>CM051391.1:9432556-10032556 GCA_028015245.1 Cardamine occulta
ATTTTTATAGAAATATCATACAGTGAGAAATTCAGAATATTTAGAATGAAAATGTTACCGTTTCGTTTGTATTTTGAACCATTTTAGCAACAATTAGCATGAAATTATTGTTTTTTGTTTGTTTTGATATTGTCACAGCTATTGAGCTGATAAAGAACAAGCAAGTAGTCACAATCAAATTTCGTTAAATTAAATTGTTAGGCCACATCAGCAGGAGAAGGGAGTCAGTCGAAAAGAAGGAATAGTGCGTATTTTTCGTTGGGGATTTCCTGGAAAAAGTCGTCGCATCTGTTTACGATTCCTTATGAAAGATATTCAGTCCATCAGAATAGAAGTTAAAGAGGGTTGGTTCCGGCAAACGAATAATCATCTGAGTCCTCCTCTTTCCGGACAACACATACAAAGAAACCCACCAACAGTCACTCAAGTAATTAGTAAACTCATTTTTTTAGTTCATCCTATTGGCTCGGCTTTTACGAAAAAAAAAAAAGTATCTTTCAAATTGGAGATCAATCTATCTATAATAATATGAATGAGACCTCAATTCTTCTGTTTGTTTGTTAAAAAAAAACTATATTTGTCTTTACATTTTATCCAACAATAAAAAACTAAAACTATGTAATATAACACTATACAGAAAACAGAAAAAAAAAAATTGCAGTCTTCTTTTTTGTGTTTAAGAATAAAATCAGCAATTCTATAAGGTTGAATAAAAATTTCCATCAAAACTCGTTTGATATAATTGCTATGCTTAGTGTGTGACTCGTTGGTTTAG
This sequence comes from Cardamine occulta, assembly GCA_028015245.1. Taxonomy (NCBI): domain Eukaryota; kingdom Viridiplantae; phylum Streptophyta; class Magnoliopsida; order Brassicales; family Brassicaceae; genus Cardamine; species Cardamine occulta. The sequence goes on from CM051391.1 coordinate 9,433,332, forward strand.
GATTCGATTAGATTAAGATAAACAAAAAAGAAAAAATAACTTACCTATAACAGCAACTAATAACTATAGCATTAATATGGCAAAATCGAGTCGTTTTTTCCAGTATATTTTCAACAGACCACTCCTTATCTAAAGCTTCAATTCGATTTAAACTTTTTTTTTTCATTTTTGTTCAAAGGAAAAAAAGCATGGAGCTGAAATAACTCATTCAGAACACCTTTTAAAGGATTACGTGGTATTGCATCCAATAAGCCCTTACGTAATAAAGATTCAGCCGCTTGTGAACCTTCAGGCACGGCTTTTTTTAATGTTTGTTTAATTACTCTTTTACCCAAAAATGCAATATAGGCATAGGATTAGAGTGTGAATACGGTTCCTTCACGCAAGCCGCACGTAAGCGTTTCGAGGCGGCCAGCCGCTGCTGTTCATCTCGCCGAGACAGTCACGATCTCATCTACCGAAGTTCAAGCGAAAAAGTCATGGGTGAGTGTGGCGAGTAGGCCGAGTCTCACGAAATTCAACTATGAAATTTCAGAAATCGATGGTAAAGCTTTTGTGGCTGTGCCGAATGAGCTTTTAGAGGATGATACACCTCTGTGGGAGAATTTGTTGATAGGTTGATTTGCATCTGCGGCGCCTCATATCACTAAAATTCAGGTTATCGTCAATAAAATTTGGAACCTTGGGGAAAAATCTATCAGAGTGGATGTTTTCAATATTAATTATACAACAGTGAAATTCAGAATCTGCAACGCTTCGGCGAGATTGAAGGCTCTCCGGAGAGGGATGTGGAACATTTGTGAGATCCCAATGATGGTGTCCAAATGGATACCTATTGTATAAGATGCTCAACAAGCTATTCAATCTATGCCTATGTGAGTAAAAATAAAAAATGTTCCTCACTTGATGTTACTTGGAAGGGTATAAGTTTTCTGATTAGTCCGATAGGGCATCCTTTGAGGTTTCCCTAGGAAACAGAGTTGGTGACAAGTTTTGAAGAAGCAAAGGTTTTCGTTGATGTGGATCTTTCAAAAGAGTTACCAAAAAGTTACTATTTTAATATTAAGGGAGAGGAGGTCAATGTTATGTTTGAGTATCTCTGGCTGCTTCAGCTTTCTGGTATTGAACGACAATAAATCTAGAAGCATATGTGTAGAATGAAACATGTCTAAACAATAACATAAAAATATTATTTATAAGTTGGTGAGAATAATAAACAAAAGGATCTCCATTTGTTAGATTTATTTTTAGGTCTTGATTTATCCCTTGGTGAGAATAATAAACAAAAGGATCTCCATCCACGTGCTAGACAAGCAAGCTCGTGAAGACAAAAAAAAAATCTGATAATACTATTTTTCTTTTCAATTGAAAATAGACTTGTTGGAGCCGATTTTTTTCCTTATGGCCAAGGAGGCTCACATTCTGGCTACTGAGAGAGGAGACAAAATCTTGACCACCTCTGGTTTTGAAGAATCGATGTCTCTTCTTAAGCCTACTTTAGTTGAAAAGGGGTTATCCGCTTGGTCTATGGTAACATGGGAACATGTAGGCGGTCTTGGACATCTAAAACCATTGAATTCATTGTTACATCTGTAATTGATGAAAGAATAAAAAATATTCTAATCCAAACTTGAATAAAAATGAAGTGTATGGAAATTTGTGAAATTTAAATTTAAACATTGGTAAAATGTAATATGATGCAAATGGAATAATGAACCATTAAAAGATTTGTTTTTTTGTTTTGTTAAATTTTGGTTTGATTCTGGTAAAACATTTTTTTGTTAGATTTAGGTAGACCTGGATATTGGGTGAGATATGTGACACTAAGTATTTATTAACAAAAGTGATGTGAATCTAGAAAATGAACACTTTTTCAAAAGACAGATATTTCAATTTACATTTAACTTTTTCTTGAGAACTAAAATGAGTTTACAAAAAGTTTTAGATTCATCATAAATCCCAATAATATAGTTACCATTTGTTTTTCAAAAACTCTTTTGAACAAAAGCATCGTAAAAATAGTATTATTTTTTACCTATAAAATTGTTATATTGTTTCCTATGTTACTTACATGAGAGTGTTGTGTATTAAATATAATAGCATATTTCATCATAAATCCCAATAATATAGTTACCATTTCTTTTTTCAAAAACTCTTTTAAACCTTAGCATCATAATATAATATTATTTTTACCTATAAAATTGTTATATTGTTTACCATGTTACTTAGATGAGAGTATTGTGTGTAAATATAATAGCATAATTCATTATAAATCCCAATAATATAGTTACCATTTGTTTTTTTCAAAAACTCTTTTGAACAATAGCATCATAAAATAATATTATTTTCTACTTATACAATTTTTATATTGTTTACCATGTTACTTAGATGAGAGTGTTGTGTATAAATATAATAGCATAATAAGTTATATATAAGAGATTATGTTACATGTAATTTTGACGTGATATCTAAAATTTATAATTTTAAGACTTTTAAAAATATATTAGGAACTTTATCTGATTTTTTCTTTTCTTATTTATAGAAATTTAAATTTTACAATTTTAATATTTTATTTTATGAGTCACTGAACAATAAACTTTTGCAAATTTGTCAATTTGCTTTAGAATCTTATATGTATTTTCAAATATTTATAAATAGATATTATTTTTTATCAACTCATGGGTAGCTAATGGATACAATTTAAGAGTTTCTGTATTATAATGGAAGAAAATTTAAATCATGTATTTTTGTGGCTGTTTTAAAAGCTTATGGGTTTTTTTGGTGGAAATAAATGAATAGTTGGTGTAACATGCCTACAAAATTGTATAGGTAGTCATTTATAGAATCTCCCAAAGCTTAAAGTAGTTGCCTCTAAATCAAAATCAACCAAATTGTACTGTAAAATCCTTTGAACAGCCATAAACATTGTCCAAAAGATATCTAGGAAAAAAGTACTCAGAGGAAAAGTTCCCCGACAACTTTCTCAACATGTTCCTTTTATTCTTTTGACATTATTGAACTACCTTTTCGTAATATCACAACTTTTGCTTGAAAAAAAAAAAAAAAAAAAAAAAACTCGTGAGCATTTGGGATATTGATTGATGTCTTCATAAAAAAAAATAAAAAAAAAAAAGAAGAAGAAAACTTACTGGAAAAGTAAATTAAGTTGCCCATTAGATAATGATACCCTACACAGAAAAAGATTCAGATTAATCAGTTCTTAAACCACCACAAATTCGATAATCAAAGGAGACTCCTCCAATGCCCAAAACATATGATTTTTATCTATTTAGCTCTAGATTCATCAAATCCGAATTTTTAATGTAAGAGAGCTTTTATGCTTTTAACATGAAAGATGTCTAAGGACTAATAACCTCAGGAGGGTTAAATTTGGCTCCAAGATTGCTGAGCTTTGCATGGGCTTCAGCGTAATCCTTAAAGAATGCATCTTGATCTGCAGCATACTTCTCGGCATAAACCTGCAATCATATTGCCATTTCAGTTTTAACAGCAAAAACTCGGCAAGTTTCTTTGTATTAATCTGTTTCAGCCTTGGTTTTTTTTTTTTTTATACCTTGAAAGAAGAATCTTCAAAAATGGCAGCATCAGTTGGTAGGACAAGAAGATCTTCATCTCTCTTTTCCTTGATTTCCTGTGTATCATGATAATTATATTAATAGACATTCAAAAGCGAAAAAATGAAGACTTTCATTTCAAAGTGTAAAGAAAGAGTTATGTTCTGAAACGCAACCTTGAAGTAAGAATTATCAAACTTCAACCACTCTGGTGTCCATGACTGTCCTCCCGGTGCCCCCGGTCCCTCTTTCTATAATTCGAAACACAGTAAGAACTAAGAAATCGACATGCTCTATTCCATTTACGTTTAGCAGTCCCAATATGAAAAATTTCGATCAACAATACATTATAGAATTGGATAGTACCGTGTATTTTGTCTCTGGCTTCCCCCAACCACTACGTTCTGGCCTAGATCTTCCTAAAGTGTGAGCGCCAGATAATGCAACTATGTCCTGCAGTTACAAAAATCTTTCCATATAGATCATTTTACATAATGGCCTTCCATAACTATGAAAAGTTTCAAATGCAATCACCTTGTCATCTAGTCCCATTCTGTAAAACACTTCTCTGAGATGATTTAGCCGGTGAAGGAGGACCAGCATCTATAGAACATAAGAGCAAAAACATATGATATTTGTAATTAGTAAACTTTTGATAGAACGATGTAACCATAGAAGTGGCGAAGGCGACGATAAATGAGACGCTTACCTGGGAGCCTTCCTTCTTCAGGACAGTCCTCAGGACCAGAAGCATCAACTCTTCCATATTTCATTGGTATTTTAGGTCCTCCAGCCTCCTAATATTCCGAAAACTTTAGTAAAACGTCTATCATAACCAAAAAAGTAGAGAGGTTTAGAATTTATTAACCTCTATAGCAGTAGCACTAGCTAACTGGAATAAGTCAGCATATGTAATCCCAGAGTATTTTTCTTTAATGTCCTTAATCAGGTTTAACGCATTTACAAGACCTGAAAGCAACAAACAAAACCTATATAATAAACGAAACAAAACAAACAAGTAAAAGAGACTAACTCGTATCGTATAAAGTAATACCAGCATTAGCAGCATGCTTAAGCTCAATCTCGAATCTTAGACTTCCATTAGCTCCACCTCTCTGAGGCCACTCCTTGATGTTCTTATTGTACGTTCCAGCATCATGCCACGCTAGCCGAACCTGTGCTTTACAACATAATATTGATCAATAAAACATAGCAAACTCTTGATTAATCATTGTAATATGCAGTAAAAGTTTAAGTAAGTATCAAGATAGCAACTAAACGTAACGATTCCTGAAGTATCAAATTGTACATTTCAATCAGCTTTGTGCTATATAACGTTTCGTACTAGACAATTTCAAAGCCTAATGTGTAATTCCATGTTTTGTATAATCGATTGTGAAAAATGAGAACAAATTAAACATTATCTTGAGTGAATACAAAATTTTACAGAGTTTGATGAAGTGATTAGAGTGAAATAGCGCACCAAAATTGGATGACAAAACTTGGTGTTAAGAAGCTCTTTGATATCTTCTCTAGCACTCTTCAACTGATCAGGATCAGAAGCTGTACATTTAGTAACGGCGGCGGCTGAGTTGAAACTCCGATTCACCGACGCAACTTGAAATCGCTTCTGAAAACAGTAAATTCAAATCAAAATATAGCAAAATCAGCCTCATAAGCATAGAGTTAGTGAAGAAGAAAGAAGCACCTGATTGAGAGATGAAGAAGATGAGAGGATTGGTGAAGAGACGAGAGATCTGACGAAGGAGATAGAGCACGGTGAAGAAGAAGAAGAAGAAGAAGAAGAAGCGGATAGTGGGAGTGTGGATCTGGAGGAGGAGAAGAGGAGACGTGAAGCAAAGGTGGTGGTAGAGCGGAGAGAAGAAGAAGACATGGTGGTGGTGGTGTTGAGTGTGAGGGACACTGTATTTGCCATATGAGAAGTGATTAGGTTTGTATAATTAAGGGAGTCAAGAAGAGAGATTAACGGCGATTGATTACGGCAATGCCACGCGCCTCGACTTGCCTTATGAAGAGGCTTTGACTGAGTGGTGTGTTTCCTTTTTATTCCATTTTATTTTCACCTACCCACTTTCCCACATGATTTTATTTTAGAGATTGGGTGGGGCATTTTGGGTTAACTATTTGATTTTTTATTTTTGGTTTTACAATTGTATAAAACTTTAAACCATAATATGTAGGGTTGGGCATAATTACTCTATCGGTAAATATTTATATTAAGGTTCGTAGATTTTCGTAAATAAAAAGAAGATATGAAGCTGACTAGGTTCGAGCTTCGGGAACGATAAGTGAAAAGAAAGAAAAAAATTCAAGGTTGATGGTTTGATCGAGGTTCAAAAACCAAGATTGAATATTCCACCGAGGCTCAGTCTTCTAGAAGTCATGTAGCAGTCGGAATGCGCGGTCTTACTTAAATGCTTTGCTCTCTTCTTTCTCTCGAATCGTTTACCCCTCCCCCCCCCGGGCATTTATAGCGATCATTCCTCTTATTTATAGTGATAACATATGTTTTTCGTCATGATTAGCAAGTAACCCAAAGTCGTCCTAGTTCGACGATAGGTCATTGTTCGTAGCTGTTCCGGGCGTTTTTCTTCGGCCGTAGGCTACTATTCTGGATGTTCTTCTCTGATGGTGGTCCCCGGGTCGAACGTTTCGGATAATTTATTGTAATAGATGAATATTTTGTTACAAATATGATATTGCAATTAAATTGAGACAAAAACTTATAATGTTTGATCGTTACAAATAGTTTCTTGATCAATTCTTAATTCGATCTTTATTTTTTTAGTTATGTCATTTTTTTAATAGGATTTATCTTTTGGAAAAATAGATAGCTCCTTAGCCTTTTTTAAAAACTAAAGTTACTAATTTTACACAGTTATCAATCTTCCCCTCCCCCCAGTTACTCTCAATAACCCAAGACAATCAGCCACTTCAAATTAAGATCATTTTAATAATTGTTAAACATGCTACAAATTGAGTGAATGATTACCATAATTGACTCTACTACTGCTAGGAGAATGAGATTGATTGGCACTGTATCTCTTATTTCTCCATACATTCCTATATTTTAATATCAGGTTAATTTAAAATTTTATAATTTCAGTCAATTGTTAGATAATACGTTACAAGAAGAACACAAAATTGGAAATAAGATTCAAAAAGGTGTTCTTTTATCTGGAAATAAAATTCGCAGTTTTTTTTATAAACTACAGAGAAATTAAAGATTACAATATACGGTCTCACAAGATAAAAAATTAAACGTGTATTATAGAACTATCACGGTTTCACAAACTTGGCTAATATGGCCAGGTCCAGAATCTTGACGTCAAGATTATCATCTATCTTAACGATACCATCCGACCCGTCGATTCCGATCAGCTTACCTGTAGACCCACGATATTGGCCACCAACAATTTTGACACGATCATTCTTCCTTGGAGGAACTATCTCAAGTTCGCTTTGTAGAGCCATTATAGTGTCACCTTCACCACTTGACCCGAGAGACACTTTACACGTTCCATCCTGAACAAAAAAAAATAGCATTATAGAAAGAAGAACTTCCGAGTTAGAAAGGAGCTTTGGGATCACTTCTCGCAATCAAGGTCTACAAGCTTCTTATTATTTTTAACGAAACTGGAGTTGGTGAAAGGAGAAAGACTAACCGAAACATCTCTGATGACACCCACATCGCTGTCTTCTCCAGCCTTGTGTACGTCAACCAAAATATCAGGCATGAACCATGCTTCCGCATCCCCACCTGTGGTATTTACAATAAGCTTAAGAAAACAGAAATAGAAATGGAAACTACTTCCGTATGATACAATTGAGTTAAATAAGGGAGACTGACAACAATAGAGAATACCTATAACAGGAGACATGACATCGAGGCCGGTTCCAGGAGTCATTGGTTGTCCTCCAGGAGTTCCAGGTAGATATGAGGCCGAACTTGGTGTCATAGGCTGCCCAGGTGTAGACGGTAGGTAAGGACTTGGAGCATTCGCTGCATGACAGTATGTGAGGAAAAGATTGGTGGAGTAAGAACAGTAAATGTTTTGAGTAAGATTACATGCATCTTACCATAGGCTGAACCATGATCTCTAGGTGTTCCTGCATCTGAGTAACTACCACCGGGAGTACTAGCCCATCCTGAGCCAGGAGTTGGCGCTTCATATGCTCGTGAAGGAGGACTTCCCGGCTGGAAACAAATGCCAAACAAAAAAAAATTTAATTCGCAATCAACACAAAGACCACACACACATGTCAAACATTTTATAGCCAAATAATAAAGTTTAAAGCAAAACCCATAGATGGATGATTCTTACCTGATATTGAGGACTTGTTCCCCAAGATGCCGGATTTCCGTCTTCCCAGTTATCCCTGATGCCATTTAAAACCATAATTTGAGAGAGATCCAATTTTATTATTCGATCAAGATAAGAATTTCTGAGCCAAAATTGGATAACATAACGAACAAGCTTACATTGATGCAAAATCACTACAACATTTGAAGAGAAACAGAAAGGAGATGAAAGAGAAATCAACTTCTGAAAATGAAAACGTAACAACAAACTTACCTAGGTGGGCTCATAGGCGTGTAAGGATTCCAAGCTCTATCACGCATGGGTGTCCTCATTCCATCATGGATCGGTGTAGCTGAAATTTACATAAAATCACCAAAGAGGTGTCATATGACATTAAAAATGAATAAATATTGGATCTTTAGCAATGCAAGAGCTAGAAGACAACAAACCTCCAGAGTCCCGCATTGGAGTCATGTAAGGATGAAGTGGAGTTCGGGAAGGATGCATAGGTGTTTCGCTTCCCATACCATACCGAGATGTATCTCTGTGTAAAATTCAGATGATATAATCAAAGTCTTTTATGATGATTGAAGTCAAAATAACCAATGAGATAGATAAATAAATTACCGAGAGGGTGTTGTCGCAACATTATCTGATATTGCATTTCGATCAACTGCATATACAACTATTGTTAGAATTCATTCAACACGCAGCAACTCATGTGCGGAGAAGCGAATACAAGGGCTTGCCTGTCACAATCTTCATCTCAAGTTCTACACGCACTGAATTTCCTTTCACTTCTACTACAGGTCCCCTGTATCCCTTGAAAGGTCCTAGACGGATTTTAACAGTAGTACCCAACAAAGAATCTTCTCCCCCTCCTCGACCACCCCTATGCCTCCCTCCAGCTGCATTTAAAGATACAAATAAGCATATGAGTAAGTGGAAGTAGACAAAATATATCAGCAATCAGCATTTCACAAAAGATATGCAAAGCAATAGTGGCTTGAAGCAATGAATCAATGTACTACCCAAAAACTGTAGTCATATATAGAGGAAAACGTTGCCTTATCGGGGAGAAAAAGTAATGGCAGCAGAGCAGTAAACAATGCAAATATTAACTAAGCAAAACATTAGGTACTCTTAGTCATAACAAAAACTAAAAGGGGAAATCTAAACATACGGTTATATCCCATGCCTCCGCGTTGAGATCTTCTTGGAGATGAGGGTACTGGGGCAGGAGCCTTGAAATTGCTAAACCTTGATAAGGAATCACCACCCTAAAGTAGAAAACATGCTGGATAATGTGAAAGTACAGTTTGATATAAACAAATAACAAAAACATGGTCACATCAACAAGAGACGCTTACATTTCTATTAGCACCAGAACGTGACCCACCGACAACAACGCATGACGTGCATTTAGCGCAGATAAATCCGGCATGCTCAAGGTGATGCCGATCAAATATAAATAAAACTTGTTTGTAAATATGCCTCACGGGACCTTGTTTACCCTATTATATACAAATTAATTGATATGAGAACAGAAAAGTTGAGCGAGGTGACCAACAACAACCAGACTGAATGTACTCACTTTGCTAGGACCCTCGATAACTCTGACATCATCTTTCACAGAGATTACATTTTTATAGCGATCTTGGACATTGAATTTCTTCTCAAGTTTGCATTTGATCTCTCTGAGTTTGACAAGAGCAACCTCTGGTCTGTCAGGAACCCCTTTAAGAACCTAAGAACATCAAAACAGAGTTATTACTAGAACCACTGGGTCTTTAGAACATAACAAAAGAAAATCCCGAAGAGAGTTTTTTATTCTAGCAGTTAAGCGTAAACTTAAAATGATGGTGGCAATCTCGGAAAATTGGCCATTTACCTGAAAAGCTTCATTCTCTAGTCTTATAATTACTCCAAAGCTCAGGTTACTGCATCAAATAAATAAAGCTTTCATACACGTGTAAATGGGAAATATGCATCAATTCAAGGTGATTAGGCATTTCCACGTACTCTAGCAGCACAAGGTCATGAAGTTCGTAGTCCCCAATTTTGGTAACACCAGTTGTTACTTCTGAGCTCTCAACAACATGATCAGCAAAGACACGGACCTACAAGTATATTTTCTTGAGATTTAGTTACCCTATTAATCAGAAATAAGCTCAATCAATATATAAAAGTTGGCTTACATGTTCTTTAGTCGTGTCAGACAGAATGATAAGCACATGCTGATCAACTTTGACAACCATGCCTGTTGCTCCTTCATGGGTCCCAGAAACAACCTTTACATGATTTCCAGGTTCAAAGTATTTGCAGAGCTCTTTCTCATTTACAGCAAGAGGATCCTGCAACAACAAGAGTCATGCTCGTCCTTCCTGGCTGGATGATTTTAGAAACATGCAAGCAGTAACGAAAAGCCATGAGTAAAGATGCTTACAGGGAGACCTTTCATTTCTGATCTAATAAGAACATTTTCTTCATCTACTTTCTCAACCCAACCCTTCAAGTTTTTAAGATCTCCCTTGATAACAATAACTGCATCACCCTTCATGAAATGACCTTTCTTTCTGTTTGCAAATAAAGTTGACATACCACCAAAGTCTCCCTCTCCATTTTCACTTGGTTTATTGAATTTTTCAAGTTCATCAAAAGTTGGTGTAACATTCTGCACTGTGATGGACTTCAATGATACTTTTTTGTACAAGAAACCATCTTTGAAAAGCATGCCTCCAATATTCTCAAAATAATCACCCGTCATGGGATCACGCCGACGCTCAACACGTATGTGCAATTCCCTACAGGCATGTAACAAAACTTCAAAATCCAGAACTTTTATAAATCCTTCTCCATAACAGGCTAAATAAAAAGTAAAGTAAAACAAAATAGTATCTAATAAAAGGAGTACCTTGCTTCATCAATGTTCATGAAACGTGGAGGTGGAACAAAAGCTTTTTTCTTTGAAACTTCTCTTCCGTCCTGCAGTTAATCAAGTAAAGTGTGCCTAAGTAAATAGTATGGTTTGAATGATTAGAGCACTATTCGAAAACATTAGAATGCGAGGACAGTCATAGTAATTTTCCTTAACAGGCTACTCTATTAGACATGTTTATCAAACACATATAGCACCATCTTTTCCTTGAGCATGAACAGAATGCATACCAGCTTACTGGCTAGTGCCTGCAGATCAATTCTTGGGATTAACTTGACTGTGACCCTTTGACGCACATTATCAACATCAACCACCTGCAAAAGACTCACATTTTTCAGCAGTGTATGGGATAGATTTACCAATGACGACACATGAAAATCAATCATACCTTAGCAAGATCACCTTTATACGTCCCGATTTTCATTCTAACCCAGGTATCCCGAGATAGATCAATTGCTTTGCTTTCAACCGAAAGAACATCTGTCATTTCTCTTATAGGGACAAGTAAGATCTTCTGATTAGCATATGTATTCCTCATGCCCTTGATTGCCTAGCACAAGTACAAAACAAAACAACGTACTAATGAACACTATCACTCACGCAGAAGATCCAAATATATATGATACAAAGCAACCATCAAATACCTCTTTCACGTGAGCTTCCTTGTCTGCTTCAACATATATATAATTTTTAAGATGGTCAAGCGCAACAACAGATCTAATCTGCAAATCTGATCCTCGATCTATGTATTTTTGCATAAGACAAACCGCAACCTCCCTTTCCTTACCAATCTGAAATTGCAATGTGAGAATCAATTCCAAGTATATGAAGACAAAGAAACAAGACTTCTACCTTCCAAGCCAAATTTTGTAAAACCCTTACCGCACATTTCACCATCCACAATTTCGGATCGCGAACTGATGGCAAAAGGGCTTGTTGCTCTACATCAGTAGCTTCTTCATCATATTCTTCATGGTGTCTAGAGAATCTCTCTTGAATCCTTCTCTCAAGATCTTCCACATCCTCATCATTTTCCTCACGAGAAAGAAACTGTCGTTCATGATACCGTCTATCAACACGCTCATCAGGTAGGTCTGTTCCAGCATCCACTATAAAGTCTACATTTCAAGAAACAATTAGTTAAAAATTTCCAAATAACAGTTAACATTCATAGCTTTATCAATGGTGACTTCAACATTTCCACAGCTCATTTGCATAAACACAAATCTCAACTATGTAAAGACTAAACCATTTGAAATCAATTGATCGGATTAGGAATAAATTACCATCTTCTCCTTCTTCTTCTTCCTCTTCATCTTCATCATCAACCTGATGAGCTTCATGGTCTAAGAAAATAGAAACAGAAGGTTTTTTTCGTTTATTAGCTCCAGCTCCTTTGCCTCCATGACTACCATAATCTTCATCATCATCGTCTTCTTCATCTTCCTGAGAATCTTCTTCCGCATAATCATCAATAAAATTTGATCTTCCTCTCTTCCGTCTAGAACCACCGCCACCGCCACCGCGACTACTTCTATCTTCGTCTTCTTCTTCGTCTTCTTCCGCTTCTAATTCTAATCCTTCGTAGTCTTCGTCTACATCATCGTCTTCGTCTCTGTTTCGTGGCATCGTTTGGTTGTAGAATTAGGGTTCCGATCTGGAATCTCCGAACGTGTAAATTCCCAATTTGTTATATCTGTGTTTGTTTGAGCGAACCCTAGAAATGTGAGGGAAGTGAAAAATGGGGCTAAACTGTATCCGAAGAAGACAGAACTAAACCGGGATGGTTTGCAATTAAGGTGTTATGGTTTTAACCAAATTTACAGATCCAATTGGTGGAACAGTGCTAACCCGCAAAACGGACCGTTTTAATTGATTGATGATCCGGGACCGTTTTATTTGATGGATGACCTCTATATTATTAAAATACTATTAAATTTAAAAAGTACAAAGAAATTATTCATGTATCCAAACAATCTATAATTAATTTTTTATAATTGTTATAACCAAACATAATTATTTTCCTACCTAATATTGTGATTTAATAGTATAAATTATGATTCTCCTATCACATTTGTTTGATCTTATTTAAAATTATTTTGAATGATTATATAACACATATAATTAATAAAATTTTTGATTTTACTCTGCATATATCGTGATTAAAATTTTTTAAAACAAACATTTACTATTTAATCGATGAAAAAAAAATGTGTGTTCAATCAATGTGTCTTATCGGCTAAAAAAATTGGATAAGAGCTTTAATACAATGTAAAAAAATAACAAATTATGAGAATAAATAAGTTAAGAAGTTAACTCCACCCTATAAATTATAAGTTATGAAAAAATATTTAACACACAATTGAAAAGATAACAAATTACATAAAGATAGAAAAAAATGAATACAACAAAATAAGAATTAAAACATGGAAAAAGGAGATGGATTCAATGAAATATATATAAAAGAAAAATTCAAGATGGTAAATTGATGAAAAATAAAAATAGAAGAATAAATAAATACTTAAAATAATATATGAAAGAGATTACACATATCATCAAAAAAATGTAGATAACAAAAATTTTGATATCCTTGTGCCTACAATTTTGATATTTTTTATAGTAATCTTTCACAGACTTGAAAAGTGTTTTCATGATATCCTTGTGCTCCAGCAAAATTGGTTCAAGTAATTCATTGTCAGTGAGATTTTGTAACCCTCGTGAATGTAACTCGATAATACGGCGAACCTGAACATAAATAAAACTTCATTAAGCAATACTTAAAAAAAAAAAAAAAACTGGTAGCACTGGAGTAAAATAAAGACAACAACAAACTTATAACTCATAAAAAACAAAACATAAGTAAATTTTTGTATGTCTTCTAGCTGATTCAATTGTAACCAAGACTCACGCTCATAATCCTCGTTTGCTTGGTTGCGTGCATTGAGCATTTGTATTGGGCCTTGCATAGTTGCCATATATGACTCGATATTAGTTAGATATGTGTCCATGGCAACCCTTCTTCATGGGGTTTGAGTGCTCTGTCGATTTAATTGACCTGGTCCTCTAATAATCGATCTAGCACCTCTGCTACCACTTTGCCTAGATCGTCGTTGTTGTGTAGGTATCTCAATCGGCATGGACGGCGCATTAGGATGATTCTCCATCGCTTGTCCTTGAGTTTCTGGTACAGTCTCAGTAAAGTTTTCTTCCTCATCTTCTTCTTCAGACTCTTGTTCTTGTTCTTCTTCATCATCATCTTCTTCAAATATCGCATCTATCTGACTAGCTGAAATCATATTGTCGTTTATAACACAGTGAGGTCCAAACACTTTGTCTATCAACTCTATGTGTGGCAGGGGATTTTTTTTTTAACTGTGACGCTCCTACCGTATCCTACAATATTTCATAATTTTCCATTAAAATAATAATATTAATAACAAGTTATTAGCAATACTTATAGGTTTACGATTACAAAATAATACCTTTATCGATCTTTCCACCAGCTCTCATCCATGGTTATTTTTCCTGTACCATGTTCGGTATTTGTACCAGTACGACGAACACGTCTCCGGTAGGTCGCATACAAGCTCTTTAGATCATCATGTTTATGTTTACATTTATCTCAATCAATTTTAATTTCCGTCCGTTGACGAAATTTTTTGACTATATTATTTTTACCATCTTTATGTGGCAAAATCGAAATGTAATTTATCTTTTGTAGTTCTTCGTCTAACAATTCAATAAATATAGAATTGAGGCTTGGCAACCATCTAAAATAAGCCTACAAATTTAAATTGCACAACTTACAAAATTTAACCATATTAAAATTACATAATTTTTGTATAAAAATAGTAATTTACCGTATTATTTTGATTTGATGTTCCAGTGCCTTCAGGTTCAATATTTCAATATGTTGCTTTATTTTGCACTCAATAAAAAATTGGCCAAATTTTTAAAATTAAATATTTGTTTTTTTTCCTGAGTGAAATGTCAGAACAATCCTCAAGAGTTTAACAAAAAATAATTCTTATTATTCATGGTTTTAAAAATCTCACATCTTCTTAGGATTTCCACGTGTAAGTTCTTACAGTCGGTGAAATTTATGTGCTTGGAAGAAGTAGTAGTAGATAAAGAAAGGCATTACGAAAATAAGGATTCAGAAAAGGATGAATACAAATCCTTGATAACTAAAGAAGAAATGAATAATCGAATTTTATGGGAAGATAAGATTAGAAATGAACAATCATTTACGAAAAATGAATAATGGAGACTGAGAGACAACAATGGAGATAAAAGCAAAGACGATTTAACGTGAAATCTCAATAAGAAAAAGTAGAAATGAACAATCATTTAATATGTGTCTTTTGTGTCTTCACAATTATAGAGTGTGTTAATATCTACTTCTATGCGTCTTCTGTCTTTCTTGTTGGCGTCACCGCCGTGGCGTAAATATTTATTATCTCTACGTTTGTCTCTGTCTACGTAAAAAAAAACCTAAAAAAGAGAGAGAATCGATTGGGCCAGCTTCAGTTACTACTTTTAATGGGCTTCGTGAACCTTCTTCAATCTTGCTTCCTTAAAAGTTTATACTGGTAATTCATAAGCTGATGTGTAGCAACAAAATAATTTGATTGGATGTTAAAGTGTTTTCATTTATTGATATATCAATATCACAATGCACAAAAAGATAATGTGTCAAGTCATGAGAGACACACTGCTTTATTATAGTGCTGATTGTGACTGTTTATATTTCTCTCAATTGATAAAATTTTTTATGTGTTTTCCTTTTGCTGTATCTCGTCTCAAACCTCTTAGTTTCCATAATTATGTATATTTCTTTATATGGAACTGTTTAGTCCTCCAAAACTCTGAAGCTCTCCTAATTCAATATTTAAGCATTTTCCGTGAATTCTTAGATGGTGGAGATAATGGAGATACAATGATGACTAACACAAAAGTAGATGAAAACAATGACACTTGGCATCTATTAAAAAAATGATAATCACGTTGGAAATAACATCAAAAGAAACTCACCAAACGGTAAAAATGGTTAAAAGGATACATGTGGAGAGGCCTTAGACGGAAATTTTGATATATTAAGGCAATAGGAAGCTTAAGCTGAATGTAGAAATATCATTTCAGATAGCTTTCAATTGATGTTTTATGAATGTGTCATCAGACTCAAAACTAAGGATCACAATTTATTTTATTTGAATTTTTCTAGAAAATGCAAAGGATCATAATCTATAGTTTTTGGCAATATTTCTTCATCATTTTGTCATGTTACAAGCAAAAAATAATATATATTGGGTAACATAGAAAATTTGATTCATTTGTCGCACTTCTATCAATGATTTGCTTTAATGTGAATGTGAAGAGTCATAAATGTGCCAAAAATCAAAACTATTTAAATTTGTTTAGTCAGTTATTACATTTGTTGAGAAAATTTTACTCTTTAAATTTTAAAATTTAAATCATTTGATGTGTTATTCAAAATTTAATATGTGATCTTAATAAAAATTAAAAATTAAAAAATTATTTTTCAATAAAAATATATAAAATATAAAAAATGTATAAAATACAAAAACCCACGCGTATACGTGGGTATTAATTTGAAGAAAATAAAATATAAAAGATAGAGATTTAAACAATAATTACGAACCAATTCCACTCGATTTGAAAGTCTTATTTTCTCCTTTTGCTATAAAAATCACAATTCTTGTTTTTCTTGAATGATTTTGAGAATTATTTCAATTTGTGTGAATAGAAATGGGCTAAAAAGCCCATCAAAACAAGGCACATAGAGAGGGAGGGAATTCGAAAATAGATGATAGCGGGAAACGCAGAGTAGCTGAAATTGCTAATTCTCTTCTCTGCTCCTTCTCGATCTCAATCTCTCTCAGTTACAGAAGATGGAGAAAACGCAGGTTGTTCTCTGTTTCTCAGTTTCTCGGAATCAAATTCCAGGTAATCCATCTAGATTCTTAACGAACGCATCGATCTCGTATTCAGTTCGATTTTAAGAGTTTCTGCGTTTCGTTTATGCTAGTAAATTCGTTCGATTTCATTGATTCTGGTGATAGTTTTGGTGGAGAAATTGATAATTTCTGGTGATCGATTGACTGTTCTGAAGATATATCACGATAATCAAAATTTGGTTTCCGCGAATTTTGGGTGATTTGGAATCTAGTGCGAGATTCATGTGTCTCTCTCTATACTCAATTTAAGTGTTTCTGATGATTCATAAGTTTCTTCTGGGCACAGATTACAATCCGAAGGAAGAGAATTTGACTGAGAAAATCCTGGATCATGTGGGTGATTTCAAAAATCTGGAAGAAGTGATGTTGAAGCTGACAGGGAAACTGAATCTGAACGATTCTCAGGTTGAGAGTTTAAGGAATACACTGATTAAGGCTGAAGAAGAAGCTGCAAATAAACCAAGTAGCAAATCAAAGACGAAGAAGATGAAAAAACAAGCTTCTATGCAGCAGAGTAAACTTCTTCTCACTTATTTCTTCATAGCATTGTCTTCTCTTCAATATTAACAAAGCTTCTGTTTTGTTTGTCTTACGATTCATTCTTTTAGCACAACCTCAACTACTTGATTCTGCTGATGTTGAAACAATTCAAGCAATGAAGAAAGAGATTTCAACTACTGTGGACTTGTTGAAAATCCTACAACACCTACACAAAGTTTTATTCCCTACAAGAGTTGGAGCTGGGAACCAAATCAGTGGACAAGTGAGAGATGGGAACAAAATCAGTGGACAAGTGAGAGCTGGGAACATCAACAGTGAACAAGCAAGGCTAAGGAAGCATGATGGAAACCGATGGGAATGAAGGAGACAGCGTAGGTACAGTCTCTTAATGGAATCATTTGGAGGAAACCAAAAAAAAAACATCATAAAAGGCCCAATGACTCTTTGGGGATTTTAGAGATTTGACCCTTACCGAATCTTAGCTTGTGAAATAGCGAAATAGTGATCTATAAATACCACTCCAACTTTCTTCTTTATAGATTTAGGAATAGCTTAAGCTAGCCCTAAAATGTTTTCTCTATCCGGTGCAGAGATCGAGTTTCTTACAAGCAAAAACGTTCTTCAAACAAGCACGTTCTTCGTTTAATGGGGCTGTTGGGTAATTCGTTTAATACTATGCCTCTAATAGGCCCGAACCGAATAAGAAAAGAAAACTCTTTTTTTATTTATGCCTTGTCCTCCAGTCCTCCTGAAGAGTAAAAAGACCCTAATGGTGGCGGCTGAGCAGTTACCATTGGAGTTGGTGGGAGAGATACTTTGGCCTTGATTGCTAAAGATTTTTAAAAAGTGGTTTTTACTATCCAATCAACGTTAATAAAACATAAAAAAGAGCATTTGAAAGATATAAATGCTCATGTTTATGCTTTTTCCTCTATGCTTTAAAATAGAGCTTTTCCTAAGCATAGAGGTTTAAAAATTAAAAAATAATTTTATACAACTAATTTATTTAGTTAGATAAGATATATATATATATATATATTCAATTTTAAATTTTATATTTAATTAATATTTATCATTAGTTAAAATAATATACCAATAAATATAATTAATAAATTTAAAATAATATATTTATATATAATTTGATAAATTATAATTTTAGATAAAATAAATTTATTAAATTATTATATTAAAATTATTCTTATTCAAATTATGGTTTATTAAAAAAATATTATAACAATATTTTTCTAAATTATTGTTTTATTAGCATATTATTATAAGTAAATATTTTAAAATGGAAAATATAAATATATTATTTATTATATAATTAAAAATTATATTTATTAAAAATATTTAAGAATAAAATTATATTTTCATATTTTGATATCTTTAAATTTTTAATTAAAATAATATGCTAATAAAAATAGTTTAGAGATTAAAATTTAAAATAAAAACTTATGATATAAATATGTATAACATATTATCATACATATAAAAAATATATTAAAGATTTTATGTAATTTTATAGGTAACTAACTCACAGCTCTATCAGTTAATATACTAATTAGAACATACTGCTTCAGTTCTTAACTGCTTCTACTTCTTACATTGCTCTATTATAATCTATACCAATCAAGGCCTTTCTTGGGTGCCAACGAAATCTCTTGCTCGATTCAGAGCTTTATATAAGCAATGGAACTCTATTTGGGAGGACAAGAGTTTCTTGAAAAACTACTTTGCTCACGCTCGCCTCAATTCATCTTACGAACCAATTCCCAGATTTGTTCGGTAGACATCAATCTCAATCTCGACGACCCTATAATTGAGGTTCATGATGTAAATTTAGACTTTCATGGTACTACCAGGTTAGTTCATTGCGATGGGTTCTTGTTATCTGATATGTGTAAACAAAGGTTTGCGGTTTGGAACCCTTGGTTAAGACAGAAGAGAATTATCATAGAAAATCACCAATTCAGGTTTTGTGGCTTAGGTTACGATAACACTAGACCCCGAACTGGTTACAAGATTTTGGAGGTTGATTTTTGTTATGTTTGTGGCAAACGTTGCCATCTAGGAGTGCAAATCTGATGCGTGGAAGTTTATTATAATGCATCTTGGGGCCATGATTGGTGTGTACCACAGTTAGATACTATTGTGTCCTTGAACGGTAATTTATATTGGATTGCTTATGATTCAAAGACTTGTCAACATTTCATCCGAAGCTTTGATTTTTCAAAGGAGATATTCAAGATTTTTTGTCTTCTACCTTGTAATGAACAAGAATTTGGTTATACTCAAGTCCTTGCTGTTTTCAGGGGAGATCGGTTTTCTGTGTTAAGGCAATCTTACATGACCAGGAAGGTCGAGATTTTGGTGTCAAAGCTCAAGATTGATGGTAATGGAGAGGCCGAGGTTTGGATGAGTTTAATGACGGTCTCGATACCTAACTTCCCAAGGTTACAACACAAATGTATTGGTGGCTCTCGGCCAAGTTACTTCGTTGATAATAAGAGCCTAATTGTGTGTACCTGTGATAAAACTGGACATGCTTGCATCTACATTGTTAAAGGAGATCTGTTTAGGAAAATTCCAATAGATTATGTGGTTGATCTTTGGCCTTCTCACCTCACCTATATCCCTAGTTTTATTCCCTTTCCTTTCGGCCAAAGAGAACAATAAGGATCATTTATTATGTTTTAGCTTCTTGTTTTGTTTTGTTTTTGGTTAATCAAACAAATGATTTGGATTTATGTCCTTCAATAATTATAGTAGTAGATTAATAGTCTTTAAATTATTATGAGTTTTTATAATTTTGATTTTTCTCATAAAAGGTAGATACTAGACATTCAAAACTCCCTCTTGCCACAAAACCCGAAAACTCATCCTTGCGACTTTGGCAAGTGACAAGCCGGATATGTAACATGCAAGTAATCAAATTTTGGACGGGGAACTTGATCTAACAAGTAATTATTTTAGTCGGGTCAAGTAACAAGCCAAACATAAAATTACTTGCACAAACCAAGCTGGGTCTCAAGTACCTTAATATTAGCGAGTAGTTGCCCCTGTGCCCATCCTAATGTTAATGTAAATATCTTTTTACAGTTTAATTTTCTTAGATTTTCTCATGTGATTATCTCTCTCAAATGGATGGATTAGAAGATACAATAAAGTAAGCCTCTTCGGAGGGTGGGCGAGCACTTATCTCGTGTAGGACCGTTGTTTGTATTGTTTGGGTGTTTTAGGTGCCGTGTTTGCTACATATTTCGGTCTAGACTTTTGTGGTTGTGGTGTAAGCCCGGTTTGACATGTGTAGCCTAACATATCATACCTCACTGAGTGACTCCCCTGTTACTCACCTCTTTCTTCTCTTGCAGGTTAGTAAGAAGGTTTTTGGCAGGATCGGAAAGTCAACACGTTGACTAAGATCGTCCTAGGGATCGGGTATTACAGTTTTCCTTACACCTTGCTTCATTAGAGATTGGGCTTCTTGGATGCTACTTCATGCCAATGAGATTTTTGTTCACAAAGGGCATCTAAATGGACTTATTACTGAAATCTCTTCTTTTGTAAACGTTGGGAAAGAAAGAGTTTGGTTCACAAACCATCATCCACAACTATTTCCCCAACATAGACTAATAATTAAAACCCTCTAAGTCTCTAAAGCCAAGCCATCTTTCTTTTTTGGGGATAGTTAATTTATATCATGCCTTCCAAAGAATTCATTTCTTTGATGCCCAATTACACAACCAAAACCTTGACAATAGAGTTTCCAGTTGTGATGGTCTTTGGTATTTCATATAGGTTGGAAAGAGTAAGAGGTACTGCTTTGACCATGATTTCCTTGCCACTTTATGATAGAAACTTTGATTGCCATGAGTTTTATTATCTTCTATGAGACTTTGTTATCTAAATATTTTAAGGTTGCAACCTTATATCCAACAAAAGTTTATAGTAATCCCAGATAAACTCATTTACCTTATTTTGCACCTATACCACTGATTTTCTTGCCATCCTTTCTTGTTTTGCTCTACTTACTTTCCAAATATTATACTAAACTTACTAATATTGATCTTTTACCCCGATATCAAATTAAACTCCTTTAAAACATTGGTTATCTCAGCAACCATAGAGCACTCAACCATCAAATTAGTGAGCAAATACAATTTGTTTCCTGAAAACTCATAAAACAGAGGTTATTATAAATGATCAAAAATAGCCAAAACGCTTAAATAAATAATAATCACCATGTAAACGTGGTATATAAGCGGCTTGTGAGAAGAATACTTGATCCCATATACATGTCTGAGGTTTACTGACATTCTCACCATTTTGGTAGATTCAACTCTTAGCTGCATACCAAGTTCTGTGATGAGATATATTTTCCAAGTCTCTATACACACCATATGGAGAGAAAAAAACAGAAGAAGACATGGCGAAATTCCGGTACAACCAAGTCAATTAAACAAGAGTATAAATCGCATTGTTCGTAAGCGCCTATCTTTGATTCTAGATCTGCACTCCACTCAGCCAAATGAAAGCATCCAGCTCTGGTTTGCGACAAGAAATTGAGTCCGTTCACGCTTTTTTACTATTTCACGCTTTTATTATCTTTCAAACTTTGTTTTTATTTCAGAAAAAGTTAAACAAAGGATGCATCATATGTAACAAAGGTTTTTGATGAATATAATTTTACATTCATACAAAAAAAAACAAAAGATTATTTGATAGTTTGGATTTTCACCCTAAGACCTCTTTTCAGAATTTGGACCACAACATTTATCTAGGGTTTTTCAAAATAGCCTCACTGTCTAAAATCACCTTAGGGTTTTTATTTTGATCGGCTGCTACATCATTATTAATAGATATATTTGATATAATCATATTATGATGATATTCGACTATTTTTAACATACATGATTACGATGAACAACTTCTCCAAACAATGATTACATGACTCTTTTTATAACAGTCTTCACATCCACGACAAACGGTTTTGTATATACAATATCCCTGTGATGGACACCTCCCCCCCCCCTCTCCCCCAGCGACATATGAAACCACGACGGATGACTCAATCTAAAGCACTTTGGAAATCTATAATAAATTTTGCATCCATTAATCCATAAGCAACTAGGCTCTCTAAAAATTGAACAATGTTCATGGTGTACAAGCTTTTATACCCTTAACCAATGACGTAAGAGACTTCCACAAATTTTTTGGGGAAAAAAAGAGAAGTTAAATTTCAACATTTACTATATAACAATGATTATAATAGAAAGTAACAAAGGAGTAAAACCCATTTTTGCTCTCTTATCTCTTATGAAATGAAGATGGTGATTATTATGCGATTAAGCAGTTACTAAACTGCTTCAGCTTTTTTTTTTTTTTTTCCATTTCCGTTTCTGTGTGATCTGCATCTCTTTATCGTGATACCCTCTTCGATGTCAGTGTGGAAAGAGGCTATAGAAGCAAGATATTTGATGTTCGTTACAACTCTTCTTCGCAATTGGTGCCTCGTACGTTGAATTTGGGATCCAGGAAAACGAAGATGCGACGAATCGGTGCAAGAGAAGAAGAATGGTTTTCCGACTCTCGATAGGCCTCAACATTCTCGAAATTATTTTGGTGAAAGGTTTGAATAAAAGATTCGAAGAACATGTTGGTGTATTGGTTGACGAATATAGGATCTCGGAAAACCAAATTTATGGAGAAACAATGAATCAGTTAAAGAGAAGATATCAGGTGCTATAAACAATCTTAGAAGAATATGGAGTTTCATCCATGAGATGGTAGCCAAAGAAAGAATATCCAAAAATGACGATATCATCAAATTGAGGTTGACTCTGAGGAAAGGGATGGGTATATCGAAAGCATCGTAAAGATTCGCTTTTTCATCGTTCTTTTTAATGATAAGTTATGTATTTATTGATGTGTACGTACTTAGAGTTGCTTATCTTTGATGTACTACGAATGTATCAACTTTGGTATCCGATTTTATTTTAATGAATGAATTAGATGTTTAAAAAAAACAATGATTTCTTTCCAGATTTAGTTTAATTAATCAAAAAAAATATAAAGAATTTAAATATCCCATCATCTGTCTATTAAAGTTTGTATGATTTTCTTCTCACCTAATGATAATAATGAAAAACTTGAGCTGGCAAAACTGTTGAGAAATTTTTTTTAAAAAGAAACCCACGTCAGCAGTCAAAGAGGTAGAATTAGGTCATAAATGCATTTTGAAATAAAATGAGAAATTACAAAATAAAAGAGATCTCTTCCGGTTTCGAATTCGATCGTTACTAGAAACTGCGACCACGACACTGGTCGTGGAGAGAAGAAGAAGAAGAAGTCAAAGTCTCCTGAATTAAGTGGGACACGTTCTTTATCAACCAAATTGATAAAACTTAAAACCATCGGACGCGTTGGAGTGATCTCGACGACGATGGAGAGATCGGCGTCGGTGGGTTTTAACGACGGCCGAATTGGTGGCAATCACTTCCATTCTCCATCTTTCTCTTCTTCTTCTTCTTCCATGAGACATGTCAACTACAGGTTTACATCAATTTGATTTGATTGTTTATTGAATCTTATTGATCTATTGATTTTTCTCTTTGATTATGCTTGGTTAAGTGTTACTTAGATTAGTTTTGATTTTGGGTAAAATTATTGTTTTATTTTTCTCCTGGGATCATAGTAAAAAAATGAAGCAGAGGTTCTTATTCTTATTAATGAAATTCGTAAATTTTTACAGTTTTTTTTTTAGTTCATAATTTTATGACTAGTTTGAGATTACAGAGTATGTGAATGATGGATTTGTTTGTTTGATAATGATTATGTGTAATTGGATATGAAACTTAGTTGTTTTGTGTATGAACTTTCTTTGTAGTTGTGGATCTTGTGGGTATGAACTAAACCTAAGCTCAACAAATCGAATCACATCAACAATCGGATCGAAGTACGGTAAATCGATGAAGAGTGGAATCATATCATTCTTCAACATCGACGAGAACAGATTCAATCAGGTTGAAGAGTTCCAATGCATGCCTCACTTGTCTAGATACTCTTGGGGTTTGTTCAAACGCAAAACAAAGCTTCTATGTCGCAAATGTAACAATTACATCGGCGATGCTAGTAAAGAGAAGACTCCTGAGTATGCACTTGTAACACAAAACTCAGATTCGACGAATGGTAGTGGTGGTAGTGTTAACAAGTATGATATCAAGATTCGCTCGCTTCAACCCTCTTCTGCTGTCTCTGTACTATGAGTGCTTCTTCTATACTCTACACATCATCTTTCAGTGTGTTCAATTTAGAACCTCATCAAATGTTTTGTATCTTGGTACTGTTTGGCTAAGTTGTATAGTAAAAACAATTTGCCATTTGTTTCTAGGAAACTTTACTTGTTCATGTTCATCATTTGTGTTTACAAATTTTGTTCTTACAAAATTAAAAAAAAAAATTATGTTTAACAATCCAAATACTCTTTTCTGATCAAACCATTTTAGTTTCAAATGAGGTTTTATCAAATGAGACATATTTCACCAAATCATTCTTCTGTTAAAATCCAAAACCTAACAAACTCTTTGTAGCACAAAACATAATTAACATAAATTGATTTTAAAGGTTAATTTCCAGATGGTCTTCCTTGAGCACCATTAGCACCTTGAGGATTGTTATTATTATTACCAGTACCTTGATGTGATCCTCCTCCAAACATTTGCATCATCGATCGTAATGCACCCGATAACTCTTCCGGCATTTCCTCCGTGCCACCGAGATCTATGTTGATGTTTCCACCTACACGAACCTCAGGCTCCTCTGAACCATTTCTGTTACCATCTCCTCCTGCTGCTGCTCCCTCATTGGTACGAGAATGATTTAACGGGAATGTGCTTCCGTTCATGTTCATGAACATGCTCATCAAATCGGGGTTTAATGGCATTGAGAACTGAGATGGTATTCCCTGGCCTCCTCCCATTTCTGGTTCTTGACCCATGCTCGTAAACTGCTCTTCCAACACCACAAAATATTAGTTTTTCTTTTTCTTCTTAGTTATTTCTAATCCATGAGATGAGTCAGAAGTGAAAGTAACTAACCTGACTGCGTCTCTGTCGTTGTTCTTCTTCTCTTAGCTTTTGTTCAGCCACCTATATTTGACAACTAGTCAATATCACACTCTCATATAACTTACAGAATCATAATATTAAAGTGGAGAAATGTAAAAAACCGACCCTGATATTTTCTTTAACAGATTCGTTATGCGGATCCAACTGCAAAGCTGCCATAAGTGCGACGAAAACGTTAACACAGAATAAATGCTAGCTAACTTGGAGGAGCAAAGTTCTCTAGCTCTTTTCTAAAGCAGTCGGCCCTATAAAAGGAATCTGCTAACTTAACAACGAAGTCCGGATTAGATACCTTTCTTAAATCCTTTCTCGATAGCATCGGCATACTTTCCTTGAGCATAATATGCTAAACCAAGACGACTATATGCCTTACTATAATTAGGATCAATCTCAATGGATTTAAGACAGTCCTTAATTGCTTCTGAGCATCTGTTTATCTGAGTATATGCAGCAGCCCTGATAAATGATTTTTGTTCAAACTAATTAGACCATTAATTGGACAATTGAAAATATCTAAGCATGTCAAAAATCAGATTTATACAAGGAACCACACCACCAAAGAAATAACAAGTTAAAAGACTTATCACTCACCTGTTGCAGTAGAAAACAGCGTTCGTATCCGAGAGTGCAATTGCAAAAGTATACAGCTCGATTGCCTCTGGATAAAGATTGGACTGCATAGCCTTGTTACCTAAAAGGCAGAAAATGTTACATAAATGTAACAAGGACCAAAAGACTTGAGAGAAACCACCAAATATTAAGGTAAAAGGTTCCAACGATTACAAAGAACTGGACTAACACATGATACATTGACCAGATAACACATGAGTGTACCTTGGCACTTGAGTGTTTCTGCTAGGTTTTTCACATCAAACGTTTCACAACCAGATTTTTCCATTTCCTGATATTCCAATACCAAACTCATTAACAATAGAAGTAAACAGTCGTCAATAAAACTCAAAACAAAGGGATATAAAAAAAAACTACATTGATAGCATCATGAAAAATCTTAGTAGCTTTTTCAAGCTGAGCAGGATCATCATCTCCATCAGGTGTATTCCTAAAATACCGAACTTTCTCAAGCGCACCAAAGAGTTGAACAAACAGTTCATCTCTAGAAGTCCCTACAAATGTCAATTCTCCACAAATTCAATCAGAAAAGAGCTCTTTTGACATTGTTAACAACAAGAAAATTCATTCCACTATTACTCACCGTTTAAGAATGGCTCTTTGCTCGCATTAAGGGAGACATGAGAATCCGAAAACACAGGACCTAAGGAGGAACTAGGATCCTGAGTAGAAGCAACAGTTGGTGGTGGTGATGGTGATGATATGGTTTCTGAAGGTTCAGTTTTGTCCAATGAAGTGAACAAATTAACAAGCGAAATAGGTTTCAATCGATCATCTCTTGAAGAACCTGAGTTAACTTTGAACGCTTCTGCTAAACATTCTTTAACAACCTCAAGACCTTCTTCATCAACACCAGAAGCAATCTCAACTACAATAAATTGAAGATAAAGGTTGAGAAATCACAATGAAATGAAATTGATCAGGCGATTCTGGGTTTGCTTACCGGAATTGAGGAAATCTAAGAAAGAAAGGACAATTTTCCGGCAGATTGGAGACTCCGTCGTTAGTTTCGCCATCGGAGAAGAATCTGGTTTCGTTTGTGTCTTCGTCTTCTTCTGTGATTTGAGTGTCGTTGTTGAAGGAGAGGATTGAAAAATGAAGACACCGTTTGGAAATAGGGTTATGATAAAGTCTCTGATTTTAGATTTGGAAACAGAGTTGTATTAAGCTTTACTTATTTAAGTTACGCAAACAAATGAAATAAACGCAAAACAAACGTTACACTTTAAATAAAATAATTAATTATGGGGAAATCATAATTTTCAAAGAGCATCGTACAAAATTACAAATGGGCATAACTTTTTTTTGTTTGGGTCTCTTTCAATCTCTCAGAAAGAGAAGTGATTCAATCTTACAAAGAGTTGGTTGAGAGATCATATTGTTTGTGAGAAGTGGATCCATATCGAGAAGGCTAAGATTGTACGCGAGAATGTCAAATGGTGTTACCGCGTTGAAGGCGTTAATCACTACCAAAAGTGTTGTCATCTCGTTCAGCAGTTATTCCACGCTACTCGTACGTCGGTTGAGGCAAAGATCACCGTCCTATCTCTCCTCACAGTGAGCTTTCCGACGGTATCTGTCAGTGGTGAAAAGTGTAATTGAAGGTTTTGGTGAATTGGTCCTCTCTTTTTTTGGTCAAACCTATTTTATAGATAGTTCAAACTCCATAAATGGAGGAAGTGTTCAACAAGAGAAATAACACATAAGATACCAAGGCTAACATAGCCAAGCCGCTACTACAATAGCTAAGCGGGAGACATACAAGATACCGATATAACCATACATAACACCAAATAATCCAATGATGGAGATATCCTTAGAGTTGAGAAGTGAGAGCATGCCTTCGGAATCGGAGACCACACTTGGTGATCGAATGTCCATGAATGAAGCACCAACTAGTGCAGCTTTCACAACAAGAGAATCGGCTATAAGAGCAAATGTGACAAAGCGCCAGCTTATTGAGCCTACGAAGAGAGTAACACCCCCTACCTCGTTACCATACCACTTCGTTGCATATAATTCAGAGAGGCTTGTCCTCACAGCCACCATGAACCAATCAAACGTATAAGGGGGAAGAGATAGATGGGGTTGCAGAAACTTGAGTTTCGCAATCTTTAGGGAGTGGACTTGAGCTGAGCCATATATGACTATTGTAGACCATTCCAACAATATATCAAAACCTTGATATGTGTAATATGACTATTGTGAATTGGTCCTCTTAATCTTTGATATTTGAGCTCATTTACTATTTAGTGTCATTAATGATGAGATTTATCATCGACTTAATTGATAAATCTCATATCAGATTTGAATTTGACGTAAATAAGTAGTCTTCTTATTGAACATTTTTTGTTTTATATTGATTTTGTGAAATGAGGTCCCAAGTCGAAAGCTCTTGAAGGTGCAGAAATGGTGGATCCGGATATGAAGATCCCGGTGTTTACTATTCATTTTCTTCTTGATTTTGTTTGTTTATGTTAGTCCATTGGGTGGTTTCTTTTATATTATCATCTTAGGGTTTAGTTTTCTATAATAAGTATGTATTTCATTGGATGTCTTGAGTTTATCATCTAATTTCTTTGGATTTGGTTTCGATCATAAAATTTCGATTTTCTGCAAATTTCTCAAAAAAAATCTCGTAGAGAGAACGTGAAACTTTCAATATATTTAGGCATTTGTGTAGAGGATTTACAGGAATAAACTAAACCTATTAGCACACGCTTGGAAGATTGATGCATAACAACAGATATGCCACTTTATTTGGTAGATGTGCCACTTTATTCAACTGAAAATATGCCTAAGCTTATAAAGAGTAGACGGTTGCCAACTCAAGTTACTCCCTCAGAGCCGGAGTTTTGTTTTGTTCTTTATATATTTTATATGTGTGGCCAGTCGGTTGAGATCGTCATTTTCAAAGACTTGTTTTAACTCGGCGGTGGTTTAGCTCTAGATCTATATCTAGATCTTGCTTAGTTCTGGGGTTAGTAGGGGTTGTAAAATATTTATTTGAGTTTGGTTGTGCTTTGTAGTTCTGAGCCATGTTCTGTTGCTGTATATCTTAGGTTCCTCCTCGCCGAAGCTCTTGATGGCCGTAACCGAGATGATCGTCATCTCCCTTAGCTGTCTCCGTGAGGTTTTGAGGAGTCGGTTCGGCGACGTTTTTTTTTGTTTCCTCCACTAGAATCATTCTCTGTATCCGATCGAGATTTGGTTGATATTCGTTTGCTACATACTGGATCTTAGTTGACCTTATCTGACTATTATTATCCGGTTCCAGCTTCATTTAGGTTTCAAAAATCTTTCCTTGATATTGGAATGATTCACCTTGTCAGATTTTGTTGTATTCGGTTCTTCATTTCAGAAGTCTACTCATCACAAGCAAGGACACAATAGTTAGAAGACTCCATATTCTTTGTTCGGATTTCCTTCCGATCTCAAACAGTATCCGATGATTTTTTTCCTCTTTTGAAAGTTTCGGGTTGATAGGAATTTGAGACACATGGTTTGCTTATGTGGTCTTTGGGTATCTCAATAGTTTGTTTCCTTTTGATGTATTCTGGCTGTTTGGCTCCCCATCTTCGGGGGTTCGCTTCCGAAGGATTAGATCCCTTCGGCTTTATGTAATTCACATGTGTTCTTTCTTGATTAATGAATTTCAAAATTTTGGAAAAAAAACCCTAGTAAACTAGCCCTATTAGCACATACTTGGAAGATTGATGCATCACAACATATATGCCACTTTATTTGGTAGATAGTTGCTGGTCAGTTACTGGTCACAAAGAACCTAACACAACAAGATATGCATTGTGTTAAAATATTGTCCGCAATGTGAAGCACCTGATGAATTACCCAATCATGCTATTTTGAGTGTCCACTGACACTTTAGATATGGGTCTTAGGTTTCCACCTTCTTAGCTCCTGACATCTTTCCTATATATTTCAGATTTAATATACATATTATGGAGAAAATCAGATGATGGAGACGTAGTGGCCAACAATGATCTCTTTTCTTGGTTATTTCGGTCTATTTGGCAAACCTGGAATGAGAAACTCTTTCAAGGTGCTACTAAGAGAGAAGCTTTCGCAGTGCTTGCTGCTTTTGATCATGCTCGGGATCAAGGATGGAACAAAATATGGATCAAGGATCCGAGACTTGAATTCATGTATCAAACGAAGAGAGCTATATGGAGTAATCGCTAATATCGATTCAATCTCATCATATTTCAACATTGTTGTCTTTTCATTTACCCCAAGGAGTACTAATGGGCTGGCTGATAGTTTGTCCAAAGAAACCTTTGTAATTTCTCCCCCTTAGTGGGCTTTGGCCGTATGCCTTTAATGAAGTAATTTTGTGTTAAAAAAAAAATTATGTCTCTTTGTTTTATGTTTGTCGCACCACCCAAGCTTGAGTAATAAAGTAGCTGTTTGTCGATAAATATTCACTTAAAACCTGGGCTATATAAGTGAATATACATTGAAGCAAACAAAATTAAGATATATACCACATGTTAATTGTTTTAATATAAATTTGTAGTCTTTTTTGTTTTTTTATTGTTCATAAATATTTTTATTTTGTTCGTTTATAAATATTATACCTTTTGTTTCTTTATGGTTTATATTAGATTTAATGTTGTTTCAACAGTAAATAAGAAAACATATGTTGTGGTAAATGTAGTCCTACTTCGATCACTGATTGTCTTTGACTCTTTTTGATGGTCATCGCAAAGGGTAGAGATAGCGGAAACTGTATATGACGTATTATAAATAGTAGTTTGGCGTTATATGGTGATATGAGAATAATATAAATCAGAACTATTTAAATCTTTTAATATTTATTTTTTATTTTTATTAGATCTAAAGATTGTTTGTTTGGATGTAGGAATAAGTGAAAAAGTTTTTCTGGGAAACAATGATAACTCAAATATATTTTACTTTTAGTATAGAGATAGAGAAAAAACTAAAATTTTATTAATTATATGTATTACACAATAATTCAAAATTATTTAAAAATAAGATCAAATAAATGTGTATGGAGATTCATATTTTTCAAGTATGCTGGTTTAAATTGGGTAGATATATTTTATGAAATTTAAAATTAGTGTTAGTTTTCACACTATTTAAATCTTTTAATATATATATATATTTATTTATATATTTTTATTAGATATAAAGATTGTTTGGATGTAAGAATAAGTGAATAGGTGTTTGGAAATAATGATAACT
The DNA here is from genome assembly GCA_028015245.1 of Cardamine occulta. Lineage (NCBI taxonomy): Eukaryota > Viridiplantae > Streptophyta > Magnoliopsida > Brassicales > Brassicaceae > Cardamine > Cardamine occulta. The sequence goes on from CM051391.1 coordinate 9,464,628, forward strand.
CAAATATTCTTTGCAATTTTCTAACAAGCCAATATTTGGAAACAAAGATTTTTATCTGACCTTGTTTCAATTTTTATTAAATATCGGCTTGTTAGAAAATTGCGAAATCAATTTCATCTGAACCTAGGACGAGTCTAGTATTTGTTAAAACTGAATCCGGAATTTTTAAAGTTGTTTTGATAAAAAATTTGAGAACGATTTCTTCGGACAGTTGCGTTTTGGGGTTCTTCGGTACTTGAAGAGTCATTTTCATTTTGCATTTATTTTATCGTGATTTCTTTCAAAAGAAACTCTTTAATGGTGTGTTGTTATGTCGATCTTGCAGGTAGAGATGTCGGATGTCAAGGAATCAAGCAGCAAAAAGCAAAAACTTTTCATCAAAGCATGCACGAAGAAGCTGGAGCATATGATGACCAAGAAGATCATTTCCTTTCAAGAAGAAATCATACCAGTATCACCAACGAGTACACGAATCCATAGAGGACTGAGAGAGTGAGAAATGAAAGAGGGAACTTGAGTCAAGCAAGGTAACAAGGAGAAAACATGGAGCAGGCGTCAAGAAGAAAACCCGAGGGTTTTGCTGAGTGAACTCCCGCGAAGACAAAGAGATGTCGGAGCTGAGGAGTATTACAGTAACTCTTCTCGTAGCAGTCACAGGAGATCAAGATATGATAGGAATGAGAGGAATCATCAGAAAGATAGTTTTGGAAGTCTCAAGCTTCGTATCCCATAGTTTCAAGGAAAGAAGGATCCCGATGCATACTTGGAATGGGAAAGGAAGACTGAAATGATTTCATTTTCGATTGTCAATATTACACTGAGGCAAATAAATTCAAGGTTGCAGTTACTGAGTTCTGTGACTATGCGTTGAGTTGGTGGGATCAACTTGTGACATCAAGAAGAAGGAACCAAGAGTATCCGGTGGAAACTTGGAATGAAATAAAAACAATTATGCAAAAAAGGTTCATGCCGAGTTACTACCGTCGTGAGTTATATAATCAGTTGAGGAGGCTTGTGCAACGAAGTAAGACTGTGGAAGATTACTATCAGGATCTGGAAGCTTTGATGATCATGGCTGATGTGTGTGGAGACTGTGAAGCAACTATGTTGAGGTTTCTTGGGGGTTTGCAATGAGAAGTTCAAGACCAGGTTGGAAATGCAGCATCATGTGGACTTACATGAGATGTTACACCAAACGATACTCATCGAGCAACAGCTCAAGAGGAGTGGTCCTATACAATCAAATTATGGAGCTGGAAGTAATAACTTCACACGAGGAAACTATCCGAGAGAAGAAAAGCTGAGAGTGCATGGGGGTGGTAACCAGTCTAACACTATGAGATTGGAAGCTAAACCTTTTGTGGAAAAACAAGAACATAAAGCAAAAGCTGAGGCAAGGGCGAGTAGCACCAAGTGTTACAAATGTCAAGGCATATGGCATTATGCAAATGAATGCACCAATGAGCGTATCGTGGTTCTAAAGAAAGATCGTGAGTACGAGTCCGAAGATAAGCCAGCCGATCCTATGCCAAAAGAAGAAGAAGTGATGGAGCTGCCAACTAAGGGAGATTTTCTTGTAGCCATGACAACATTGAGCATTCAAACCAAGAGCGAAGAGCAAGCATAAAGAGTTAACTTCTTCAACACGCGATGTCTTGTTAAGGGCAAATTTTGTAGCCTTATCATAGATGGTGGGAGTTGTACGAATGAGGCAAGTGATGTTATGGTTAAGAAGCTCGGAGTGAAAGTGAAGAAGTGTCCAAAGCCATATGATATCTAATGGATAAACGAGCAAGGTAAAATAAAAGTGAAGCACTAAGCATAAGTACCTATTGTCATCGGTAAGTACGAAGATGAAGTTCTATGTGACATTTTCCCTATAGAAGCTGGACACATTCTACTTGAAAGACCTTGGCAATCTGATCGATGGGTTATACATGACGGCTTCACCAATATACACACCTTCAAATTCAAAGGCTGAAAGACCACTCTTGTTCCAATGACTCCACACGAGGTATATCTTGATAAAATTCAACTGAAAAGAAAGCATGGGCAATGTAAGAAGTCTAGTCTCTTTGCTATGGCTGGAAAAACTCTATATGATGATCCATTTGGTCCTAAGTTATTTGTTGCTTGCACCGGTGCTACTGAGTGATTTCAAAACTATGCAAGTTGTGTCTAAAGAAATAAAACAAAAAAAGATGGGATACATCATCGTACAATAGAGCCACATTGTAATGAAAGAAGTGACTATATCAAAGGAAAATATATGCAAATCGCTAACACCATCTTCAAGGGAAACAAGCCAAGCCAAGTGCCAAACATTTTGCTTATGATGGAGAGAAGACTTATAAAATATCTTTGAAGTCATGGATGAGCAAAAAACCGGGTCAAGCCTTCACGTCCAAGCCATGGATATCTCGAACCTACCAGGATTTCTTAAACCCTTTAAAATAATTTCTAATGGCTTTAAATAAATGATAATACAACATGATCTTGCTGTTGATTTTATAAGCACTAACATGGACTTATCTTATTGTTTTAACAGCAATAAAGATCAGGTCTTTTGCAGAAATAGACGTTCAAGTTGAAGAACATAGATTCAACCAATGGATATACAAGAAAAGAAGTTGTTCCTTATGACTACTTATGTGATACAAAGAAGGAAACAAAGGTGATCAACACATTCCAAAGATGCACACATGGAAGGATGAATGTTCTATCCAAAGCACTTAAAGGGAGCATCAATCAAATGAACCTCTTTGGAGGATTTTTGATCAAACCCTTACTCCTTTATTTTATTTTCTTTACAAATATATGTTGCCTCAATCTTTTGGTGGTTCTAACTTAGTGCTGTTTGTGGCAGTAAGAACATATTTGAGAACAAATCTTTTTCAGAAAGGGGGAGGGGGTGATGTGATATTGGGAAGCCTACAAACCCAAAACAAGATTTCAATATCAACAAGGAAGCAATGGACGATCATGGAGCAAAAAGAGCTTGAAAAACATTCATATGACCCATGGAGTATCTCCAAAACAAGCTATTTCATCAAGCATTGTGAGTGTCATTACAACAAGAGAATAATATGAAGGATCACTTGACCTTTCAAGGATATATCAAGGCTACTCTGGTCGAGATACACGCCCAAGATACTTACCATATTCCCTTCTCTTTGTTTTTTCCCAAGTGGTTTTCCGAGAAAGGTTTTTAACAAGGAGTATTGGGTCTCATGTTCATCTTGCCACCATGCTAAGTTCGAATTCTTAGTCTTATCAAGTGGACTTTCCGCATTCTCTTATGGCGACATTCAATCCATCAAACTTCTAGGTGCTCGGTAATCGGGTCTAGAATCATCCTATTGTATTCTCAACGTCTCGGTGACGATGTCCTCTTTGTATTACGGAAAGCATCGATTCCTCTTAGCCACACCACAAGATTTGCCCCTTTTTGCGGCTTGGTATCCTTGACTTTCTGTAGGTGTAAGGGGTTTCAATCTCTTTTTTCTTAGGTATGTTTTGACCGTAACTTTAGCTCTTTATCCTACAGTCTAGTGACCTTTTTAGATCTATGCATTGAGTAGTTCTCTAAATCATGCAATTTCCTTTTTCTCGTTGTTACCCTTTGGTTACGTGCCGATGTCATTATGTCACTGTTCAGTATTTTTGAGTAGTGATGTCTGGTTGGGTCCTAATTTGCTCCTTGTTTCTACTCATCAGTTCCATTCGAGTGTTGGCCAGTTCATTAGACTTGGGTTAGGCATCTTTTTGGATTGGTTTATAAACCGTCTTTGCTGTTTCCAAAAGATGTTGGGACATTGTTCATGTTTCTTTCTTGCCGGTTCAAAAGCCAATGAACATTCACAATAGGAGGATTTTGCCGCAACTTGGTTAGTCTATTGAGGCTTCGTTAGTACGTCGTTTCAAAAGGTCCTCAAATTAAGATTATATGTGGATTGGTTATGATTTTATTCATAATTTCTGGATGAGGTCTTTGAATTTGTATTGGGTTGAGATTAGACAGGTTCTTTCAAAGTCGTTGAGCGACAGAAAAAATAGAGTTTTCCAATACTTTTCTCTCTCCTCAGTAAAACTAAAAGTGGAGATGTTTTCAAAAATAGAGTCGCAACAATTAAAAAAATAAGTTTTTACAGTCGATGAAAATTTTCAACGTCAGTTCAGTCGCTGAAATTTACACATGTTCTGTCATCGGTTCAGTCGTTGATACTTGCAGATGTTGTAATTTACAGTTATGGTAGTGTAATGTTTTGGTTCCCGACATTAATCGTGTGCGACTATGAAAAGAACAGGCCTATTATTAATGTTTTTGTTAGATGGTGATTGTTTGATTTAAATCTTTACCTTCAGTTCTTAGTACTTTGTATTCAAAGAAATTTTGTCTTCTTTCGATTTTGTCTTTGGGGGTTGTGTTTTCACCCACCGTTTATGTATTTTACCTAACTTTTTTTAATGAAAGTTAAGTGAAAAAGGGTGAATTGGCTGTATGAGATGTTTTTGAAACATAATTATAGAGATAGACCTGTTATTACTCAAAATTATAAGAAAAAAGATAAAGCTGATTTTTGGCACTATTCAAAAAACTCATATGCACCTCAAATTCTTTTCTATTTACGATTATGCCATTACAATTTTTTTTTCTCTTCTTCCTTCGATTATTCTTTTTTTTTTTTCTCTCTCTTACTTTTTTTTTTAATTTTATTTATAATTTCATTCATTATGATACAAATATATTATCAAAATTTTTTTTTAACTCAAGTTTTACTATTTAAAATCTTTTTATGAATCTACTAATACTCATTTTGTATATCGTATTTATACATCATTTTGTATATTGTATTTGTACACTGTTTTATACATTGTATTTGTACACCAGTCGTCTACCGTATTTGTACACCGTATTGTAATAAAAATATGGTGTACAAGGATGGTGTACAAGGTGGGTATATAAATACCGTGTACAAGATGAATCTAATAAGATACGAGTGAGTGGATAAGTTTATGGTAGATGATATGGGGTGGTGGATGAATTGGAAGTGGATGAGTTCATAAGTTATGAGTGAGTAGATGAGCTTATGATTGGTGATATGGAGTGTTGGATATGTCGTGGTGGATGGCTGGGTGAATGAGTGTGAGGTGGATGACTGTATAAGATATGAGTTAGTGGATGAGCTTATGGTGGATGATATGGGGTGCTGGATACGTCGTGGTGAATGGTTGGATGAATGAGTGTGAGGTGGATGATTGTATAAGATATAAGTTAGTGGATGAGCTTATGGTGGCTGATATGGGGTGCTGGATACGTCGTGGTGGATGGTTGGGTGGCTGATATGGGGTGCTGGATACGTCGTGGTGGATGGTTGGGTGGCTGATATGGGGTGTTAGATACGTCGTGGTGGATGGTTGGGTGGCTGAGTGTATAAGATTTGAGTGGATGATATGGGGTGCTGGATACGTCGTGGTGGATGGATGGGTGGATGAGTTGGAGGTGGAAAAGTATATAAGATATGTGGTGGTATACAAATACGGTGTACAAATACAATGTGCAGAAGTGGTGTATAAATACGGTATACAAAGGTAGTATACATATATGATGTACAAAGATGGTGTACAAATATGATGTACAAAAGTGGTGTACAAATACGGTATACGAATGTGGTGTACAAATACGGTATACGAAGGTGGTATACAAATATGATGTATAAATACGATGTACAAATGTTGTGTACGAAAGTGGTGTACAAATATGGTATACAAATACGATGTACAAATACATTATATAAATGTGTGGTATATAAATAATGGTGTACGAGACATCAGTGTACAAAATGGTCTCATCTGTCACAAAGACAATTTAGTCATTTTATTTTCCGTATCTTATATACACTTTTTGTCTCACTGTAGCTAGTTATGAGATAATTTTTCCTCTAATTGTAAATAGTAACTGGCTTACTTTTGTAATCAAGTTAAAAAAAATAGCTCCATAAAACAAATTAACCCAAAAAAAATCATTCATTGAACGTTATAATTTACTTTATATTAAATTGAGAAATGGAGTATAGTGTTAATCATCATTCATCACCATGATTTTTGTTGAGTTTTTGTTTTGTTTTGTTTTAAACGTGAATATTTCTTTTTCGAAACATATATATTCAAAGTTAATATTGCAACATATTAATCTGCAAATACGTTGACCAAAATAAAATAATAAAAGAAAATTACAAATATGCTCTTTGACTCATATGGAAACATAATTTTGAGTCTTTTGACTATAATCTTCAAGAATATTCGATTAACACAAATGTAAATTTGCTTCTCTAGAACACATAGATTCCACCTGACTCCCATTCTTCTCCGCTTCTTACTCTATTCCGAGAAACATGTCTGGCGAATCAACGACTACATCCATGGAGATCGCCGTCGCCGATAAGATCGTTTCAAAGGACACTGAAGCAACAACAGACATCGAATCTCAGATTCTCACGGCGATGCGTAACCGTGTTACCCATCTCAGAAATAAAGCAGAGTAAGAAACTGTTACTTTCTTCATCTCTCTTCGTCTCTTTAGATTAATCACTGATGTTTGTTGAATTTCGTCAAAATGATAATCTAGGTTTTGTAAAATTGTGATTGTTCATTGATTTGTGCATAGTAAGGTGGAAAATCAAAATTAGGTTTAGTGATAATGTTAAGAGTTTAGTTTTGTATCTCATTCCCCTTTGGATTTAGTGAAATGAAGCGAACAAATGATAATCTAGGTTTTGTAAAACTGGGGCTGTTCGAGTAGCCATTGATTCGTTTCATAGTGATCAAAATTAGGTTCTGGTGATGATATTAAGATTTTTATTTTTGTAGCTCATTCACGATGGAGAGTGTACGGAGATTGCTGGAGGAAGATATGGAATTGGAGATCTATGGTTTGGACGTCCATAAGAGTTTTATTAAACTAAATTTGGTTCAGGTATGTTTTTTGCGTTGGTTAAATATCAAATTTTGTATGAATTTAGAGAGATTAATCGTTTTTTTTGGGTGTAACAGTGCTTAGAAAGGGCTGGTGATAATGATGAGAATTCTACAAAAGCTGAGAAGAGAGTTGATGTTACTCCTGTGAACGTTGCAAAGTTATCTAAAGGGGACAAGGCAAAAAAGGATGCTAGGGAAGATACGACCTGTGATGATGATGATGAGAAAATGGAAGATTCTCCTGTGATGGGACTTTTGACAGAAGAAAACACATCCAAATCTGTAGCTGAGGGAACAAAAAATGAGGATAGCAAAGAGTTTTTGCAAAGGGAAATCAAGAGAGCCCTACGTAAACGGTGTTCGTACATTAAGGCTAATGCAGAGTAAGTTGAATATTTCTCTTTTTGGATATGTTAGTTTGTTGTCTTTAATGATTTTGGGAATGAAGTTTTCTTGGTTTACAAATCGCTTGCTTTTGTTTCAGGAAAGTTACATTGGGTGTACTTCGTCGGCTTTTGGAACAAGATCTTAAGTTAGAGAAGTATTCACTTGACCCATACAAGAAATATATTAATGAAGAATTAGATGAAGTAAGTAATTAAAATTTGATTATGTATCTTATAAGTTATAACTGAAAGCCACAGTTTTCTAATAGCTTTTATTGACTAATTAGGTACTACAAGATCCTAAGCCTTCACCTAAGACTCAGAGCAAAACTCTAACCAAGAAGGCCAAGAGCAAAACATCTAAAAACTCAGAGAGTGAAGAAGGTTCTGATTCTGATGGTGAGGAAGACGAGGAATTCGCTGTAAAAAAGAAGACTGCTCAAAAAAGGAAATCACCAACGTCAGAAGGAACCGGAAAGCGGAAACATGAAAATGAGAAAGTTGCATCTGCAAAGAAGACAAAACAGACAGATTCACAGAGTGACCGTGATGCAGGAGATAATCCATCTTCTTCTGAAAAATCTGTAAAGGTATTGCAGCTTTATGATAGTCCCTATCTTGAATGATCGAATCCTATTAGAACTGTGTACGATTAACACCGTTTGGTTTATGTTTTTCTTATACCTTTCGACTGCAGAAACAGGAAACTGCAACAACTGTGTATGGGAAGCGTGTTGAGCATCTTAAATCAGTCATCAAATCTTGTGGAATGAGGTTTGAATCAAACCTGGTACATCTTTAAAAGCTGTGTTGGTTCTCATACTCCGGGTTCTTGATTTTTTTTCTTTTTGTGGCAGTATCGCTCCATCGGTTTACAGGAAAGCCAAGCAGGCTCCAGAGGAGAAACGCGAGGATACTCTGATAAAAGAACTTAAGGAGATACTTTCCAAAGAAGGGTTGTCATCAAATCCTTCCGAGAATGGTAATGTTATACATTTACAAAGTTTCTTCAATAATTTTGACACTTGATGTTTGAAACTTATTGACAATCTATATGGCTTTACTCGGTGACAGAGATAAAAGAAGTCAAAAAAAGAAAGGAAAGATCAAAGGAGCTTGAGGGTATTGATACAAGTAATATTGTGTCGAGTGTAAGAAGAAGATCCAACACAAGTTTTGTACCTCCTCCAAAGCCAGCAAAAACAGAAGAAAGCGAGAGCAATGAGTCAGAAGATTCTGAGAATGAAGAGGATGAGGAAGAAGAAGCAGTAGTAGAAGAAGAAGAAGAAGAAGACGAGGGTAATGAAGATGGCAGAGGGAAGTCAATCTGAAGAGGAACCAAACACTGGTATGGATCTTACTTGTCTCAAGTAAATAATTTACATCAAATCTCAGCAAGATATGTTTTAAAATACCTGATGGTTGTTTGGTTTGGTTGCAGAGGATGGTAATGAAGACGAAAGCGAGTGATCTTACAATCATTGGCTTTGCTTAGCTTTGTTGCAGGATCAATGTAGCTTAGTGTCTCTATATGCCGTAGGAGAGTTGTGATATTTTGTACTTGTTTAAGTTACTCAGAATCATGACAATAGGAAATTTATTTTAAGACATGCATATTTATAATCCTTGATTAGGTTTGAATTGAAAAGTTTAAAGTGGTTCTGATTTTCAAAAAGAAAGAAAGGTTAACCAAAATCTCCGTTGATTTATTCACTCATCGTTAAACCAAGGCATCCGTTTTTTTCTTTTTATTTTGCTTATTCATTTAGACCCACATTTTGTTCTAACATATGCACTATCTGAATTGCAGGATCCAATACCAATATCATTGGTAGGCCTATTAGCTTTGATACCAATTATGAAAACAAGAACATGAGCGCACACAAAGTTTCACTAAGATTCAATAACATGCTTAATCCTTAAAACATACAACTATAATTCTCCTTTTCTTTTTTTTGCTTTAGAAAATGTTTTTGGGCCAAAGTTGGTACATATCACATTAATGCATGTATAACCTAGACCACTCAATCTAGACACCGCAATGGTCGAAGGTATGTGCTTGTAGGTGATATAATTAAAACCCATAGGTATCCTATCTCATGCAATCACAATCAGACATTCATAATTATGTCATCATGCTGATCAATATGTTAACCATAACTTCATATCTCTTACACCCCAACTTCAAATAATCCTAACTAGATCAAATCAAATACATCACAATATCTCTAGAAACACATGAATCTACAGATCACATCTCCACCTTGGAAACGAAGTGGAATTGACGCTAGGGTTTACCAAACCTCGTGATTGCGCCTCAGCCTCCACTAGCGGCTGCAGATGCTCTACTGCCGAAAGCAGCGGCTCAGACTGCTTCTCCTTCACGTGGATCCACTCAATCATGTCTGCCTCTCTCTCCTTTCTCTATCTTTCTTTTATCGTTTGGAGGCACAAATAGAAATCCTAAGCTTCTTTAGATACTTTGCCAAGCTAGACTTCTAGTCGGATTAGTGGGCTCAACCCCCAAAAACTTTTCCAAACCAGTTTGGACTGTTACAACTTTTCCCCACTTAACTGGGCAACAAGGTTCCTTCCTAAAGTTATAACACTCGGCCTTACTATTCTCACTAGACATCTCAGAGAACTCGGTTCTCTATCTAGCACTCACCTCTTCGGGTCACCGGACTTGCAGAAATCCTCGGCAGTTTGCACTTATCTTCTTTGGTATTCTCAATGATTACATGGTCCTTATGACTCCTTAATAATATGCTTTGAAGTTCTTACTGACATTCCACTAGCTGTGCACTTCCTCTCTCACCTATATTCAAACCAAACACTCAGGATGAAATAATGAATTTTTATTTTTTGTATGAATGTAAAATTATATTCACCAGAAAAACTTTTTTACATCAAGCACAACATTAAAAGAAAAGAGTTAGAAGATTTGAACGTTCATGCTCTACTCGAAAAAGTGATTTAGAGGCTACGGGTATGGAACAAATAGTGAAGACCACCCTCATAAACATGTAATCCTTTCAGTTGGCATGTGCTTAGGCGGTTTCAAACCTCTTTATCAATAAAATCAGTGAGCTTTTCAGCCGGCTTTGGAGCTGAGCTGTGGCATCTACCATTTCTTTCCCTCCATATGCTATAAAGAGACATCTAAAATTCATACCTCAGTACGAAAGAGTGAAGTTGTGGCTTCGGAGAATCGGAGAGTAGAGGAAGGATGGCATCCCAACTTGTTCTGTAGCTGTGACCAAGTAAGCCTCGAGTAAGGGCTGACCAAATGTGAGAAGAGTAGGAGCACGAGAAGAAGAGGTGGTCTCGAGTCTCCACTCTTTTACTACAAAGAACACAACCCACACTAGCATCCACATTCCATTTGATCAAATTATCGCCAGTAGCAAGACAGTAGTGAATAGCAATCAAAGTTATTAAAGAATAAATGTTTTGGTTATTAATATTAAGAAATAAATCTCTAGAGAATCTGGTTCATCAAAAAATAAAATAATAATGGAAATAAAATGAGAAAGATCATCAACTAGTTTGAAAGAAAATTGTATGATTTCTTAGTTCAATATTTTTGGCTATTTTTCGTATATCTAACCTAATATATATCACACTTTAGAGAGTAACCTTTAATATTTCTTTCACGTAGAATTAATGTTATAATTAATGTTAGAATATTTCAATTACTAATTACCAATTTACTGTTTCCTAAACCTGATTTTTATATCAAATCTAACTTGGACACCAAAATGTTTTTCAAATAACTGTTCACTTTTTAATTTCTTTAATTATTAAAAAGTTAAAAAAATAAATATAAGCTTTCATAGAAAGCTAAACAGAATATTCTTCTTTACAAATTTCTAAATTAGTATCATCTTTACGCTATATAAGAACAAGCCATTCCATTAAACTAAACATCTATTTTTTTTTCAAATTTTGTATGTACTTTTGTTTTTAACTAATTTATTTGTTTTATTTCGTGTTTTTTATATATATACATAGTGTTTATAAGTTGTGCAGCTTTATATCTTAACGTTTCCAATATGTTTGCTTTTATATTCATGCATTTTCTACTACTTTCTAATATCTTTAGTCACTATTTTGTCCATTTGAATTGTCATGGTGATGAGATTGCATCCAGCTGTAAACTACGCCAAAACAATGATTAGTCCCTCAGATTTTCAATTTTCATTGAAGTTACGCCATACGTTTATATCATCACTGAATAATATAAGCAGTCACGGTTATATTGTCTATTTATATTTATATGTTTTCTAATTTGTTTCAATTGTTGTTTAAGTATGTTATACATACAAACATTATTTATATCCTTTTTTCTACTTGAATAAGCAGGACAATAAGGTAAAACCAAACTATCACCTACTAAATACTTAGGTTGACTAGAATATCAAGATGGAAGGTTCATAGTTGCTTATAAGTTCTACATGGCTCATATTTGGCTTAAAAATTCCACACTGCTCCATTATTCCAACACATTTCATTGATGGTAAGCTTTCTCAAAAAAAGTTTTTGACATCGCTTAAAATATTAGATGTGATTACATAATTTTAATCCCAAAGTTTACGATTATGTTTAGTATTTTTAAATTAGATATGATTCAAATATTCCGTTGAAAAAAAATCATAAATCAAATTCTGTATACTCTGAATTTTCAATATATTTATTGCCCCCAAGAGGAATTTCATTAAACAAATAGGTGATACATGAATAAAAACAAAACTAAATAATATATATAAACTCACAAAAGTATATAATTTTATATTTAGCTATAATGAGGTAAATAAGACTGAAAATGAATAATTTTATATTCAGCTATACAAGTATATAATTAATCTTTAAATAAATGTAAATAAAAACAAAACTAAATAAAATTTTAATATATTTATCGCGATAACACTTAAATAGTAGTTTAAAATAATTCTAATTATAATTCTTTAACATTTTATAACATTTTATAAATAATTCTTTAGATATTCGGATAACACTTAAATAGTAGTTTAAAATTACATTATTTTAATTATAATTTCATGATATAATTATTTTAATATATATTAACTTTTTATAGAAATCCAACTACAAGTTTTCTTATTTTAATTTATATAATATATATATAAACTCACAAAAGTTAACCATATTTAAATGTTTAGTTTTCTTATATATATTGTTTAATATGTACATTAAATTGTATATTATTTATTTATGAGATAATTATATTAAAATAAACAGATTTAAATTAGAATAAAAATTTAGAATTCAAATTTTGATCTCTATTTATTGCTTCCCGATTTTAAGTGTAACAGACTACAAAATTATATGTTTTCTGGTAATTAAATAAAGTTGTAATTAAGATACTATTTATAATAAATGATTGTCTATGTGTGCAACAAAATAAGAATCTTTTAAATTTTCCATTAACTTATTAAATATATATGCGGGTTAATTATAGATTTTTCAAAAATGGAAACTGGTTTTGTTCTCTCAATCAATTATAATATGATATCTAATTAGAATATGCAATCATGATATCAACAATTAATTCGTCATCTTTTCAAATATTTCAACTTTAAAAAGTTATCATGCAGGGGAATTTCTCTTCCATAGCCGTCGATCAATACAAAAAAAAAGTCAAATATTTGAATTGGTTAGAGGTAAAATTTTGTGAAGATGTTAGATTCGAGGACGAATCTGTGTTAGTGGGGGAGAATTGTAACGTCCATGTTTCGGAAAAGAGGAATTTAAAATTATTTTTGGTAAATTCTGATTGGGTTTATTTGAGGAAGATGTGTGAAAAACAAATAAAGATCTCGGGAGTTTAAAGAGAAGTCAGGGGTTGATTTGAAAAGATTATAAAGTTGAGAGGGTTTAAGAGAAATTTAATCAATGCCCTAGTTTTCTTCTTAAAAAACGCCCAGCCATATTTTCCTCTCAATTTTTCTCTCTTTTAGAGCAAAGGGGGAGCTGATTTTCTGTTGGTGGTGGCGTGAGAAGAAGAGAGAAAAGAGAGAAAGGGGAGCTTGCACATGAAGGAGATACATGCAGATCTGATATGTCATGGTAGGAAAGAGGTTCGACTTAGCAGATCGTTTCCAAAATGTAACGAGAATTTTTGGGGTTATAGCTAATCCTTATACTTAGATTTACCACTTGCTGATTTGATTTGAGTTAATATTCTAAAAGTTATTCTCGTTTTTGTGAGGTGCTCTGTTTCAGACAGAATTATGACCAACGTGGTTTCAAAGAGAGATCGCAAAGTCAACTATGGTCGGATCATTACGAATATTTGAGGTTAGTTTCAGGACATCTAGGGGTTGATTTTCAACATTGCAGATTGGAATTGGACGGTTAGATTTGGAGTCGTGACTCAATATTTGAGGATGATTGTTTATGTTATTTTTTAATTTTTCTAATTTAGGTAGAATGTTGTTTCGTTGATGTGATTGGTTAAAAGGTGAGGAAGAGGAATTGTGTTTGTGTTTTTTGTGACCTTTAAGAATCCTATAAATTCTTGAAAAGGAAGAATTCTTAGAAAAGAAATCGTCGTGAGCAAATATAAGTGCATGACCGTAAGATTAATTCTGGAATAGTGAGTAGATTAATATGTTTTTCTGTGTAGACCAGTGGATAAGAGTCATGACATGTTATTCATTGGATGTTGGTATGATATACATATTTTTGTACTGCATTTTTTCTGTGAATTAAATCTATATTAGTACGGGAGGACTGCTTCACTCAGTGTTTGGTTTTCCAAATGCTGATGCATCACTATTTATTGATGCAGGTAAAGAAAAAAGTGTGGTCGTGGAATCATGGCGAAGGGAAGATAATGATTTAGGACTCGGATATATGAGGTTTTGTGTTTAATTTTTGAAATATTAAATTAATGATGGTTTAATATAGTGAAGATAGTTAATTAAATTAATATGAATTTTTATGAAATATGTAATTTAATTGAAATTGGGAAATTTTATATTTATAAGAATATTATTATCTGTTGTTTTAAAAAAAAAGAACGGGTGTGGTCGTTTTATATAAAACGATGTTCTCAGTGATTTGGATTCAAAGAGGTTATATAATTTTATATTATATAGAATGTTGTGTCACTAAACCAACTGACTTTTTGTTGAACTACTTCATAAAAACACATCGATCAAATGTGTTTAATTAGTTTTCCTCCTGAAACATCAAAGAAATGGTTTTGAATATGAATTATGAAAAAATTGGCTAAATTGAGAACGACATAATCACACATAAACATGAAAAATATTCAATATCTTTTGGTGGTTTATATAACACATTAACTGAGCTCAAAGCAGCAACCAAAGATATGAAGAATATTTGGTTAATACTGGACTTTCTTTTTGTTATGACTTGCAAGAAAATTTATTGATTCTTGTATCTCACGGTTTTAAACCTCACAACTGCTGCGAGTGCTCAGAACACACAATAGTATATAAAAGTATCAGTCCCAAAAGGATTAGAGTAACACTACAAATTTAAAATGTACGAACAGAGCTAAGACGAAACTATTGGGGAGTTTTGTAAATTGTCACGATGAAAACAGTTTAAAGCAGATTAAGACAGATTAAAAATCTATTCCGGCCACTGCTTCTGAGGTAGAATCAGTTATGACACTTCTTGGTGAGCTCTGCTTCTCTCCTTCTAAACCACCAGTTATATATTGTGATAACATTGGTGCTAATTACTTTTGTGTCAATCCAATCTTTCGCGTATGATGCATGTAGCAGTTGATTATCATCTTATTCGTGATATCGTACAATCTGGTCTACTACGAGTTCGGCATGTCACTTCAGCTGATCAGTTAGCAGATGCACTGACCAAACTGTTATTTGATTTATCTTGAGGGGTGTGTTAGCTATATTAAAATATATTCAATATGTCCTAATATCTTTTGCAATATGAATAGTTTCCTAATCTATGACTCTGTGATGTATAGATGTAACCATCAATACCATTGATTCAATATACAAGAAACATTCTTTACAAAAACAAAAAAACACTTCTCAGTAATAAGCTTATATATAGTATGTGTCTAACGATTAGCATATAATTAAAATTTTCAAATTAAGCTAGTTATGTTTTTCAAATATACCAAATTGAGTTTTCTTCATTTTCAGTAATACTCCACAGATACATAAAACATACAACATTGTTAATCTACTAAACAACAACGACAACTTAGAAACGTAAACAACATAAAACAAACCAGAAAGATAAACAATTTCCCTTCTAGGAAACTTTTTGTCTTCAAAAAAGTCAAAGCAATGTCTTGTTATTTTCTTGGTTGCACTCATGTATTGTTAGCCACACCTTTGTCTACTACATTGGGAATACCATCACCCTCTGTTTTTGTCGAGATCGGAAGCTCTTGCAATCCTATTTTAGCCTCCACCAAAATCACTTCATCCTTAGCCTTTCCCCACACGACGCAATACAACCCAAATACGATGAAAATCGCCCCGATTATACTAAATGTAAAAGATTAAATAACCAATTAGTTATATATTACATGTAATCTAGTCATTTGTACTAGTATCATTGCATATTAGTTTAATAGATGACAAAATATATTGAACAGTCATTTCTAACATTTTTGTTATATCATGTTTTATTTACCTTCCGAGGTGGATCGTTTCAGCCAAAACTAACACACCGAGGATAGCTGTGATAATCATGCACATAGGACTAAATGACGTCGTAAACACTGGACCTCGTTCCCTAATCACAATGCTTTGTATGTAATACGCCATACCCGAACAAACCACTCCCTAATATTAATCATTCAATTAAAGTAATTAGTAATTAGATACTTATTTGATTATAATTAGACTGGTTTTATTAGTAAACTGTGTAAGCTTACAGAGTAAACCGCTGCAAGTGTGCCCGAGTCCATACCGATCTTCCAAGCGCTCAAGTCACGCACCATCACGAGCGATGCAATGGTGTTTAAGATCGTCCCCATACCACAAATCCACATTACTAGTGATAGCTCAGCCGGATATTTTTTTAACGTGAATGACTGAAAAGTTTACCAAATGTAGTTTAATTTATGTAATCTTTAAAATACATTATTCATGTTTTTATTAATACCATGTTAATATGAACTCCAAGCCTAGACTAAAAAAAATTGCTATAGATGTAGAGTTTTTAAGCCCTAGTTATTAGAATTTAATTTATGATATGAAACAGGGACTGTCCAAAATATTTTTGAGGCTTAAAACAAATTGATAAGTTTTGCGATTTCTTTAAATAGTCTTAGCCATTTAATATATTTTGTTATTTTTGTTTTATTGTTCTTTATAATGTATTTTTAATATAAAACATATTTTGAAAAGTAAGAAAAGAATAATTAGGCTTTTAGTAATTGTATAACGTACAATACATATATAATAAACTTTAAACTATTACTTTTTTGTTAACGATTATGTCTAGTTGATAATTTATAAATAGTTGCCATTTGGAACTTTATAAGCAAAAAAAAAAAGCAGAAAAAAAGATTATTCTTTGATAAACTAAAGGAAAACAAAAAAAAAACCCCAAAAAGCTTGTAATAAAATAGAATAAAACATGGATTAACAAGTAATGTTATTCTGGAAAATAGAATCTTCTTCCAAAAGGGTACTGGTTAGTTTGCAAAGTCAGTACACTAATGCAGACTCTCAAATTAACTGAGGCTTAATTAATTTCAATTTGAACTATTGCTTAAGTAATTAATGTTTACTTACTTGTAAAATGAAGAAACCTGCCCATGTTGTGATACTACCCATAACCGCTAGAGTTCCGGTAACCCAATGCTGGTCGGCGGTCTCGGAGGAGCTGCCGTGAACAGAGCTATGAGCAGCCTTGACTAGCTCGATGGCTGGACCTTTGTACAACGTCATTACCATAGCTCCTCCCACGGTTATTGCTGTTCCAACTACTTTTGCAAGACTTCGTATCTTCATCAAGTTTACAGTTTCTATCCTGATTGTATTAAGCAAATTTATAATTAATAATAATTAAGTTATGTATAACATGTTCTAAGTTTGTATGACTTTTTCCACCTTCACACAAAGCTTTGTCTGTTACCAAAAACATAATTGTTCTAAGTTTGTCGTAAATATCATAAGAATCCAAGTAAAAGGTATAAAAGTAGAGAACGGTTATTTTATTTAGGGATGTTAAATTCGGATAAACCAAACCAATCCGAAGTAAACCAAACCAAAATACTCAGATAGAAAATTGAATGGTTTAAATAGATTCATTTTTAAAAAAAGAAATTTTGTATATATATCCAAGAAACCGAACCTGAATTTAAACTAAATAAGAAACAAAAATCAATCATTAAACCAAAATTTCTTTTAAATAAGGTGTGTATGTTTGAGTTAAATCCAAATCCGAACCATAATCGAAACGTGCCAAACCATTCATTTGAAAATTTTGATTTTAGTTTGAACACCAATGTTTATAAACCTAGAATTAAAAAAAAAAAAAACAAATCCAACCGAAATTTCGATGGAATACCTTAATTAAATCACTATTACTAATTACTAATTAGAAGAAAATTACCTGAAAATGACAGCCATTATGAAGGTAATGGCAGGAAGTGCATTAACAAAGGCTGAACTGTACGTTGCTGACGTGGCTTTCATTCCTATGTAGTACAAGTTCTGGTCCATAAGCGGCCTGAAACAATTCATCAATTTATTATTATTTTATTTATAAAAATAATATAATTATTTTCTTTTTTAATCTTATGCTTCACCTATCAGATTCTTTTTTTTTTTTTTGTTTCCATACCATTCTTTTAAAAGCTAAAGTAAAATGCATAGATATGGTTTTTGATGATCTCATCAAGAATATTCACCACTAGAATCTCCGAGTAAAGATGTTTTTTTTGTTTGGTTAAAATCTCCGATTAAAGATTCGTCCAAAATGATATTGTTTTATATCGTCTATTTACCTTTTTTTTTGGTAAAGATGTATTTACTTTTATTTGTTTTTTTGATAAAAGACTTTGGTCTATATTTTTTCGTTTTCGTTTTATTTGGAAACATTTTGATATTTATAAACTCACGCAAATCATGAGATAAGTATCGTGTATATATATGTTTTTATGTTTTGCATGCCAAACAATATGTTTTCTTTATTAAAGAGCAACCCCACAAATTCGTCTGTATGCATATATGTATAAATAAATCTATCGTTTAAATATATACATATATATAAGTATTTATAGTATATCTCTTCATATAAGATTATTATTTACGTGTAAAAAGGGGGGAAATAAAAGGAGGAAAAGGTTTATGTATACGGAGCTTACTCAAGGATTCCGAGGGCAAGAATCCTAAAGAACAATGGCCATGTCATCTTAGGCCTTATTTTCCTGAAAAGTGAAAATAATAAGGTATATGAATAATCATAAATTAATATAGAGACACTTATATAACATAGAGCAATCATGGCACTATATCATATAAACCAAACCATGCATATATACAACATCAAGATATATGCATACCTCTCGAGAACGAGAGCAAAAGGAGCTATGACAATTGTGGCGACGACATGACGATAGGTAGCAAGGATCCAATGGTTCATGCCATGCTTTAAAGAGACCATAGTAATGATATACATGCCTGCATATCCGAATTGGAGCGATATGATCGCTATTATTGGCTTCAATTTATCCATTTTCCCACTTTGTTTCATTTTTCTTCCTTGATTGAAAAAAAATACGAACACTTGTATGTATAAGATTCTATATAGTGTTTTGATTCTCTCTCTCTCTAGATATGAGTTTTTTGGTGAACGATGACGACTACGTTACTTGTTTGAGGCAGGCAAAACCAAATGGGAAATGGCCCTTCTTATAGTCATGAAAAGTTGGATTTTAAAAAAAAAAAGAGATATATGCCATTATTTTGTTGCTGAATAAAACGTCTACGTATCTTCTCGAATTTTATAATACAAAGATTTGGTATCGGTGCAAAATAATGCAAAGATATGACTAGCAAAAAGAGAATATATTATCTACAATATGTGTGAAAATTTGCTAAATGGAACGATTTATAATTTTCATCCTATAAGCACAATATTACTATTTACTAGTAATGATATGGTAATTATTCATTTACGAAAAAAAAAATATCATATACTATTTGGGTTCATTTATTGTTTTTGTTTTGTTTCAAAAGTCAAATGAAGTTCACTAATTTTTTTTCTTTTTTTTTTTGTAAAAAAGTTCACAAATGTTTATAATAAATAGTATGTTATTTAACCGAGAACATGCTATTTACACGATATCACGTTTTTTTGTCTAAATTAAGAATGAGAAAAATACTACACTAATATAATGATTTTTTCATCAAATAATGGCCTTCCAAATGGTCATTAGCCTTACTCCCCCTAATTTTGGTTAAGTAAATGGTAGTTTGATCCAATTTTGATAAGTTAAAATTTTAAATGAACTTAAATTATAAGCCGAAATGGATAAAGCATTTAGATTATGGTTCTATCTGGTTTGATATATCATGCTGATCCAGATTCCCAATTAATATTTTTTCAATTTTAAAATTACGTGTATAAAAGCAAATACGTTGTCAAAAATAATAAAATAATGCATGCCTCATACAGTCATACATGTAACTTTGTCATTTAATAATAAATAAATGCCAGTTATAGTATGTTCTAATTTCAATTAAATGACAAACATGGGCATACAGTATTTAAATAAATGGTAATAAGAGGATATAAGTATTTCATATTTCAAATTTTATCTTTTTTTTTTATCTTGTACGGGAAAGAAAATTACTTTGTAACATATAAAATTTGTTATGTGGCGATCTAATTAATAAATTGAACTAGTAAAACTGTATTAGCAACAATATTTTTAACCACAATACATATTAGTCTTAATATTGCATAAATAGATTTACATTAATTTTTAATAATAATATAGTCTCGTGTATTATGCAGATATTGTCTAGTTAAACCTTAAACTAAAAAATCTTAAACTCTAATTTAAATTTAATAATTAGAACCGTACATCAAAATATATTCCATCTGTATCACAAAAAATGATTTTTTAGCTATTTCACCAAGATTATCAAAAACAATAAATCTTGTATCGTGATTAATTAATTATGTGTTATTTCTTTAAAAAAAAATCTCAAGTTGGTTTTTACTTTTTACTCTACTTCCCTTCTTCCAATAAAAAATAAATAAATGCATTAATTGACATTTTCAATAAAAATACATTAATTAAAATAGAGAAATCAATTTTTGTGATACAAAAATAAAACCTCGGAAACTAAATATTTGTGATACAAAGGGAACAATATATTATATGAATATTATGTGGAAATACTCTTAATTTGCATCCAACTTTTTGTCATTGGGTAAAACATTACTTTTTCTTCCTTTTATAACATTATATCCCTTTTTATTTCAACTAAGAGATACCCTTATCCATTGCTGACAAATACCAGACCGAATATATGTTTCGAATCAGAATCCTCTATATGCTGCTAGATTCTAGTGTTATGATTAAAGTATGTTTACATGATATGCATATTAGGGGAAAGAAGAATCTTAGTATGCAAAAAGAAATGGATAATCCAAGTGGACTTCTTGCATATAAATTTATTATGTTTTGTTGGGTTTTCCTATTTATATCTTTTCATATAAGAAGTGGGGTTTTTTACTCATTGACCACCAAATGATGTCTTGTCTAAGTGCTCTAACGTGACGTAATTAATTCCACATAAGCTTGCACTAATCTTAATTGTGTAATAAAACTACTGATTGAGTGAAGAAATTCGTTGGATTTCATTCGATGGTAAATGATATGGAATCAATTCACTTGCGACAAATAGCTAGATGAAATTTAGCGTAAATAATAACTCCATAATACTTCCATTTAATTCTTATAATCATTAATCATGGACTTTTGGGAGATAGAAGCCAACCACGCCACATTTCTTCCTTACATACGAAGCTTGAAGCACTAGCTATAAAATATCTTTTTAACCAAATGAAGCATCAAACGTATAATTGGATGAGTAGCCTAATTTCTCTATGTAACTCAAGGAATTCTTGCTGATTAAAAGATACTATGAGTCTTTTCCTATTGCTTATTTCCCAAGAGAATCAATTTCTCGAACCGACCATTTTAATTAGCCGTCCTTGCTTGATCTTATGTTAGGCTTTTTTTTTCTTTTCTTTTTTGAATATCAGGAGGTTCTGGGCTGAAGTCCGTAATCCCCTCAGATCCGAAACCACAACATATAATATTAGTTTCGTCCCAAGCATCATTCGAACCGACGATCTCTAAGTTTCGCCTAAGATTAATGACACTTGATCGTTAGGCTCTTTTAGGTTATTGATGTTTTCTTCATGGTGTAGTTTGTCACATTCCTTCAAATTTTTCATTAATAGAATAACTTTTTGATGTTAAAAGAGAAAATTTTCTTATCATTATCTAGAAAAAGAATCTTAATTAAGAAGGATAGCTAATGTTCGAACTTTACCAAATATATTTGTTACACAGTTGAGTCAGGTTATTAGTTTGCTAATTAACCTACCTCAAAACTGGAACCATAGTTAAACATGGTTAATGAGCTAAGTACGAAGAAACTTTGTTTGGCCTTTTTTTTAGAGGCGTGATCACAAATCAAGAGCTTGTACAGAGGACAGAATCGTAAATAAAAGCGATTGTTCCCGTTGCGGTGCTCCAACCGACACTAGAAATCACACTCTCTTGGAAACTTCAATGTTGGGCTAAGTTGCTGATTCCTTTGGTTCTCACATGTGTTTTTGTCACCCTTTCTGGTTAAACATAATATTTTTGTTGCTACTGTCATATTTAATAATATGTTAAAGATAAAGGATCAGTCACTGGTCTTCCTTGATTAATATAGTACAAATGATTTTTTTTCTTTTCAAAATGGTCAATTATATTGTAAAGACATAATTGATATATGTATTCTTCCGTCACGCTTCTTGCAATTTGTATTGCACACTGATTGCAATCAGTTGATACATCATGAATTTGTCACTCTCCTATCTTCTCAAGGCCTTTATTGATCTGTGTTATAATATTATGAAACAGTGGCCAAGACTGGAAATTTCTTACTGCATCTTTAGCCTCTCTGGATGATGTTTCAACGATCACTTTGGAATATCTCATGTTACTCATACTTTCGGCCGTCCGTTGAACACTTTATAGCTCTACTTCTATTAAGGAAGAAGCCTTTGAAAATGCACGTCGACTATGTGATAAAACTACTCCATTACCATCCTAAGTTATCCAACTGGTACCACTATTACGTTGAGGATGCAACCAAGATATACCTATATTGCAATTGACGAAAGAGAATTTAATAACAAAATTTATAACTCACCAAAATATCACCAAATCATCTCAAAATTCATTAAAACTCAAATTTTTCTAAATATTCATTCCAATACACCTCACCCCCCCCTCCTAAGATTCATCAAGAGTGAATGGAGTGATACTTACATATTTATCAACTAATTACTTTTATAAATTAATACATTTTAATATTTTGACATTATTAATTTGTAATGATTTTATTGTATATTAACCTAGTATTTAATTTACTGAGATTGTTCTTTAGCAATTACTCGGGCATTACACTCAAAATAAAATTTAAATGGCCGCACATTTGCATGATATGTGATCCATTATAAATTTTAAGCTGAGATCCAGTTATTCCTAAACCTTTTGTTTGTATGATTTGGATCTGATCAACTAGACAACGACAATTTATGTGGCTATCAAAACATTTAAATAGTTAAAGCCTAGTTCATAGAAAAATGCATACAAATACATATATGTATTTATTTTTGGTTCGAATACAAGACATAGATTTCGATGATATTATATAACTCGACAAATGTTTCTTTAATTATTTATAGTCCAGATATGTGACGCTGCACATTAGCAGGAATGGTAATATTGCTGCCATCGGCTATAGGAGAAGACAATTTGTAGTTATCGTCGTCACCATTACTTCTGATTGGCAATTCCTGGAGGCTATTCTTCTCATGGATCTCTAATCCTGATTCTTCATAGTCTTTTCCTTTTCCCCAAACAACCATATACAACCCCATGGCGATCACTGCCCCTCCTATTACACTGCAATATAAACAAATATAAGGAACAAGAAAGTTTATTTTATTCAGCATTTAGATATGTTCTAACATAAGCATACACATAGTTTCAGTTTATAATTAACTTCAGTTTGTCATAACATACCATCTGAAATGGATTTGTTCATAGATAGATGAATTTAACAGTTTACTACTACAACTGAAATTTCGTATACCAAAAATAATAGTCTAACTTATATTCATATTTTTAATCCAAAACTATCAACGCATAATTGCTGGGAAATTTTTTTATAACATATATTTTTTAATTAATATTTGTGTTTTACTCTAGAGTAAGAATCTTGTGTTTTTAATATAGACATACATAAAGTTTAAGTTTATAAAAAATAATTGCAATGTATCGAAATCTATTTAACGTACCATCCGAAATGGATTTGTTCATGAAGAATAAAGGAAGCAAGGAGAGCTACAAGAATCATGCAGAGAGGGTTAAAGGCGGTGACAAAAACTGGCCCTCTCGTCTTCATAACCATTCCTTGCACGTAGTACGTTATTCCCGAGCTTACTATTCCCTTCATTAAACCAAATTTGATTAATAACTACTTTTGATAAAATCTTGATTAATATATTTTTTTGTTTGTTTTTAAGTGATGATTATAGATTATGCTCAAAAATGATATATCCTGCTTACCGTATAAAGAGGTGCGAAAAGCCTTGCATCCCATCCAACTGCCCATCCGCTCGCGTGTGGCTCAACCACAAGCGCAACCGCGGTGCTTTGGACAGCCCCGGCCAAGCATATTAAGGCTGATAGTGAAAGATAGGCCGGATACGTCTTTATCGTTATTGACTGTGTATCAATATGCATTTGTTTCAAGTATTCGTACGAACATAATTTTTATAGTCAAGTTGACATGATAACTATCTCAAGAACACACATAATTATCATTGGTTGGTAGTGTTAAATGATTTTATTAATGATTCTACTTTGATAGATTTTGAAGTGCTTGTAAGTTAAAAAAAAAAATACTTAGGCTTTTAAGTTAAAAATACAAAAACTTAAATCGGTTAAATTTTTTATTTCAATATTACTCGTTTTATTTTGAAATAATTGAGCATTTTTAAATCTATTTTTTGATATAAGTATTTTTAAATCTATGTGACTTTTAAAATCAATGGAAATTTATAAACCAAATAAACTTACATTGATGTTTTACTATATATTAAAAAGTAGAGATCTCAGCTATATTATTAAAAGTATAAAGGGGTTTATATTTTCTTTTTCGTTCTTTTTTTGTCTAACTCGAAGATTCTACACAAATGCACAAGCTTGGTGGCCTAAAAGGTTATGTACGAAAAAATTCTACAATTACAATATTTGGTTTGTGGATTGGTATGATTAAGTATGATTTTTTTTTTGTTAAAGAATGATTATATAAATATTTAAAAAAAAATTAAAAAAAAAACAATATAAGGATAGAACCTGCAAAACATAGAAACCAGACCACGCAACACAACCGACGAGTATCAACAAAGTTCCAGCAACCCAATGGTTATGGTCTTGTGAACTGTTGGTATGTCCGTTTTGTTGATCCATAGTCGGGTTAGACCATGGTAAAGGAATAATTGGACCTTTATACAATGTCATTACCAATGCCCCTCCAAGACCCACCAATGTCCCAATTATCTTTGCTTTGCTTCGTACTTCTGCTAAATTCACTTTCTCCATTCTGTTCATATATCACCATACATATACTCTTAATAAATCACCATTTATTATATTCAATTAGGTTTAAATATGTATTTTAGCCAATTGTTTTGAAAATTGGATTAAACACCGACTCGGCATCAACACAAGATGGTTGGTTGGACCGGTCGAACTAGTTTTTTAAACCATAAATTACCTTAGAATCCAAGCGATTATGAATGTTACAGAAGGAAGAATGTTCATGATAGCAGATGTATATGTAGCTGATGTCATATTCATCCCCAAGTAACCAAAACCCTGATCCAAAACTGGCCTACACACAGATTTGTATTATAAGGGTACTAATGATCACTTTATAAAAAAATATTGTCTTCTATTTATTTACAAAAACTTATAATGTTTTTTTTTGTTTTGAGATTTAAGATTGTGAAAAAGGGGAAACTTACTCTAAGAAACCAAGTGCCATTATTTTCCAGAAAACCGATAGTGTCATCTTTGGCCTCACTTTCCTACAGAATCAAATCAAGTTCAAGAAAAACAGAACACGAATAATCAATTTTAAACAACAACATGCTAATTAAGAAGAGTATTATTATTATTGTTTAACATAGACTTTTTTTTTTAACATAGGCTTACCTTTCAAAGAAGAGTGCAAAAGGTGCGAGGACAAGAGCAGCGACAGTATTACGATACACAATGACAACGTAACGGTTCTGGCCTTGGTTAAGAGTAGCCATAATAACAATATAAGTTCCTGCTGCTCCAAATTGCAAAAATATCATTAACAAATAAGGTCTACACTTTCGCATTACACCCTCCATGGTTATTGAATTTTTGTTTCTGTCAAGGTTATTGAAAGTTAAAAATTTTCTGAATATTTAGAAGAAGCACAGGTGGTAAGAAGAGTATGATGAAACGAGTCTTCTTATATAAAACATCAAAAAGGTGAGTTAGAGTTTTGGATAAACTTGAGATCATAGTTTTTTCCTCCGATCGAGAGTCATGTAGATTAGTAAAAGAAAAAAAAACTATAAAGTAGACATGCACATAATATGAATATCTATTAGACTACAACCAATGAAATACGTTATTGAGTAAAAGATAATAATTGCTGTTTTGGATGGGTATGGGATCATTCAAGCAAATTGTAAAGTAAACAATATCATGTAGGCTCTGATAATTCTTTTGCTAACACTATTATCTTATTGCAAACGTCATAGCTTTTGTTTTTTTTTTTATGCTTTGCCAAACTTGAAAACATACAAAACCGAAAAGCTACGTAGAGGTACGTGTATGTTTTGCTTAAGTGTCCTGAAAATTTGGCATGAGTACGAAGGTTCAAGCAAAGACACATCACGAAGCACGTGGAATGACTTCGGATTTTGAGCAAAACCATTGTTAGTTGTTCGTGATTGTCGTTTCCTTTGTACTAAAAGCAGAGAATATGTATGTGAGATTGGCGTTCTTGTAGTAAAGTAGCCTATTTTGTTCCATTTATTCAGCTATATTGCGTGCTAAAATTCTTAGAAAGTTATAGCAAATCTTAATGAGAAGATTATTACTTCTAATCCGTTATGTCTTGATTAGTGTTAGTGTGCGCGAGTTAGACTCCACATGCTTTTTCTTTTCTTATTTAGAATAATTACATATAAAGTAAATTCACTAATATAAAACTTTAAAACACAACATAAATATATATAATGAAAATATCATTTGATTAGACGTAACTTCCACCATAAAAAAAATAATTTCTTCACGTAATTGGTTACAACCAATAATTAACATCGCAGCATATAACATGTTTTCTTAATTTTAAATAAAACTGTGCTTTGTTCCTTTGAACCAATAAGATTTTGACTGCTAGTGATCGATGGCCGATCATCGATCATTGATCATTTCATGTAACTGACGTAGCTCCATGAATTTAAGCGTAAATTGACCCCTAAGAGAGAGAACTACACATACAAGCAAAGAAGATATATATATATTTTGAAGATTAAGCAAAGAAGATATTACAACCTAGATATATATGTAAGAGCGACAAAATTTTCCATCGCAAATATAGCCACGCTTTACGATGAAACAACAATGAATATTAAATCAGTTGTAAATCCATCGATAATTAGTGATTGTTGGAAGATGGGTGTGATCGATCCAAACTGTATCGAGATTGATCGAGATAAAAAAATCTACAAGATTCATAAATGTCAATACAGTAAAACTTCTATAAATTAATAATATTGGGACCAATGTATTTTTATAATATTTTATTAATTTATATATGTGATATTTGGATCAAAATAGCAATTTAGGACCGAAACAATTATTAATTTAGCGAGATATTAATGAATCGAATATTAATGTATAGAAGTTTTACTGTATTAATTTATAAAGGTTTAACTGTAATTTATAGTATCAAAGCCTTAATCATCTTCCAATCGATTATGGTTGTTGGGTAAAAAACACACGAAAGCGCAACGGAATAAAGTTTTCCACACTTGTGTGAATCTGTGAGAAAAATATATAAAACTTGGTAGTCAAACTCAATGCAAAAAAATATAAAAAACATGTCAAAATTATATGTGGAAAACCTCCTTTATCACCAATGTATTTGAGTTACAACCACTCATCCATGTTCACAAAGAAAAGATTTAAAGACTAAGGCTCTGGAAAGCAATCTCTAATACAAAGAACACAGAACAAGAGGTAGAAATAAGCAGTTCCAAACGACTTTAAGTTCACTAAGATTCAGGTGAAAAGTCAGATTTCATGATTTTTTTTTATAACAATATAAATCAAAATGTGATGGTTAGATCTATAAAAATGAAGCACAAATGACACTAAAAAAAAGAAATAATGGTAAAAAGCGAAGAATAAGATCAGCCGCGAGAATTAGGGTTGCAGAAACTGATTTGTTTTACGAAGTAGATGAAGATTAAAAGACTATTTTACTCTTCTTTAAGATAAAAGCAAAAAACCTTAAAACCTAGACTACTTTGACTTGAACACACAACCTATAGCATTAATTGCTACAACACAAGCATTCAACTAACCTCAATAGTTATTAACTTTTGACAATAATAATATATAAAGACATCTATTAATAAAAAAAATTAAAACTAATCCCTCATTAATCATCTTTTAACTCTGTTTTTTCAATTAATCACTAAACCCATATTGAGCATCCGACTAATGCCTAGCAAATTTTCAAACATGGAGTAAAAATCGATTATGATTAATAACATTCATACAATTTTTCCAAAGACTTCATCTCGATTGACATATGATCTAACTAAAAAGATCTACTCATTACACATAAAGAAAAAAGAGAGATGAATAAATAAATATAAAAATAGCTAAAGACATAATTATAAAGCTAAAGTGAAAGAGATAAAAAAAAAAGTGTGTTCCCTAATTGGCATTAAGAAGACTAATATATAATGTTTTTTCAAAGTTAAGAACAATATCTAAATATAGGAAAAAATAAATGATATGTTTCAAAAGTCTCTAAAAGTTGTGTCTATTTAAAAAGAGTCGACTCAGGCCTTCGTAATGAGTTATTTACAGCCTTCGAGGTCTAACTGAAATTTCAAATTTTGGAAAAATATCAAGACAGGAAATAGAAAATGTAGACTGAGAGTAGAGATTTATATGTTTGGAAGCTCCTGGCAATGAAAAATTAAGAGCATCCAGTGTAAAAAAAAATAAAAAATCAAATGATAATATTTATTAAGTATTACTCAGTGTTTTGAGATCCGGACCGGTACGGCTGAATCGGATCGGTTGATCTGGGATCCGGGTTCTCTTTCAGTTCGTATTTCATGCTAAACCGGTAATTTAAAAATCAGAAAACCTACAAAACCCCCTATTAACCCATCATCCAGTCAGTTCGACCGGTCCGCCGGGCTATTGGTCAAGAAATTTTTTAAAATACATTATTTTGTTTTCAACTAGTATTTATATCATAGCTAAGATATACTTTATAGCTTTAAAAATGATCTTTCATTCCAAAATCAACTTTAAAAATTTGAACTGTTATACTCCACATTTTATACTTCAAAAGCTTAATTCAAATTTGAAGTTCATATTCTCTTTTTCCTTTTTTTTTCTTTTTTTTTTGCATTTCAGCCTCTATAATTATATATTATAAACTTTTTTGTTGTCATTTTAGTCCCTAAAATTTAATATCTTATAGTTATTTCACATACATCCTTATAAATTAACTTTTAGATATAAATTCAAGTAAATACCTTTAAATGTGAGGTTATTTATAAAAATTTATGATCTTAATTAATTAGGATTAATATGAAGAATGTAATGCAAAATACAAATGTTTTTGAAGTTGAATTTGAAGTTTGATCATTGGAGAGGAACAACGTCAAACTTCAAAAATGAAGTTTTACATACTACAATAATGAAATATCTATTGCGGACGATCTTATAATATTTCTTTTAGTGTTTCCCAGTTTTTTTGTTTGTATTGACTTTTCATAATTACAGGTTTTCTAATAATTATAGGCGGTAAAAGGATGAAAAGATTATTAACAAAAAAAAAAAAGATTAATTTTTTCAGTTTTGATATTTTTTTTTTGTGTGCCAAAGTTAAGAAAGAAAGTTATCTTATCAATCAACTCTTATATTATAAATGAAAATAGAAAGTGAATGATGACACATTATTCAATTATAAGGAAGGAGTGGATACCAACTTGCATAAAATGTAATCTTTGAAAGCTCAACACCAAATATTTGAAAGAGTGGAGTTCCATGTGTTTGTTCCCATCTCTTCATTTTCTTCACTTTCTTAACCACGTATGAATACTACTACTTGATACACCCATAATTTCCATAAATGTCTTTTAAAATTATTCTAACTTTTTTAATTTTTTAGTTTTAAGAATATCTTGGAGTTGATGATATGATATGGATTCGTACTGCTACTTTCTCTCTAAAAAAAAAAAGGAATTCTGACTATTGCATGCATTGTCCCCCTAACATCATGGTGTGATATATACTACATCGGATTAATGGACTGTTAATATTTTCATGTTATTGTACATTAAGATTTCATTTGGGTTAAGTACTAACTGAGGGAGTAGGTGACAAAGGTGTTATCAACGGAAACTTCAAGATTTTTATAAAGAATGAAAACTGAGAAGGAAAAGAAAATGAGCCTATCATATAGAGAAATAGATATATCTAAAAGTTTTTACGCCTTTAAAATCAAATTTATTTTACATCTTTTAGCATTCGTATATGTGGAGAGAGTCACACGAAGACATAAAGAAATGGGCACTTCAAAGTGTCGTACGTAGTTGCTGCATATTAAGCATGCATTATATGGACATCCTTATCATCAATATTTTTTTCTCACGTTAAATAGTCTCCTTTTTCATATATGTATGTATGTATAAAAATGATTTTTATATTTAGTATTTCATATAATATATTTAGAAGAATATAAATTATTATTCATAAATCAATATTTTATATATATTTAACAAGAAGATAAAATCAATATTTTATGTATAAATTTTTCTTTTGCTTTAGAAAAATTTAAAAATGGAAATATACAATTCTTAATTTCTTTATAAATAAATTATCATCATGCATGCTAAATGATTTAATTAAATATTAAAAGTTTGAGATGAGTTATTTATCTCGAAAAAGGGTTAACAAATTTATTTATAACTTTTCCATGATTTGATCATTTATATATACCATAAAATGAACCATAAATTCATGCAACTTAGAAAACTAATATTTATTCTAGGCTTGTAGCTAACTGATTATCGAACTATAAAATAATAGTGATGATGGTGATTAAAACCCGACATATTCATGTAATTTTGGATTAGGAAATGAAATGTTTACCATCGTATGGGTTTGAGGTAACGGTTGAATCTATAAAAGTGTATGAAGACACGAGTTCAATTTCTATTGGAAAATATAATTTATTAAAAACTGACTTTGGTTCTGGAAGATGTACGAACCCAGGCACATAACTTTCAAATTAACAAAAGAAATTGAAATTTTTGTATCCGTATAAAACTTTTTTGTCAAAAATATCCGTATAAATAAAATACAAGATAACTGATGTTTACTCCATGTTGATATCATCTATTAGAACGTCATTGAATTAATACATTAAGTTTTTATCTTTGCAATATAATATATATATATATATAATTTATCATCCATTGTACAGGAATTTATTTTTCTCATATTAGTTACATAGTTCCGAAGTGGTTGCCTCATGAGAGTGGTGTATGCGAACAAGCTTAATAAAATATGGTGAAGTTGATGTCAAACAAAAAAAACATCCATTACACAGGTTTATTACATATAAGAGCTCAAAATTAGTTCAATTTATATACGGTTAAAGTTTTTTTTCCTTTTGGGCGTTTGGATAGTGATGAAAATTTATTGTTGTGCTTGTAAAGTATTCAATAAGGGCACAAATGAATCATGAGAAGCACACGCACATTCCACATCTATCAAAGAAGTCTATCCACAAATCAGAATTTGATATATCGATCAAAGTAGAGAGACATAAATAGCCTGATTTAGATTAACTTCAAATGAATTGAATCAAATAATTAGTGCTTAACGTATAGGAAACATTATCATCTAAAAGGTGACTAAAATAATTTTATATTAGTACAAAAGATGGGAAACTTTATCCTCGTTAATAGGAGGAGATAAAGATGATTTTGAATTCGTGGTCAAAGAACTCAAAGGTAAAAAAAAAAAAAAAAAAAAAAAACTTGACATACAAAAAAAGAGTATTCTGCTTATCGTTAAGAAAGTTATTTGCTTTCTCTTATCACCAAACCATTGCTTACTTCACAATGCAGTATGCTGTTAGAATGGCAATATATAGTTTTCAACGTTTAAGCTTGATACATATTTGGAATCCACATCGAGAACTTTAGGTCACACCAAAATTGATATTGTGCTAAATACAGAATTGAATCGATTGAAGACTGGGTAGGGTTAATTAGTTTTGGTTTAGCAGTCACTAAGCCTGGGCATTCTAGTTTACAATTCAGTTTATTCGGTTTTACTGTGTATTGGTTTTATAAAAACTAAAACCATATAAAAACAATTTGTAGTTTGCAAGTGCAGATTAGTTCAGTTTTGGTTGTATTCAGTTTATGCCATGGTTTTCATCAGAAAAAAATTATATAACATGATTTTATAAAAGTATTTTTTAAATAAAAATAGATTTAATTTTAACCAAATTTTATTATAAAAACTTGGGTTACATTCACGAGAAGCCGACATGTGTCAAAATAATACTTCATAAGATTATGACACGTGTCACAAATAATTCAGATTTTGTCACGTGTCAAATTTATAAATACAATTATTAAAAAATATATATACAAAAACAAATAATTTTAAAAGGAAAAAAACTAATAATTTGTTAATTTATCTAATCAATAACTAAAATTAAAGAAATAATTTTTTTAAAATTCCGAAAACAAAAATAAAAGAAATAATTTTAAAAAAAACCAAGAATTTATTAATTTAACTAACCAATAATTAATATTAAGAAATAATTTTAAAACAAATCTAAAAACGAAAAAAACCCAAATTAAAATATAGAAATAATTTTAAAAGGAGAAAAGGAAACCAATAATTTATTAATTTACCTAATCAATAATTAAATTTAAGAAACAATTTTAAAAGGAAAAGTGAAACCAATAATTTGTTAATTTATCTAATCAATAATTAAAATCAATAAATAATTTTAAAACAAATACAACAAAAAAATAAACCTAAAACCCTGTCTTAAGGAAAAAGGAGTTAAACAATAATTTGTTAATTTATCTAATCAATAATTAATTTTAAAAAGAGAAAAGGAAACCAAAAAATTATTTATTTATCTAATCTTATTATATAAATCTTGGTTGTAGAATGAACAAAATTGATTTAGTATAATCAAATCTAATTCATTATTGACTGCTAAATAATATTCAAGACCAACTGTTAAACAGTTTTGTCGGGTTTATCAACAAGAGGTACATATAACTGACATAAGATAAGAAATTGGTTAGAAAAATGCAAGGTTTTTGTCGGATCGGGTTCGGTTTGGTTTTTTGGTTTCTGATATTATTAAAAACATATCTCACACGGTGATTGAAAAAACAAATGGCTCAAACTAATGGATGTGGTTTATTTTTAATATGTTGATAATAAAATTATAATATAAAAATTAATTTATTCATGTAAAATATGTTAATAACCAAACTCTTTTCTCTAATGAAATATGATTTCTACTTTTTTCCTAAAACTTTATTTTATGATAAATCATTAAACACACATATTTACTTTAATAATTATTTTTACTTAAATTTAATTTATTTTAAAATTAAGAAATCCATTTTACCACTTTAAACTGGTAAGTAATAAAATAACAACATTTTGAAATGAACAAAAAATGGTTTTACCACTTTAAATTGAATCGAACTGCAACCAAAATATTTCTAATAATGATAACTGAATGGCCTTTCAGATAAAACCGAAGCCGAATCACCTGATTACGGTTCTAATTGGTTTATTTTTTTTGGATAAGATAATTTTACCCATACCCTTAAATGAGCAGATCATTCTTGTTGTTACCTACATTGTGAAAAAAAAAATATAGTTTTACGACTTTAAACTGAATCGAACTGTAACCAAAATATTTCTAATAATGATAACCGACTGACTTTTTAGATAAAACCAAAGCCGAATTCAATCACCTGATTACGGTTCTAATCGGATTAATTTTTTTGGATAAGGTTATTTTACCCATCCCTAAGATGAGCAGATCATTCTTGTTGTAACCTACATTGTAATCATCTTTGAGTTATGCAGTTAATTGTTAGTCGATACATAAGATTGTAATATGAGACGTAAGGTTCTCAATCAAAACTTGAACTCGTAAAATCATGTCCTCTTTTCGGGCATCTGTAATGAGGAGCGGGGGATTGAATTCTAAGAGGAGCTCTCACCAATTAAATAAAGAAAACTATTAAAAATGAGGAAAGAGAAGTGAAAACTTTTGAGAAACTATGTAAAAACCCATTTGACATATGTATTAATGTGATTGGGTTTGTTTTATTTTTTTTTTAATTTAAAATTTAAATAAATAATTAAACTATCTAAAAAGATTGAAATAATATATTTGAGAGACTATAAGGGGTTCTATGCAATGAAGATGCTCTT
This sequence comes from Cardamine occulta, assembly GCA_028015245.1. NCBI lineage: Eukaryota > Viridiplantae > Streptophyta > Magnoliopsida > Brassicales > Brassicaceae > Cardamine > Cardamine occulta. Next base: position 9,499,080 of record CM051391.1, read on the forward strand.
ATCGTCTTCCTTTGATTCTTCACAAAAAAAAATTTCATTGTCCTTGTATGATCCTTATTCAATTCGTGAAATTATGATTGAGACAGGACTTACCAGATCGAGTGAGTTTCGTATCGAGTTCATGGTGGTTCACAATCATAAAGTAGCAATTTTCACGGGAAACATAAATGTAATGAAGCTAATTTGTTAAATGGGCAAAAATAGAAACGTATGGCATAATAATTGGGGTCAAAATTTGCGGAAAAAGAAACGCATATCACTTTAACCAAGGTACACGATGATATGTCCAAAAGCTAGCTATTTTGCTTTTATCAACCACTCTATAAAGAGTTATAAACCAATCTTTAATAAAAGAATGATAAGAAAAAGAGAAAAAAAATATATATATATATATATATAATTCAGGATACGACACTATGATCGAACTTTTCGTTCAACTAAGCCAAAAGACAAACGAATGAATATTAGATTTTGCACTAAAGAACGAGATGAGTATTTTGATCAAGACTGATTCTTTCCACGAAACCATATTCCTATGGCACTCAACTCAATAATACAGCCAAAAGATGCAACTAAAGGAAAGGTTGATGAAAGGAATTTTTATAATATGTAAAAGATTTATCAGGTAGATATATACATTTACAAGGATTGTGACAAGTGAAGAAAATATGTCGATCGATGTTTTTTAGGCAGGGACCATAGTCTCTTTTGCTTTACGGTTTAAGGCAGAGACCTTCATGATCTCTAACTCTATAAGAAAGAAAAAATTAACCATTGTTCACTCATCACAATTGCCCCAGCTTGTTTTGTCTAATATAGTAATATGTATGTACTATGTAGTAATGAACATAAAAGCCGAGTTATCGAAAAACACATACGAGGCTTAAATGATTTTGCAACTAGTAAATGTTTTATTACTCCAAGATAATGAAATGCTTACATGACAAAATTTGTTTTCAAATTGATATATAGAAATAGAATCCATGGTGTTACTGTTATCGACAACTTGCATCGGAATCGAAATTGCAGAAAACGTCATGGTCAGTCAGAAAAAACTAGCGTTACTTCGACAAATAGCAATCTATAGCAAAAAAGTGGATAAATGCGAAAATATATACAAATTCAATTAGTTGATGAAAGGCTCGTAGTTTCGTGAGAGAAATAGACATGTTCAAATTCAAGAAAATACCGTAATAAATATTCACTACCTATAGTAGTTCAAATTAATGTAGATACCGTGATAACAAACATACAAACATCAATCATCTTCTGCGAAAAGCATTTCAAAATCGAATTGCGAAACAATACCTTTCATAACCTAAAGAAAGTTCATAAACCTTTTACTTTTTCGATAGCTAAAGAGAGCAACAAATGATGCATGAATGGGTTATAAAGAAACAGAACAAGTTTACGTGCCTAACAGACGTCATAGTATTTGCAACAATCAATCGAAAAGCTAACAATAACAATACAAAGAAAGCAAAAAAATGACGACGATTCTAGCAAATCACTCTTTCAAAATTAATGGATTAGTCAAAGAAGCAAAATGAAACGTTTGCTTTCTTAAGAATACGAAACTTAGATAAAGTATATAGTAAGAAGCAAATCAGCATTGGCCATTCATAAAGCAAATAATACTATTTCCACTAAAACACGGTTCTTGCGGATGAATGTAGCACAAAGGAGTAGAATCTTACATACTCTTTTATCTTCCGTTGTCGTACACGTAATTGATCAACTAAAGGTAGCAAGTAGCTTCTTCTGTATGATTGCAACACTTAAACGTGGAGATAATCTCGGCAAAATTTCCTACCATAGAGAAATAAGTGGATACGTGAATCTTTACAAAATTGACAAAACAAAAATGCTTGAATGTGGAATAAACAACACAAACCTCGTTGCCATCAAAGTTCTCTTTAGCTAGAACTGGTATCTCATATTGATAAGCCCTTTCCCATTCGGGATTCGTAGTAATATCCCTTACCTAACATTAACAATACCCCAATGGAAATCATATCAATCCCACAAAATAACTCAATTTTTTTTACAAATCATGATTTCCAACTCAAAACGAATTTGCAATTAGTGAATTGGCCAATGCCTATCATTTAGTATATTCTAAGTTATAAGTTAGTCAACAGAAATTGTAGTAAGCGAGGCTTTGTTAATATTGCAATTAACAATGCCCAACGGATTCACATCAATCCCATGAATTTTTAAACTTATTAGGAATCATGATTATCCATCTCAAAACCAATTGACAATTAGTGGATCAGAGGCTCTGATACCATTATAAGAATCATAGTAACTTCCCTAACCTAACAATGCCCCCCCCCCCCCCAATGAAATCAATTTTAACAAAACTAACTCCAATTTTTAATACAACTACAATCTTCGAATTACCAAAAATAATTGTGAATTAGAAGAACTAGTGTGAATTAGTGAGACCTGAAGAACAACGTCATGGAGCGAATTAGGACCGGAGGAGATAGAGAAAGCAGCGTGGAGCTTTTCTTTAAGACCATCGCAGAGACAACATCCTGGTTTCGAGTATAGAACAAGCTTTCTAGTGTTTGGGATCGAAGAAGACGATAAATTACAGACCAAAGGACGTCTTCCAACGAACGCCCAAGTCGCTGATCTCGCTGCTGCTGCTGCCGCCATTTGCGTCTTTCCCCAATTTCTCGATTAGGCCTGATATGAGAGAGATCCATCGGCCCATTCTCATGAGGTCCGTGAAGTAGTTTTTGTTTATCTTCAAGAGTTAGTTTAATCCAAGATATAGATATGTAGAAATGGGCCCAAGTCCATAGACCTAATCCAAAACCGCAATTAAAATAATTAGTTTCTAATTATTAAATAATTTAAACACGTGTCATGCTCTCAACCAAAGTTAGTTGTAAATCGTGTCACATCACTGTTTAAAAAAAAACTACATGTCACCTTCCTATTTGTCGTTTTGGCACGCGTACATGCCATGTGTCTTAAATGGGCCAAATTTAATTTTGAAACCCATTATGTTATATTTTGGATTACGGCCCATTTACGTTTATGAGCTTTTAAAGCCTGTTAGTATTTTAATATTGTCATTTTTAAACTCCTATCGATATTACTAAATAACTTTAAATCTGGCAAATATAAAAAAAATTCACTAATCTTATTATTATCTAAAGATGATACTACATCATTATTTCCTTCTATTTTTTTAAATTAAAAATGTTAGAATTATCGAATCTCTTAAGAAAATGTTATTAAATTGCAATGTACACGTGTCCAAATCACTGCGTAAATAATATACATATAGACTGTATTGACCTAGTTTTTGTATATTCGCATAGTAGTAACTTTCCCTAGTTTTTTATATACGCAAAGTAGTATGTTGCTTGTATAGAATTCTGTTAATACAATTATATATATATATATAATAAATGACTTATGCAATGATTTTTTTACTAATGCAAGACATGAACCTCCAAATCGTATTCTCTTTTTAAATTGTATTTATCCACCAATTTGGTTAACAATCCGTTTGTATTATGACTTCGTTTGTTCAAATTAATATAATTTATTTGCCGGAAAAAGAAAGAGAAAGCTTTTAAATTCGTCAAGAAGTGAAAAAAAAAACATACTTATATAATGCAGTAATATGTTAGGGTTAATCTAGCACCATCAATTTTCATAGTTAAAATTAGAAAAATGTTGTTGTTTGTTATTTACATGTTCAATACATTTTATGTAGCTGATGTCTACATAAACCACGTACTTAAAAAACAAAAAATAAGAATTTACTGATTCGACTCATACGAAGTCCATAAAGAAGTTGACACAAGACGTCGAGATTTCCATCCTAAAACGAACCCATTTTGGCCCAATTCTTCCACTCTATACCCATCATTAAACAAGCTCAAAAGAAGCTTTGCTTGACAACAGCTGGAGAAGCTCACTTCCATGGGTTTGAACCCATTACTCTCTAACCATTGTGGCCATGAAGCAAAACTCTCGACTTCTGCATCATCAGTTGTGCTAGTGATTCGCGACAACCAATTAGCAACCAACGGACTAATAAAAACATGCTCAACGAAGCTACGAGCGGGGTTAGCATTTGAGAAGCTTGCCTCTAGAGAGTTGAATATGGCTGAAAATTGATGTAACAAGTCCATAAACCGATACAGAAAACCTTGGTTTCCCAACAGACCAATTTCTTCGTGAACGGGAGTGACGAGTTTTGGGTTTAGTGTTTTAGCTTTCGACAAAAAGGAAATGAGGGAATGGGGTGTTTGATGGCTAAACCGAGGGAGATGCAACATACAATTGATCACCACTGCTTCTCCTCTTACAAGCTTCAGAGACAAAGTGTTAAATGAGTCGGAGTCGAGTTTACAGTGGTCGTATGAAAACGGCTGGCCGATAGACTCAGCAAATGCGGTTAGGCGCCGTCCAGTGTCTTGGACAGCAGCAATATATTTTTTACCGTTGGTGGCTCGTGACAAAGCCGTGATCTTAAGATGTTGGGCCGACGGGCCTGTATTGCTAGACACCAAGGCCTGCATCAATGAGGCCCATTGAACACCTTCTGCGATATCGTAGTCCACTATATGGATTCGCCTCTCATACTTCACACCTTCTGTGGCTGTGAAGTAACCAAAGTTAACGTATGGAGACATGTTCTGCAGCAGCTGGAACGCAGAGATCACATCCGCCTGATCATAATCATGAATATCATCACGGTGTTGGTGAGGACGCACAACATTACCTCGTTCGAACAACATCGAAAGGCCGTTGGTGAAATGAGCAGCTAATCTCTCCATATTATTTTTGTCACCGGGAGAAACCAAGTCCTTAAGCCTTGCAAGTAAAACCCGAGTTAACTCTCGGGTTTTGTCCGCACCAGTTAATGCCTCCGCAGCGGCCACCAATAAGTGAACCAATCTCACGCCCTTTGATTCATCAGACTTATGCTCCTCTACATAAACCCCATCAGCCACAGACAAACCTGTGGATACAGAGTTACAAATCCCGTCCTGGCCCTGCAGCATTGGAGAAGATTCCGACTCCATCAAGCCTCCTTCATCACCCATGATGGATTCAATAAGATCACGGAACTCACATTCCCAATCCAAGTCAAGAGACCCATCATTCAAGCTATAACCACAGGAGGAAGTGCTTGCAGCAGCAGTGTTGCCAGCAAAGAAGAGATCGAGGAAGTCATCGTAAGGATAATTCATGGTCATGCAGGTAAAAAAGAAGAATAGGGCAATGCAGAATTATATAGATCATGTAGTGGGACACAAGACATTGTTTAAGCAAATCTTTTTAAGTTAAATCTAAGTACATGGTCCCCTTCAAGGAGGTCTGAACAACCTGTGGTCTTTGTAAGAAGGAGCAGGACCACTGTGATCAACTGGGAAAAATAAAACAAAAACAAGTGAGAATTGTTACTCGAATAAATGTTTATATATGATTAGTGAACATTAAAAATAAAATAAATATGCACGGACATTTTTATATGAAAATGCTTATATCCAGATTTGCTGAGCAGAGAACCTTAGTAGGCATGACAATAATTTTAATATTCTATTATTTACGTTTAATTAAAATATTTATGTATAAAATCTATAACAATAATTAAACGGCTACTTTTTTTACTATTACTAATTGTTATTTGTTTCTACAAAGCTTCCCCTTATTTAGGTCAGTTATTACCAAAATATTCTATTATTTACGTTTAATTAAAATATTTATGTATAAAATCTATAACAATAACTAGACGGCTACTTTAATTAATCAATGCATTTTTAGATTACAAGATTTTAAATAAGGAAATTAGAAAGGTAAGTTTATGGTAAGAAATAGTTGTCTATTTTTAAAATGGTTACGGTTAGAATTTTACGGTTACATCATATGGTTAACCAACGGTTTTTATACGGTTACGGTTAATTGACGGTTATGGTTAATAATTTACGGTTAACTATAACTAATATATTTTTACGGTTAACGGTTACGGTTGTAACCATTTTATACAGTTACGGTTACGGTTTTGGTTACGGTTAAAAACGGTCCGGTTACGGTACGAAATACGGTTACGGTTAGATTTTGGCCATGCCTAAACCTTAGTGCCAAACAGAACAAGACAAGACAAAGACATTATTGAGATTTGGTTAAACAACTAATCAAATCATTCAAGAGACATCAAATAAAATGTATAATTAATAATAACTCCGAATCTTCCCGACTATTTCCAAATTACTTTTTGCTTAGACTTAAGCACACAGCAATACTTATCTCCCTCACCTCAATCAAAGATTTTGGCCCTAGTGACAGAAGCAGTGATGCAATTTAATTAGTTTACAAGTTGTTTTCCAGCTAAAATCAGGTGTCACATTCATATTGAATTTCACATAAATATGTATAGTCAGACGGGCCTTATCATATTGTTATAACCAAATCCTACACAATGTCAGAAGATTTAAAATTTATATCCTTAAATCATTCAAGATATGATTCATTTAACAAAGTCATAGAGCCCTTTATAGAACCCAATAGGTTTGTTTTTGTACCTTGGTAAAGCATAAATTGATATTGTTAAATGTCCTAATCGTCACGCGGAGGTTAATCCTTTCTGGTTAACCGTGGCGTGGACTGTTCTGGCAGCTGCAACTGCAGAGTCTCCTCGTTTCACTATTTTCTCGAGTTCTTCCACTTTAACTGACAACAATTTAGCATTTGTGGTAGTTGCACTGACCAACTTGTTAGCGGTTTCTAGGGAAGTGCAAAGCTGAAATTGAAAGGGAAGCAAATTAAAAGACTCATTTGCATTTTCCGAACAACATATCTAAAGAATCTTAAAACAAAATTCTATATCACATCAAAACCAGTACTGCACCAACCATATCTTTAAAAAAACTAACAAGAGACAAATCTTCTAAAATCGAGAAGCTTTCACATTACCTCTAATGTTAGGGAGGTCCATGAGTGATCAGAACAAGCAAACGCGTTGTTTAGTTTATCATAGTTTTCCTAAAACAAAACAAAAAAAAACTCTTTCTTAGATAACAAATTACATCCAAATACTATACTAATCATCATAAAATATGTTTGATAAGACCAACAAAACAAATTAATAAAACTTCAAGAAAATCCATCATCCACTTCTATGAAGATTGATGAATGAATATTCACAATACAACTCATCCAAAAGAATAATTCAATATTCCTCTAATGCAGAACTTTATACAACGCAGTTCTCAAATCCACATTGATTCTAATTCATAGGATTCGAAACAACGATGGTTGAAGATTCCAGATGCGTTACAATTCAATGGCAAATTTACAAAAAGCTGCCGGAAGAAAGAAACAAAAAAAAAAAAAAAAAAAAAAAACTGGATCAGAAGAGCGACCTGAAAGAGTCGGGTTAGATCCAACGGTCCAGAGATGGCATCAGCGTCAGATTTTGAACAAGTTTGAGAATTTGGATCGATTTTTGGTGATTCGTTGGTTTCTTCAACGAGATCGGCGAGAAGATCTCCGATTGAGAGCAACGGTCCTCCGACTCCTCTCATCTCTATCTTTATCTTCCGGAAATTGAAATTACGCATAAACAAATTTTGTGGAATTTGGGATTTTACAAGCCTATGCTACCAAACCATGGACACTGACTCGGTATTGTTATGGGATTGCTTCTCTAATCGGCTTAATGGTAGACATGGTCAAAACTTAACCGTAATAGTATTTTAGACCGAAACCGGATCATTTTTAACCATAACCAGACCATAACCATATAAAATATAGTTAAAAACTAACGGTTAACCATAAAAATAGATTAGTTATAGTTAACTATAAATTATTAATCATAATCGTTAATTAACTCTAATCGTATTAAAATTATTAGTTAACAGCATGGTTAACCTTAAAATTCTAATCGTAACTATTTTTAAAGTAGAAAAAATGTATACATAATTAATCATAATCGTAATTTTTGTGTAAACTAAAATTGTTACTAATATTAATTTTTATTTTAATCATCAAATAATTGAATACCATTTAATAGTATATCACTGTATATTAAATGGTAGGTTAAGGTTAAGAAAAAATTACAACCTTAACCAATAGTTAATTAATCATAATCTTAATTACCGTAACTGTGGTGATGCCTATTTAATGGTTGAGCTGAGTTTTCTTAAAAGTCATAAAAATTGTACGCTTGTTTCACCAGTTTTTTTCTTGTCTGGACAATTAGATATTCGGTTTGGTGTCGAGTTGAACCCAATCCGGATCTTCTAGGTATAGAATAATCCAAATAGATGTTGAAATGATTTCCATTTACTTCTAGGTTAGTTTTGGATCTGGTTTTATCCAAAATATCAAGAAAAATAAAAACCAAAAAACTGGTTAAATTAAAATAAACATTGGATAAATCTTTACAATTATAACCAAAACGCTTTTGGATAATTTAGTTTTTTTTTTAAATCTAAAAATAATTAATATATTAGGGGATATAATTGTAATTTTGATTTTTAGATTAAATCAAATTTAAATATAATTAATATTTTTTATAAATAATTGTATTTTGAATAAATTTTGGGTTCTCATTCAATTATCGTTTCGATTCAGGTTTGGTTCAAATTGTAGCTTTAGGGTTGTTTCAGTACTTTTTTTTGGGGTGGTTCTGGTTAGATTTTTCGGTCCGAGTATTTTTCCTAAACCTCAATCTCGGAAATCCGACGCTTTTGATATATTTAGGAAGTTGGGCCACTATCCAAGAAAGAAAATGGAGTTTAAACATATACAAAAACTCTCTCAGGGCATCTCCAATGCAAGACACTAAAATAGTGTCAAAATTACACAAAAATAGTGTAATTTTAGCACTAAAATTTTTTCCATCTCTAACCATAACACCAAATATTACACTAAAAAAAATATTCTCTATTATTATACTATTAAATTAAAAATAGTTCTTACTATTTAATAATTGATAAAATTTACTATTATTTTAATTAATTTTTTAAATTAATCAAAAATTAAGATAATATTAAAATTATTAAATTAAAAAACAATAAAAACAAATTGCATATTATTAATTATCAGAATTGCATATTACATTTTTTTCAACCCAGAATTACATATTACTAATTTTCAGAATTAGTATATTCAGACCATAAGTGTTCAATTAATGCATTTCGAAGTTCAATATGAGCATTCCGATCTTTGATTTGTCTATGTCGAGATAAAAATTCTTGAAATCGAGCATCATCATCACCCGTCATCTCAACTTCTGCACGTGGGACTTCGGCTCGTTCTTCAATTGTTGCATCAAGATCACGTTCATCGTCTATGATCATATTATGCATTATGATACAAGTTGTCATTATATCATGTAACACTTTCTTACTCCATAAACGTGATGGTCCAGCCACAATTGCAAATCTTGACTGCAATACTCCAAATGCACGTTCCACGTCTTTCCTACACGCTTCTTGTTTCATTGCAAATAATTTTTTTTTTGGACCACGTGGATCATGAATTGTTTGAACAAGAGTGGACCATTTTGGATAGATACCATCAGCTAAATAATAACCCATATTATAGTTTTTTCCATTAATAACATAATTTGCGGGCGGAGCGGTTTCTTCAGCAAGATTAGCAAAGAGATGAGACGCTTCTAGAACATTTATATCATTATTAGACCCCGGTAGACCAAAATATGCATGCCAAATCCAAAGATCATAATCGGCTACAGCTTCAAGAATAATTGTAGGAGATCCACTACGACCAGCATATTGTCCTCCCCAAGCCGTTGGACAGTTTTTCCATTTCCAATGCATACAATCTAGACTACCCAACATACCTGGAAATCCTCGGCGTTCACCAATGTGGAGTAGCCGTGCAACATCATTAGCATCAGGTGATCGAAGATAGCAGTCTGCAAACACCTCGATAATAGCACGGCAAAATCGCTTCAAGCTTTCTAGAGCTGTAGACTCTCCAATTTTGATATACTCATCGGTGGAATCCGCCGGTAGACCATACGCCAATATTCGAAATACATCAGTTATTTTTTGCAAACCAGACAATCCTAATTTCCCGACTCCATCTCTTCGTTGGACAAAGTAATTGTCATGTCTTTGTATAGCATCATGAATACGAAGAAACAAAGGATGGCTCATCCGAAATCTTCGTCGGAACATTGCCTCAGGAAACAAAGGATTCTCTGCAAAATAATCGTTGAAGAGATTGCGAGAAGCTTTTTCCCGATCACGGTTGATAACTATATGCCCAGGAATAGAACCACCATGAGATCTTTCATTAAGTAGTTGTTGAGTGATGAGAAAGTTGTTGTTTGCAGTAATTTGGCATACTACTTGCTTTTCTATATCATCGTGATTATCATCATCTGAAGATGATGAAGAAGAAGAAGAAAAAGATGGTCTATGAGATGAACTACCGTAGTTAAAATTCATCTTATCAGAAAAATAGAAGATGATGGTGAGATATATCTTATTTTCCAAACATGATATCCATTTTATAGTATAAGCAAATCAATCTATGCCGTTTAATTTTTTGATGAAGATCTAACCGTTGCATTCATTAGTCATTTTATGTCTTATATCTTTATTATCTTATCAGAAAAATCTGCATCAATCTAAGCCGTTTATTTTTTTTTGATCAAGATCTAACCGTTGCATTCATTAGTCACTTCATGTCTTATATCTTTATTATCTTATCAGAAAAATCTGCATCAATCTAAACCGTTTATTTTTTTATCAAGATCTAACCGTTGCATTGATTAGTCACTTCATGTCTTATATCTTTATTATCTTATCAGAAAAATCTGCATCAATCTAAACCGTTTATTTTTTTTGATCAAGATCTAACTATTGCATTCATTAGTCACTTCATGTCTTATATCTTTATTATCTTATCAGAAAAATCTGCATCAATCTAAATCGTTTATTTTTTTTGATCAAGATCTAACCGTTGCATTCATTAGTCACTTCATGTCTTATATCTTTATTATCTTATCAGAAAAATCTTCATCAATCTAAACCGTTTATTTTTTTTATCAAGATCTAACCGTTGCATTGATTAGTCACTTCATGTCTTATATCTTTATTATCTTATCAGAAAAATGTGCATCAATCTAAACCGTTTATTTTTTTTGATCAAGATCTAACCGTTGCATTTATTAGTCACTTCATGTCTTATATCTTTATTATCTTATCAGAAAAATTTGCATCAATCTAAACCGTTTATTTTTTTTTATCAAGATCTAACTGTTGCATTCATTAGTCACTTCATGTTTTATATCTTTGTTATCTTATCAGAAAAATCTTGCATTAATTTTGCCTTCACATCTCTATATAAATGTATACTACTCTTTGAATGATCACACATCTTCATTTTATTTTCTTACCTCTAAAATATTTCTTCTAAAATGTCTTCAAGTCGATCTGTGTCATATTCTATTTGACGAAGATGTGCTCTTATGTCATGTGTATCTTGATGTTTCTCAAAATCCAATCATTGGAATAAACCAATCCAAAGATCAATTTTGGACGAGAGCTGAAACTGAATATCAAAAACCTGAGATTTTTTCTAATCAACCACGACCAAGAAGATCTTTACAAACTCGAATGACAACAATTCTTTCTGCAGTCTCCAAGCTGAGGGGATGCGTTAACCAGATTGAAAATAAGAATCCTAGCGGTGCTTCTGAACAAGACATTGTAAGTATATATGCACACTTTGATTATTTTTTCTTACATTATTTTATTTCACCGTACTTTCTATATTATTAAAAAATTTCTCTCGTCAAAAATTTATCAGCTAAACCAAGCGAAGATGTTGTTAGCACAAGATCCCAAATACTCGAGAGGATTCAGATTCGATCACGTCTGGCCTATCCTTAAAGGTATTGAGAAATTTGCAAACAAGAACACTAATACACCCACTTCGTTCCAAGAACAAGGGCGTGACGTTATGTCATCTCCATCGTTTTCATCGCCATCCCCGGGTATGAGTTCAATTGATTTTAATATGAATACTGAAGAAGCTACTTTTAATTTATCTTCAAGACCAATGGGTTCGAAAAAAGCAAAGAGAAAACAACAAACTGATGAACAATTCAAACAAATGATGGAGCAAAATGAAAAACTTATCAAATCTATTACTAAAAGCTCTTCTGAAAGAAATGAAATTCAAAGACCGTAAGATCGAGGTAGCAAAAAAGAAACAAGAGCATAAAATAATGTTCATGGATTTGAGTTCAGAATCGATCCAAAGCATCTCGTGCTTATATTGAAATGGAAAGAAAAAGAATTTTGAGAGAAAAGACTCGTACAAACCAATACGAAGAACACGGTGAAGGTTCCCAATCCCAATATCATGGATCTCAATATCGAGCATCTCAATATCAAGGAGATCAATCGCAAGAAGACCAATTTCAAGGAGAACAAGATCAAAGTCATGACCAAAGAGCACCAAATGATGTAGAATATTATACTCCGTTTTATGATTATATTAGCGGAACCGGAAATAGTTTTCCTGCTAATTAGATTAGTATTTAAATATTTACTATGTTTTAAATCTATTTTATTGTTTTTAATTTTTATGTTTGTTTGATTTTAAGTTTGTAATGTTATGTTTGTAATGTTTTAATTGAAGTTTATTGTATAATATAAATCAGTTAATTTTGATATCTTTTATATATTAATATTTATTTTATAGTTAAAAAAAATATATATATATTTGCCGTTGCTACAGTGTTACACCATATTTGGTGTAACACTGTACCAAAATCCAAAATTACACTATCATAGCGTAAACTTTGCCGTCCGATTGGAGAGAAAAAAGTAAACTTTTGCACGCTATAATAACGTTTTAGCGTTACGTTGGAGTTGGCCTCAGGCACCTTCCCCAAGATAACTATTTCCAGCAATAGTTTCAAAATAAAATAGATCTCACCCACTTTTTCCTACTAAAAAGGAAACTCAAGACACAAAACTAGCTTTCCGACGAGAGTTTACGGCGGTCAGGTGAAACGTTCGGAAGTTTGGCCCAGACAGCCCATTTTCCCCCATCGTGTGATGAGGATGATTCTTTCACCAAAAATAGCAGAATCTCACGTACCCGCCCTTCCCTACTTGATGAGTAGTTATAAGGAAGTGGTTGGCTCTTATTGATACTGATAAACATTAGAGAACAACTCACAGTGGTCCCCTTTGACTGCAGAATTTATCTCACCTAGTGGTGAAGAACCCTTGCATTGAATGCTAACTTCTCACTGTACGTGAAAAACCGTTTTACCCTAGTACCTGTAAGCGTTTAAGGCACAGCCAAGGATAAATTTACAGGATGTCAAAGCATCATGTCTCGAAGATTGTCTTATGCGGAAAAGGGTAAGGTAGTTGCCTCCTCAAGCTATCACCCACGAGTATTTAGAGTAAGAGTCCTCCATTTTGACACATCGGCACTGATTAGAAGCACTCTCTCACTCTCATAGGAAGAATAACAAATCCACATCAACGGATATGGTCCTTAATACCCTTCCTGTCAGATCTCTGGAAGACTAAATCAAGAGTTATAGAAGCGGATTTGGGACATGGCTTCTTTCAATAGAAAATATAGAGAGACACATTAGATATGGTCTAAGGTTAACATTAGATGTGTATAAAAGGGAAACAGAATTTGAAAATAACCTTTAAGTTATAAAAATATTATATGTAATGGTATTGGAGTAATGAATAAAAAAAAATCTCAATAATGGTAAAAATGTCTTTGTATCTTAACTTATATCCATATATCTAAATACAATTAAAAAATTATTGATAATATTAATTAATAAATAAAAGATTTGGTATAATCAAACAATCTTATACGAAATATTTTCTAAATATTAATTAAAAATAAAAGATTACGATTATGGTTTTTAAACATTTTATATGGTTAAAGTTAGATTTTGGCTGATAAGGTGTTTTTAAACAAAAATCTCCAAAAATATATATAGTAGCATTAAAGGTTATCCAATCAGAGTACACCACGTTGAAAATCCACGTAGACGTCGCGAAACTTCCAACACAACGCGCAAGAAGCCAAGGACGATCTCCATATAAGCTGAACCGCTGCTTTTGTTTTTTTTTTTTTTTTTTGGTTATTTAATAATTACTCTCTGGAAAACGAAGAACTCAGAATTTGACTGCAATGGCATACGTCGAAGGAGGTATTAAAAAAAAAAAAAAATTCAGATCTCTCTGATTCTTATCAAAATCTCAATTTCGTTTTCGTTTTTCAATCTGATTGTTTCGTCTTTAATCTTCAAATTAATCTGTCACAAGTTTCATTACTTGAGAACAGATTCCAGATTTAATCCTCAAATTAAGCGTTAATTTCTACAGAAATTTTCTTCACAACGAAGATGATTAGCTATGGCGATGCAATTTTGTGTCGTTTAATTTTTTCTCCTTTCGATATCTATGAAATTTTGGATCGCTTAGGCTATTTCTCCATTATTATTAAAAAGTTTTTAGGAAATTATTAACCTCATTATTATTCAATTCTTAGAAAACTAATTTTAACATTCTTTAGCTGGAGACAATTATAGAAGTTGTGATATTTTAGGTCAATCCTTAATTGAAGTTTTAACGTTTCAGCAAATTATGTGGGGGAAAAGTTAGTGAATGATTAGATTCTGGCTAAGTAATTGTTAAGATGGTTTGATTTCTTGAAACTTAGTGTAAACGAGATCATGTCGAACGGTTTGTGAATGATAGATGTACTGTCTCTATTAGAGAATTTGATATGAGTGTATCATTGTGGGAAAGCTATTATTTTTGGATTAACCCGATTATTTTTCCTTGAAGCGTTTCTAATAGCATGTGCTTCGATTTATCTTTGTTATTCTGTGTCTCCATTATCTTACTGTTATTATTCAGTTTTTAGAAAACTAATTTGAATAGAAAGTTTTCTGAATATTCCTTAGCAGAAGACATGAATATTTAAGTTGTGAACTATTCAGGTTACTCTTTTATGAAATCCAAACGTTAGTGAATTGGGCAGATTCTGGCTGAGTAATTGTTAAGGTGACATTTTTTCCTAGAAACGTTGCGTAAGCGAGATCATGATGTTCATTGGTTAGGAAAGTCATTGTTTTTTTGGATAAATGCTATAGTCATTGCTTAGTTTCTTCTGCCAATGTAGAGGTTAGTTGTCAGATTTTGGGACGGAGTTTTGCGGGAATGTAAGCTCTAGAGAAGAGAAATGAGCCTATCTGTATTTCTGTTCTGAAATTATGTTGGGATTTTATAGGTCTCTTTTTAGCTGGAGATTTATTCTAAAAACGTAGATCAATATTGAAAATGTTTACTTGTATTTTACATTTACAAACTTTTGTACATGTATTAGGTGTGGTTAAAGCGAAGCGATCAATATGGAGACTAAGGACCATCAAAGATTTCTTTTGGTCCATCATTAATCTGATTCAAGTCTTCTTTATAACCATGTTCTCGGTAAGATTCTTCTTCCAATTCTTGGGTTTACAATCCATTAAGCTAAGCTGTCAACAAGCTATGACTAACGTGAGAGTCAAACATTTGTCAGATGGAGAAATCAGATGCATACAGGAAAGGCTCTGGTGCTAGCAAGAAGTGGGATGGTGGTGGCATGGGTGGAGGAGGAGGTGGTGGTGGCGGCGGTGGCGGTGGTGGTGGGGGCGGTGGGCCTCCTCGTGGGGGACTTGACAATGTGCGTGGCTTGAATGATATCCGTGGAGCTGACCACAGTAAGTAACCCGAGTCCTATTAACTATAGAAAAGCACTGCATAAAGCCATGTGGATGATTTGTGTTGTTAATATAGTTTGATTCCGACTTGAGTCTGAATAATGGGAAATGTGATTTGTGGTTTTACAGATTCACTACCGGCTTGTGGTTCGTGTTGCGGCTGAAAGTTGTTTGTGCGGAGCGCGGCCAAGAATAAACAAAAAGATACATATTTTATGATGCTTGATTTTGAGAGCAATGAACCAAGATTATAATGTATTTGTATTTGCGACTAATCAAAGCTTTCTGTATCATAGTGACTGGAAGTGTTTAAAACTTGGAAATTCACCTTAAATAGTTCGAAAAGACTCATAACATATGATGATTAATGAATGTTATAGATAAACGAAGGAAAGATAAATAGTTCTTAGGGAAATTTGGAAATAAATGAGTTTTAAAACATTTTTTGTTTATATACACTTATTTGTAAATTGTCATTTTTTCCTAATCTAAGTTAGAAATCTATTGATCTGATTTTGTTGAATAAGCATTAATGATTTCAAAGTTTGAATTGAATAATTAAATTGGTAGATTTCATTTCCAATTTTAGTCATTGGACTAACATAGGCCAATCAAAAGCAAACATTTCTCTGCTGCAAAAAATACAAAAGGGAATCAAATTCCCTTTGAAACATTTTTTTTCTTCTTAAAATATTTTCTTATTAAAATATTTTCTTCTTATATGGATAATATTACAAGTTTATCCATAGGCTTTTAAGAGGTTGAGATTTATAAACTTAATTGTACATGTAATCCGTTAACACCTTTGAATTGTCACCCTGCTACTAAATTAATAATATTTGTAGAAACACAAGTTTGAATAATAGTGGAAGAATAAACTTTTTTTCCACTTTAAGCTGTTTTAATTATGATTTTTGAGGTCTTACAAATGTTAAAGTTTAGAATAGGCATTCTATGTTCTACGAGTTTTAAAATATATATTCTAAAAGTTTATGAATATGAATTCTAAAAAAAATAGATTTTGGAAAAAATTTAGTTACTGAATCTAAAAAAAGAAAACTAAATCTTTTAAATATTTGAATATCTTATTTATGTTAATTTCGGATTAAGTATTTACTTTATTTCTGCTTAAGTTAAAAATCGTAATTTTGGACATTTTGTTCTCATTAACAGGAGATCCATGATTATTCCAAATTGGAATAGCTACCTCAATTTCTGAAATTTTCTTGCTTGCATGTTTCGTTCCTTGGATTTTCTTGGAAAATTCTGCCAACATTTATTGGTTGTTCCCGAATCTTCACTCACTCGACTTCAGTGGCGGAGGCAGAAAATCCATTCATCGGGGTTAAAAAGAAAAATTTCTAACTAAAAATGCATAAAATCGATTAAAACCATAAAAATGTCATCACAAATATAAATCCTAAAGATGCACTCGACGCTCACTCATGTCTTGGAATCGTTTCATCACCGATTCGTTTGTAATAGTGTCAAGTACCTGTTTCTCGATAAAACAAACTAGACAATCACTTAAAAATACATCACCAATACGGTTACGCAAAGTCGTCTTCACAAAAGTCATTGCAGAGAAACATCTTTCGACGGTTGCAGTAGCAATAGGAAGAATCAAAGATAGCTTCAAAAGCCGATATACCAAAGGATGTGAAAGGTGTTTTCTTGTCTCCACCATGACACGAGCAAGATCACCAAGACTCTTTAAATCTGTAAACCTTTCATCTCTTTGCATATTATCAAGATAAATATCCAGTTGAAGATCAAGAGATTTACGCTCTATAAAACTAAAGTCGTCTGGATAAAACTCAGCCAATCTCATGAGCAACGACTTATCAAAGTGACGAAAAGAATCAATCGGATTTAAGGATGACGTGCAAACAAGTATTTCAGAATTTACCTCATCAAAACGATCATTAAACTCTTGAAGTTGCATATCTAAGACAGTGTAGAAACAATCCACCTTATAGTGATGCAAGTTGGTTATGCCGGTCTTTTTCCTTGGTCTTCTTGAATCAACAAGTTCTTCCTCCATTACGAGCATTCCAATGTCATTTTGCTCACAAAAAGAACTAACTTTAGCCATAAAAACATCCCATCCATCATCTCTAAGCTTTTGCAACTGACTTTTAGTGGATTCCACCAATGAAATAGCATTCAAGATATCTTGGTCCTTTCTTTGTAAAGCCTTTGATAAGTTATCAGTGAGACCCATAACAAACACCATCAACTGTAGATAGAAAACAAAATCAAAGGTGTGAAAATACTTGAGAATACCATATGCTTGTTGTCTTTTGGTGGAGTCTATACCTTCATCCTGGATATACTCGAGAACTTTAAGTACAGAAGAAAACAGCTCAACAAGTCGTAATAAAGTCTTATAATGTGAACCCCAACGAGTATTTCCAGGTCTTGTAAGAGAAATTTCTTGATTCAAGCCAGTTCCAGTCTTAATTTCACCATTGCTAATCCCTTCTTTCACTATTTTTCTATAGCTTTCCCGAATCATATCTTTTCTCTTGCAAGAAGCCCCAACCACATTCAACAAAACAGAAATCATATCAAAAAATTCTCCAACTTCAAATTGCTTTTTTGCTACTGCCATGACAACTAATTGAAGTTGATGAGCAAAACAATGAACATAATATGCAGAGCTACTTTCTTTCAAAATCAATGATCTTAATCCATTAAATTCTCCCTTCATATTACTAGCTCCATCATACCCTTGTCCTCTCACCTTTTTCAAACTCAATCCATATTTCGCAAACAAAGAATCAATGACATACTTTAGAGATAAAGAAGATGTCTCCTTCACGTGACTAACGCCAACAAATCTTTCTTTAACTATACCATATTTATCAACAAAGCGAAAAACCACTGCCATTTGCTCTTTGTCTGATATATCAGCAGATTCATCTACTAGCAAACCAAAGACATCGTTATCAATTTCTTCAATAATAGATTTAGTTACCTCTTCCGCAAAGCAATGCACAATGTCCTTTTGAATTGGAGGAGATGTCATCTGATTATTTTTAGGAGCATTATTCAATACAACTTTTTTTACATCCTCATTCTGACTAGCAGTATATTTCAGAAGCTCTAAGAAATTACCTCTATTGGCTGACTCATCTGACTCATCATGACCATGAAATGGTAATCCTTGATGTAGCAAATGTCTAGACACATCAATAGAAGCATTCAATCTGATTCGGTAATCATTCTTCACAACATCGCTTTGCTTATGGAGAGCATGTTTGATAGATTGACCTGGTCTCATCAAATACTCACATTTCCTTTTGGCATTATTGTGAAAACTATTCACATCAGATCCCACATGTTGATCCAACCCCTTATTCCAACCACAAAAACCAGTTGATACAAAGCTATCACTCCCACCTTGATTTCCAGCTTGATCTCTGAATAAGTAACAGTACAAGCAAAAAGCTCTGTCTTTCTCCACACTATATTCCAACCAATCACCATACTTATCAAACCATTTTGGATTAAATCGTCGTAACACCCCTCCAATTGCTATTTGTTTAAAATTATGAGCACGAGGTTGACAAGGTCCTCTACTCAAATACTTGCATCGTACTTCATCTTTTTGATTATGATGATAGGTTAGAATACTTTTCCTCTTGGCTGGATCCCACGGCAAATCATCTAAATCAATATTAGATGGTGGAGTTTTTCTTTTCAGAAAACGATCCATTATTTTTTCGCTGCCTACATACAAAAATCAGAATTGATAAAAAAAATTATTTCATATTATACGTAATAATTAGTAAGAAATTTAAATCAAACAAAGAAAATATTTCTAATCTTTATTAAACATGTGTTCGTCGCCACTTCCATGATCTCTAAAAATTAAATAATATTATATAATCTATAATATATACACACATGACTAAATTGCAAGGGATGAACATAAGAACTCACGCATTAAAACTTGGCAGATTATTTGATTATTCTATTTCAAGTTTCATCAATACAATATAGATTATACAATACAATTTCATAACTAAATCCTATATTCATACGGAATGAACATCAGAACATACAAATTAAAAAATTAGTAACAAAACTAAATTAAACACAAGTGAATTTGGTTTATATATTAGATTGAAATTAGATAATGGAATTTCATAGACGAAAAAATATATCAAAATACCTAGAGTTTTGGCTGATCATAAAATCAAACGATGAAGGATATGAGTCTGAGATTGAAAGTTTGTTTTTGGTAATGGTCTGAGATTGAAAGTTAAACAAAGAAGAAGAAGTCGAACAGTTTTTAGGCAACGATAGACAAAAAAAAAAATTAGGGTAATTTATATTAATGGGCCTAATTATAGTATTTATTAAAATAAAATAATTGGGTTTTGTATGTAGTGTACTTTAAAAAATTTACAAGGGTCAATTCTCATATTTGACATGGGTCAATCTAATATTTTTGATAGAAGCTCATTGATTTTTTTAAAATCCACCCGGGTCATTTGACCCCTATGGTTTGTAATTGCCTCCGCCTATGCTCGACTTGGTGTGCATCATTTTCCCATGCTTTTGTAATAACATTTTGATATTCATATTTCAACAAAGAATTGAATTTTTTTTGGTTGTACCAACAGAAATTTGACTGCCTTCCCATCATCCTTCGAGTTTGTCCAGTTGAAGACGCCAATCACAGATAAGAGTCATCATGCATGATGGAATTAGCAAAATACTTTATAAGGAATTGTGATGTTTTGAAATAAAAAAGATAAATAGTTATTATATGCATCTCCTTCGATATCCGGAGTTAACTTTTACTCCATTCCAGTTTAAATAATGCATATCCGTTTCAAAAAGGGATTGAACCAGAACACAAAATAACCAACTCCCTCGTGAGAATGCAATTTAATCGATTCAGAATATGTGTTCTATAGAAAGTGAGAATTCACCTAAAAAAGGAAAAAAATGGTGACTGCAATTCATTGTATGTAAATCACCTATCACTTGAAGAAGAAGAAGATCATGAGCTTCTCTATGAACGTCTAGACCTTGATCGAAACATAACATGTCTTTCTTCCATATTGAACAGCGTGCCGTTTCCGTTTTCACAAAGGAACTACCTTCCGTTCTCACATTAATGTCATTCCTTAGCTTGATTCGTCGCAAATGAGTTAGCCACTTGCGAGAGCAACGGAAGAAGAAAGTGATGTCTTCAAACCAGTGCAGCAGCTGTTATCACTTCCTAGAAGCTTCTTGAGTTTCGATTTATGGATCCTACACTGTGTAATTTGTAACGCATTGTCGAATTGGCTATGGACTTCAAGCTTATAGCAGCAGGGTTACGCCACTGTGGGAAATTACAAGCTTTTAAGCGTGGGAAATCAATTCAAGCTCATCTTATTAAAAAAGGGATCTCTCAAAACCTGTTCCTTGCAAATAACGTGATCTCAATGTACTTGGATTTTAAATCGTTGGGTGATGCACATAAAGTGTTCGATGAAATGTCTGAGAGAAATATCGTTACTTGGACTACTATGGTTTCAGGGTATACAAGTTATGGAAAACCCAACAAGGCTGTTGAATTATATAGAAGTATGTTAAACTCTCAAGTAGAAGCGCCTAACGAGTTTATGTATTCTGCTGTTCTGAAAGCATGTGGGTTAGTGGGTGATCTTCAGTTGGGTCGTTCGATTCATGAAAGAATAGGTAAAGAGAATCTGAAAGGTGATGTTGTTTTAATGAATGGTGTTTTAGATATGTATGTTAAGAACGGGAGACTTCGTGAAGCCAATAACGCTTTTTCGGAGATCATGCAGCCTAATTCAACTTCGTGGAACACTCTTATTTCTGGTTATTGTAAAGCAGGTTTGATTGATGAAGCGGTTAGTTTGTTTCACCGAATTCCAAAGCCAAATGTTGTGTCTTGGAACTGTTTGATCTCGGGATTTGTCGATAAAGGTAGTCCTCGTGCGTTGGAATATCTAGTTAAGATGCAGAGAGAAGGACTTGTGCTAGACGGTTTTACTCTACCATGTGGGATTAAAGCTTGCAGCTTTAGTGGCTTATTACCTATGGGTAAACAGCTGCATTGTTGTGTTATAAATTCGGGTCTGGAGTCTAGCCCGTTCGCAGTCTCTGCTCTTATAGATATGTACTCAAACTGTAGTTCTCTAAGTGATGCAGCTGATCTTTTTCGTCAGGAGAAACCGTCCATTCATAATAGTGTCGCTGTTTGGAATTCTATGCTCTCGGGCTATTTGATTAACGAGGAGAATGAAGCAGCATTAGGGTTGCTTTTGCAGATGTACCAGTCAGGTTTGTGTTTTGATTCCTACACTTTAAGTGGTGCCTTAAAGATATGCGTCAACCTAGTCAACTTGAGAGTCGGGCTTCAGGTACATGGCTTAGTTGTAATTTATGGTTATGAGTTGGATTACATCGTAGGAAGCATTCTAGTTGATCTACACGCAAACGTTGGGAATATAAAAGATGCATATAAATTGTTTCATAGGCTTCCAAATGAAGATATTATCGCTTTCTCAGGTCTGATACGAGGCTGTGTGAAAGCAGGGTTCAATTCTTTAGCGGTTGATCTGTTTAGGGAATTAATCAAGTTGGGACTTGATGCAGACCAGTTCATCATCTCAAGTATTCTCAAAGTCTGTTCGAGTTTAGCGTCTCTTGGATGGGGTAAGCAAATTCATGGGTTGTGTGTAAAGAAAGGTTATGAATCAGAACCTGTCACAGCGACAGGACTTGTAGATATGTATGTAAAATGTGGTGAGATAGACAATGGTGTAGTTTTATTTGATGGTATGTTGGAAAGAGATGTCGTCTCTTGGACAGGGATAATTGTAGGATTTGGACAAAACGGACGAGTCAAAGAAGCGATTCGGTATTTCCGAGAGATGATCAATTCTGGAGTTGAACCAAATGAGGTAACGTTTTTGGGGCTTCTTTCTGGTTGCAGACATTCTGGACTGCTTGAAGAAGCGAGATCCATCCTGGAATCGATGAAATCTGAATATGGTCTTGAACCGTATCTAGAGCATTATTATTGTGTAGTTGATCTTCTTGGTCAAGCGGGGCGGTTCCAAGAGGCGAAAGAATTGATAAACAAAATGCCGTTGGAGCCCAATAAAACGATATGGATGTCTCTGCTCACTGCTTGTGGAACTCACAAGAATACTGGACTGGTTACTGTAATTGCTGAGAAATTGCTAAAGGCATATCCGGAAGATACCTCTGTTTATACATCTCTTTCGAATGTTTATGCATCGATAGGCATGTGGGATCGGTTAAGTGAAATGAGAGAAGCAGCGAAGAAGTTGGGGGCAAAAGAATCTGGAATGAGCTGGATTGAGATTACTTGAAGCAAAATGTGAATGGTTGGATCGATTAATATAAGCTTCATGACCACTAAACTGCTGCGCTGACAACACTTCAAAAGCTATGACTAACCTGAGACAAAAACATTGGTCAGATGGAGAAGTCAGATGCATACCTTAAGCGACAATGTGGCGTGGCTTGAATGATATCCGTGGAGCTGACTACAGTAAGTGACCTGAGTCTTCTATATGAGACAATGTGTTGATAGTTTGATTTCGGACTTGAAACTGAAGAATGGAACTAGACAACAATGTCAACTCCTTAATTAACCATCTCAAGTTTCTTGTCTCGGTCTGTAGATTTACAGAAGATAGTTACATTCTTTAAACAGCTTCTGTTTCTTAAGATGAATCATTCAAGCGTTTACCCATTCAAGACTCGATAACAGACATTCAGGAACTGAACTTGGTTTAATCCAGCATGGGAGCGGTGAATTATACCCTCAAGCCTGAAATTTAGTAAGTATCGTGAAAGTTAGCTACAAAGCTTGTTGAGAGTTGCGTCTGAGCTTCTCTCACCTTGCCGTTAGTCTCAAGACAAGCCTTTTCAATTATTTCTCTGAAGAACAATTTTTTTTTCCGCAATCCCTCTCTATGATTTCGTTTCCAAACCTAAGCTAACATGTTTTTTCTGTTTCCGTGGTTTATCAAAGAAAACAAATTTTAAGTTCTGCTCTTTAACATTGCACCCATTGCTTTTCATGTGTCATCTCTGTCACTTCAATTTGATTGTTTGTCTTTGGATTGATCTAATTTTTTGGTTAAATCTTAGTTCGTTTAAGCTTTAGGTTTGATGCCTCGTGTAATTAGATAAATGTCATACTAAATTTCATACAAATTTTTTACTTCAATTTCATATGAAAGGGTAATTAATTGTGGGCTTAACTTCAATTGGAAACCAATTGAGTTATTATGTCTAACCCAAACCGAATCAAACCTCCTTTTTTGAATCGGGTCGGATCAGGTTTTTCAGATCCATTTTCTATGGCATGTTAGCTTGTTTGACTGTATAAAGTTCCTTCATTGAGTTCATTCATTGACTGTATAAACCCCCTGAACTTGTTGCCTCTTTGTTCTTCAACCCATAAAGTTATAAAACTTCTCTAAACATTAAAAATCAACACAATTCAACATATCTAATTGAAATGTCGGTTTTCATTTAGTAAACCGGTAACCAATTTTTATTAAACCATAATTATTAGTTTTAATTCAAATTTGACTCAATTTTACCCAATCCAACATTTAGCCCAACCCAATTTTAGTCTAACCGAAGAAGTTAATCCGAATTTGACCCAATCCAACAAATCTTCCCCATTTTGTCAAATGCTGGAAGAAACCTCTTTTCTAAGAAATTCACACCATTTTAATCAAGTTTCTCTAAAGGCTTTACAGTTACCAAACCGAGCGCTTCATAAGTGGAGTTCTATCAATTGAAACAAGCATACAATTAGCAGTTTCATAAAAGTTGGAGAATCAAGAATTTTTAGGATAGTTTCATAATTAAACAAAAATACAAACATTCATAAAAAAATCAATTATTTATCAAAATTATAAATTTAACCCACATATTTTATTCTTAATAAATACAAACATTCATAAAAAACAAGTATATTCTTAATAATTAATTTCCTAAAAAATCAATTATTTATCAAAATTATAAATTTAACCCACATATTTTATTTTAAGCCATAAATTCATTAGAATTATGATTTATTACATAAATAAAATTATTAACTTTTGTTGTGCTATGCTTAATTTGTGTTGTTTTCTTTAATTTTGATATTTTATTATGTAATTTGATTATGTTATTGTGTTTCTGATAAATAAAAGTTCTTGTTATATTTTACAGTTTTAATTATATAGCTATTTTTAATTTATTACCAATATTTATCTAACTATATAATTAAAATATTATTTAATGATATTTTTAAGTATAAGATAAAAACATATAAAAGTGAAATGACTATTTTACAAACAACAAAAGTTTTACTTTATAATAGAGTAGAGAATATGATTATTCTAAATATAGAGTAATTTTTTAAAAACTCTATTTTAGAGTAAATATAGAATAGAGTTAAAGTATGTTTTATCCTATAATAGAGTTTAGAGGAAAAAATAGAGTAAGGGTTGGAGATATTCTTAGAAACCAATCGAGTTATGATTATGTGTACCCAAACCAAACCAAACCTCCTTTTATTGAGAATCGGGTCATCAGGTTTTATGTGGGGTTTAGCTTAGGTCGAAGGGAAGAGACGGAACTAGCTACTTGGCGGTTTGCTTGATCTTCGAGTGAGGTTTTGTGGTCGTCTAGGTCGATGGTGGAACCGAATCAACTCACTCAGCATCTTGAAACTTTTGTTGACATTACTCGCTCTCGTACTCACCAGGTACTTGTTATTATTCTCAGGCCTCCTTATCAATTTTGAGTTTTCGTGAATTTAGTTGCGAGTTTTTTTACAGGATGATAGTTTGAGAAGAATTGCTTCTTCCTTGGAGAATGATACTTTATCTATTAACCAATTGGTAACATAACAATCTCACTTTGTTGAATCTTCCGTAGGCTTATTTGTGTGTTGTTGATTTCTGTACTTTGTAATGTGTAGGTTAGAGAGATGGAAATGTATTTGACGACAACTAATGATGATGTTCGAGCACGCGGTATTTCTCGATTGTTTTAGTGAATGTATGTATCTTTATTGCCCTCAAATCTGAACTGAAAAATGTGCTTAACAACTTCGTAGGTATTCTCTTGCTTGCAGAGATTCTCAATTATCTTAAACAAAAGCCGCTGGATAATGCTATTGTCCATAGCCTCATTGGATTCTTTACCGAAAAACTGGTGATTTGATACCTTTAGTTTTTATATCAAATGTGTAATTTATTTCAATATATCTCGAAAATAGAAAAAAGATTCCATGTTCGACTTGTATCAGGCAGATTGGAAAGCGGTGCGTGGGGCACTTGTTGGTTGTTTGGCCTTATTAAAGAGGAAAAATGTAGCTGGTGTTGTCACTGATATTGATGTACTAGCTATGGCAAAAGCAATGATACAGAATGTGCAAGTGCAGTCTTTTGCACTGCTTGAGCGCAAGGTGTGGAACACTTACTAGTTATCTGTGATGTTTTTTTTTCTTTTTCTTGAATTGTTGCGTTATCTTTTTCATAAATGACTTTCCAGCTCTGTTTTGAACTTCTGGAGTGTCTTCTGCAACACCACTCTGAAGCTATTATTTCTATGGTATGTTAATGTTCTCTACTTGTTGATACATAGATCTACTGTAGGAGAAATGTTTTCTTTCTATTTTCTTTGTGTCATATTGGTGGAAACACAAACTATTATCTATATATGCAAATATGTAATGTATAGTCACGGCTAGTCAAAAGCTGTGCAACTTCATCTTAGTTTTCTGTTTTTGTCTTCTTCTTCCTTTTTAATATCTACTCAGGGCCTGTCCTTATTTTCTTTTAATCCTATTTGACTAAACGACCATTTCCTAGGGTAATCTACTTGTTTATGCTACATGTGAAGCCATCGATGGAGAAAAAGACCCTCAATGCTTAATGGTAGCGTTTCATCTAATAGAGCTTTTGGCTCAGTTGTTCCCTAGTCCATCTGGTCCAGTTGCTTCTGATGCATCTGATATTTTTGATAGTATTGGTTGCTACTTCCCACTTCATTTTACGCATGTGAGTTTCAAGCTTATCCTTTTTATGATGTGATTT
Organism: Cardamine occulta; assembly: GCA_028015245.1. Classification (NCBI taxonomy): domain Eukaryota; kingdom Viridiplantae; phylum Streptophyta; class Magnoliopsida; order Brassicales; family Brassicaceae; genus Cardamine; species Cardamine occulta. The sequence goes on from CM051391.1 coordinate 9,525,960, forward strand.
ATAGATAAGTTTCTCTTTCTTGCATTTAACTGTTTAGTGTGCTCTTTTTGGGGTTTTAGACGAAAGGGGATGAAGCTAGTTTTACTAGAGAGGACCTCTCAAAGGGACTATTGGTGAGTATTTTCTCAATATTCATGATTTGCATAAAACTCTTGCTGTCTTTTTGTGGCTCAATGATTTAGGTTCTCAAGGTATAATATCAAGTTTATCATTCCGGTTAAGAGTTCTTTTTTTTTTTTAATGAATCTTAAAAATCTATCTCCTTCTCGAACCTATGCTGGTTTGAAGTTGGAAATATCAATTTTAGTTTTCTGCATCTAATATCTAAGTATAGCTTGCAGTTTCAAGCATGAATGTAAAGTGTTAGGTTAAAAATGGGGGAACTATGATGAATTCTGTTTATGTATAAATTTATTACATTAGGTTGAATTTACTGGTGTACTTCATTCGATTTTGCAGCGGGCCTTCTCTTCAACGCCTTTTTTTGAACCGTATGCTATTCCATTGCTTCTTGAAAAACTTTCTTCTTCTCTAACAGTTGCAAAGGTTTGTTTAACATGTACTTTTCTGTTCTAGTACATCTAGCTTATATGCCACTCCGAATGTTGGACAAATGTAGTTATTTTTGTTCCAATGTCTAGGTTGATTCTTTGAAATGTCTGAAAGATTGTGCTATGAAATATGGAGTATACAGAATGAAGAAGCACTATGGAGGTCTTTGGTCCGCATTGAAAGATGAATTTTATTCTTCCACCGGAACACAGTTGTCCTTTGCTCTAGAATCCCTCACTAGTCCAGGGTTTGAAATGAATGAGATCCATAGAGAAGCTGCTAATCTTCTTCAGACGCTGGTTAATCAAGATATCTCGTTTTTAGGTTTTGTTGTTGACGATATACATATAAGCACGGTCTTTGATACCATCTCTAGACACTCTCAGTATAAAGAAATGCCTGACACAAGCAAACTGGATGTTCTGGTTATCAGTCAGATACTTTCTGTGTCTGCCAAAGCTTCGATTAAGTCATGCAATATAATCTTTCAAACCGTTTTCTTCCGCCTTATGAATATTCTCGGGATTGTAGAGAAAGTTTCAACTGGTGATGTTTTTCCTAAAGGAAACTCTACAGTCTCTACAAGACTCTACCATGGAGGTCTTCATCTTTGCATAGAACTTCTTAGAGCATCAAAAGATCTTATCCTGGATTTCAAGGAATATTCTCCAACACCTGGATGTGCTCAGGAAGCATGGTGCTCTATAGTGAAAAGCTTCTCATTTCCATTGATCCAGGTGTTCGCTTCTGCAGTACGCTGCTCTAACAATGATTGTGCTGAGGATGTATATTTTGGAGGTGAATACTTGTGCTTGACAGATATGTTCCATCTTAATGTTTTTGCCCTCTGTTTTTCTAGGTTGCCATGTTCTTATTCCTATTATCTAATTTTGTTTTGTTTTTGAATTAATATAGTAAAGGGTTTGCTGGCTATGGGTATGTTTTGGGGTGGCTCTTCGCCTCTATCAAGATCTGAATTCGAGAAGATTTTGATGACATTAACATCAATCATCACAGCCAAGAGTGCCAAAACAGTGGTGTGGGAACTGGCACTTAGAGCACTGGTCTGCATTGGCTCATTTATTGATCGGTATCATGACAGTGACAAGGTTATGAGCTACGTGAGCATAGTTGTTGAAAATTTGGTCTCATTAGCATCCTCTAGTCAATGTGGTCTTCCATATGCGATGCTATTAGAGGCAACTTCAGAAGTCTGCTCCACTGGGCCAGAGTATGTGGAGAAAATGGTTCAAGGATTTGAAGAAGCTTTCTGTTCCAGTTTGTCTGATTTCTATGTATGTATTGCCCTGACTCTAGATCGTAAAGTTTTCATATATTTGAACTAACAGCTTCTGTATCCAGCTCGATGTTAAGAGCTTGCTATTTTAGCTAACTGGTTTCTATCTTTAACAAGCAAGGGGTCAAGAGGTTCCTTGTATCTAACAACTATTTGGAAAACATTTTTCAGGTCACTGGAAACTTCAAGTCAATTGACAATTGTTCTCAGCTTCTGAAGTGTTTGACCAATAAATTACTTCCACGGTACCCAAACTATTCTTTAATTTCTTATATTTCGTAGATAAACTAGCTTTGCTGTTGACTCTTAGTTGTTTGCTGGTTGGTTTTTATGTGAACCAATACTGTACTCCGATAGTGTATCTAGGTTCTCTCTGTTAAGGTTCAATGTGTTATCCTCCTTATCAATCCCTTCTAACTCTGTAGAATCCGTCAAGACTTTATAATAGACAGATATAAGTAACTACAGATGTCACATTAATCTAATATTCTCTAGTTAGAAACTCATGTGGAAATCAACAAGCGAGTTAATAACACGAGAGTGTCTTTTCTGTTATTAGTAGAGATGATAATTTTGATTACTTTGTTCTTCGTTCTTCCTTAGCATGTCAATTTGTATCTGATTCTTTTGACTCATGGTTTTTTTTTTATTTTTAAATATCAAATAGTGTGGCCGAGATAGATGGTCTCGGGAAACTCTTGGTGCATTTTGCTCTCAGTATGTGGAATCAAATTGAATCTTGTGGAGTTTTCAGTTGTGATTTTAATTGTAGGGTAAGTACTCTGATGAACTTTATACACTTTGTTTCTTTTTCTTTTTTTGTCGTCATTATACCCTTTGTTTCTCTTCAAAGTAGATTTGATTTTTCTATTTGTCGATGTTATGAAATATGAACTTACAGCATAAAATTTAATTGCTTTTCTACTACAGGAGTTTGTTGAGGCAGCGATGACATCAATGGGGCAAGTTGTAGGAATTGCTTTGGTAGAATCACAGAACAGTATATTCCAAAAAGCTTATAGTGTGATCTCATCAAGCATTCTTCCAGCTATGGAGTCTATTCCTTTGACCTTTGCTGCATTAGAGGGTCTACAACGTGACCTGTCCACGAGGGATGAATTGATACTTTCATTATTTGCATCAGTGATGATAGCTGCATCTCCTGCAGCATCCATTTCAGATGCAAAGTCACTTATACATCTGTTTTTGGTTTCACTTCTTAAGGGTTATATCCCAGCAGCTCAAGCTTTGGGTTCAATGGTTAACAAATTGAGCTCGGATTCTGGTGGAACAAATATCTCAAGCGATTGTTCATTGGAAGAAGCATGTGATATAATATTTCATGCAGATTTTGCATTGGAAAAAAAGATTTCTTCAAATGGCTCTGGACCCTCTGGTAAAATTATATGTGCAAGTGAGACAACTTTGTCAAAGATATGTTTAGGTTTATGTGGTTCCCTGGACCTTCAAACCCGTGCCATCACAGGACTAGCGTGGATTGGTAAAGGTTTACTCATGCGGGGTGATAAAAGAGTTAATGAAATAGCTCAAGTATTAGTGGAGTGCTTAAAATCCAGTAACCGATCCGGGCATGCTCTGCATCCTTCTGCCATGAAACATTCAGCAGATGCATTTTTCATACTAATGTCTGATTCCGAAGTGTGTCTGAACAGAAAATTTCATGCAGTCATACGGCCACTCTATAAGCAGCGGTTTTTCTCTTCAATGGTTCCTATTTTAGAGTCTTTGATTATGAATTCCGAAACTCCACTATCGAGGTAAATAGATGGTTAACTATATTTCTTGGTATTTTTTAATATGGTTTAGGTTGAATATCTGATGGCTTCTATCACTCTTGAAGATTGCTAGCTTAATTCTGGTTAGGTATTAATTCTAGAAGCGCAGCTGACTGGTTTCGTCATTGTTTCAGAACAATGTTACTTGTAGCTCTTGCTCATGTTATATCCAATGTTCCACTAACCATCATATTAGACAATACGAAAAAGGTAAGCCTCAATATAGACCTTGTATTTTGTACCTTTACAAACAGTTTCTTATAAGACTTTGATGATCTATGCAGCTACACCCGTTGATACTGGAAGGCTTATCTGTCTTAAGTGTTGACTCATCGGAGAAAGAAACTCTTTTCAGTCTATTATTGGTTTTGTCTGGAACGCTTACTGATACTAAAGGTAAGAAAAGTTAAAACTTATTGCATTTTAACAAATCCTGCTTCAGCTGTCGAAGATTTAACAGTGCTTGTAAGATTTTAATTCGCCAAGATTTGAATTGATAATTGATAATATGGTCAAGATTTTATTGGGTTATGGTCAGATGGTTTGAGTCAATTCAATGGTTGTGAAATCATAAAAAGACATTTCATGTTCACTTTTGTCCAAAGAAACGTGTTTTTTTTTTTATTGCCTACTAATCTTTTGCTTCATCCGCAGGACAACAGTCTGCAAGTGATAATGCTCATATAATCATCGAATGCTTGGTCAAGCTTACATCATATCCATATCTAATGGTGACAAATCATTTCTTTTTACAATTGAATTGATTCTTGGATTTTCTAATGAGATTTTCGACGTTAAACTGTATGTAGGTTGTTCGAGAGACAGCGATTCAGTGTCTTGTTGCCTTGTTGGAATTGCCGCATAGAAGAATCTATCCTTTCAGAAGAAAGGTTAGTTAAAAAGATCTAAACCGCACATTTTAGTATGTTAAGAGTAAGAAATGCGTCTCATGGCATAGAAATTTCGATTCAAGGTTTTACAAGCAATAGTCAAGGCACTCGATGATCGGAAACAGAGAGTTCGGAAAGAAGCAATTAGATGCAGACAGGCTTGGTTAGTCACGTTGGTTTTTTTTATCCCTAATTTATGACTAGTAATTGCGGCTTTTTAGCCACTGTAGTATAAAATGATTCTGATAATTGTCAAAAATTCAGGGTCTCAATTACAACCTGAAGTTTGAATTCAGAGATTCAGGAAGCCAAGTTGTGTGTTCTTTGAAGCAATAATGCAGTATTTTTACTGTATTGTTTTAGAGCTAGTTTCCTTACTTATACATGTACGTGTAGTATAGGGGCATTGACACTTATACAATTGAGTTTCATGTCTTGATTTTAATGAGTTTGGAAATTCAAATTTTATTATGGGTTATTGGATCAGTCGTTTTAAAAATTTTTAATATAGAGTTTGCTGGTTATTTTTAGTGAGTTTTAAATAATTTGGAAATTCAAATATTATTATGGGCTACTGGATCATTCATTTTTAAAAATTTTGTCGCAATTTTGTGTTATTATTTTTAACTTGTTAAAATACTTCTATATACAGTGAAACCTCTATAAATTATTAATACTTAATAGATTAATACCTCGATAAAATAATAATTTTATTCGGTACAATTTGACTTGAATATCACCTATATAAATTAATAAAATATATTGTCCCAATATTATTAATTTATTAGATTAAGACCTGTCCGATGGAATTTATTATTAATGGACGAGTTTTCTAAACTTTAAAAATAAATGAAATTTATGTAAAATATATAAAATAAATATTTTTTGTTAATAAAATATCTTAAATTATTTTAGAGAAAGAAGTAGAAAACATGTTTGCTTAGAGAAAAGAGTTATTTATATAGGTTTATTTTAACATTAGTAAATTAATTTAACTTTCTATATTACAATTTTATTATTAACATATTAAAAATTTATACCATGTCAAGTAGCTTTTGGTTTCATTTCGTTGTTTGTTTTTTCGATCATCGTGTTAGATATGTCTTGAAAAAATACAAGAGATTGAAGAACAAAACCGAGTTCGACCCGAAAAAGGATACTAAATCTACTACCAAACCGACAAAATCCCGAATGGATCATATGCTTCTAAACCCGATAGACCTGAACAAAACCCGAACGTCCAGCCTTAGTGTGAGAGATAGAAAAATAGATCCATTGACTGACGGTTATGCTCTCGCTCATTTATAAACGAAACATTCTGGCAAGATCTTTGTTGTCTGTTTGTTCAGATCTTATCTCGGATTCCAAAAGAATATTATTTCTTTCTCGCACCTTCACTCTCCAAAATCCTTCACCATTTCTTGGCTCTTGACGTTTTTTAACAATTTCCTCTAGCTCAACTCTTCCCTTATTATCTCTCGATTTTATTTCTATCTCGAGCTTTATACCTGAAAATATTTGGTTTTCGCAGCTTTCTTTTTTTCAGTCATTAGATTCTCATCCGCCATCATCTTTTATTTATAGCGGAAGTCCCACCGTCTTACTTCTTCCTTTGGATACAGATTAATCTATGAGACTTGGCTCCGCATAAGTAACTTTCTCTAAGTGGATTTCTACTTTTTTTTTTTTTATAACTTATTCTCTTTGGGAGAGAACAATTCTGATTTATTTCCTTTGTGAAAGATTATTTACACAATTTGTCTTCTCTATGGATAACATTTCCTTCAGTTTGCATGTCCAATATAGATGTTATTTCTTTGTTTAGTAAACCAAGAATATTATGAATTTTCTAGCCAATTTGTTATTTTGTGCCAATTATCTGTAACTTCTATTGACAAATAGACAAAAATTTACTCTAAAATTTATTTAACACCTAACCAATTAGAATAGTAAATTAGGTTGGATTAGGAAAATTAATTTTGTTCGTTTAAATAATTAGAAACATGTAAAAATAATTATTTGGGTTTAAATAATCTAGAAATAAAAATTTGAAAATAAAAAGTTAAAATTTTATTAAAGTAATAAAATTTAACATATTTTAGACAAAATTATTTTTTTGTTGGTTTTTCTTTTCAATTAACAAAATACAATTATTTCTACTATCAGAATCTTATAGATCAACCGACATGTGTCGTGATCAAATAATTAGAAGCATGTTAAAAAATTTTATTGGAGATTAAAAAGTATAAAAAGAAAACTAAATATCTAAATTTAAGAAGGAAAGTTTAAATTTTCTTAAAATTTAAAGTTTAAAGTCTAAAAATCTATTTTATTATTCATTTTTCTGTTGGTTTTAATCTAAATATATATTTTATTATGTGATCGTGATAATTATTTTTTAAGTTTAAATAATTAGAAATGTGTGATAAAATTTTTATTAGAGTTTAAATAATATAAAAATCTAAATTTGAAAAGAAAAGTTCAAATTTAGATTTTTAGGAGTATTTATTTTCTAGCCTCTGATAGAAATTTATTGTTCCAATTCTTTGTCCGCTCCTTCACTTTCTTGACTATGTATTCAAACATCTCAACTTTCTTCCTTGAAAACTCCACAGGTAATCCCAAATACTTCCCACATCCTCCAACCCCGGTAATATGCAGTACATTCTTAACCTCTTGCTGCTTCAGGTCTGAGACACGTGATCCAAATGTTATAGAAGATTTATCAAGGTTGACCTGTTGTCCAGAAACTTTTTCATACCAGTTAAGTGTTCGTGCCAACGCCTCACTGTTTTTTCTGTTTGCTTGGCAAAAGAATAAAGAATCATCCGCAAAAAGAAGATGACTAACCCGAGGTCCAAAGTTACTTATCGAGAGACCGATAATATTACCTATCTGCTCTTCATGTCGTATCTTCTGAGTTAACATTTCAGCACAAAAAAGGAATAAATAGGGAGAGATCGGGTCCCCTTGTCATAATCCACGCTGAGGTACAACTGAACCATACGGGTTTCCATTTATAAGGATCGTATATGAGACTGACCGTACGCAAGACATTATCCAACCCGTCCATTGCTCATTAAAACCTAGTGTCTCCATAGCTTTCTTCAAGAAATTCCATTCCACTCTGTCATAAGCTTTACTTATGTCTGTTTTGATGGCCATGTAAGTCTTCGATTGTCGCTTTCTGGACTTGAGAGGATGAATCAGTTCATGAGCTACTAACACGTTGTCAGTAATGTGTCTCCCCGGAACGAAACCTGTTTGTTGAGGTGATATTACTGCCGGCAGTATCTTCTTTAGTTTCTTAGTAAGCACCTTCGATATAATCTTGTATGAGGCGTCACATAAGCTGATAGGACGATAATCACTCATCTTGACCTGCTTGTCGATTTTTGGTATCAAACAGATATTCCTTTGATTCAGTGGAGAAGGCATGATACTCGCATCAAACACACATTTTAACCTCCTGAATGATTGCCTCACCTATAGTTGGCCAGAATTGATGATAAAAATATCCAGTCATTCCATCTGGTCCTGGAGCTCTATCACCATTGATGTCCAAGGCTGCCTGTCGTATCTCCTCAACTGTAGCCGGTTGTGTCAATAGCTGGTTCATCTGCTCTGTAACCGATGATGATATATTATCAAAGAAATCATCCCAATCTTCTGTGCTAGTACTCTGAAACAAATCTTGAACATAATCTGTTGCGACCGCAGAAATATCTTCTTCTCTTGTAAATTCTACTCCAGTACTGTTTTTTATCGAAACCATTTGATTTTTTGCCTTCCGAGTTCGAGAACAACCATGAAAGAATTTAGTGTTTCTATCTCCTTCAAGTAACCACTGATTTCTACTTTTCTGTTTCCAATATACCTCTTCTAAAATAATAGGCTCGGCTCAGTTTCTGTTTAATATCTTTGATCGTTGTAAACAAAGGATCACTTTGAACAAATGCCGCCTCTAGTGGTTGTTTCAGTGAATTGATTTCAGCCGCTGTATTAGTTGGATGCTGTCTTTTCTACTTTGATATTTTGTATCGTACTCGCTTCAGACGTGTAGCTAATCGAGAATGATGTGAGTGGCCTCGCCATTCCGTTTTAACCATGTCTTGAAATCTTTCTCGTTGAAAAAGTCGTTTATCATAATAAAACTGACCTTTTTTAACCTGAGTTTCCCTGAGCATAGATACAATTACCGGGCGATGATCAGATTCTATTGGCTCTAAAAACTCAGCTGTAGATGCTGGATATTCATTTCCCTTTAGGACCTCTTTCAATCAACACATTTCTCATTTTATTTTCAGGGTTATCCCAATACCTAGGATCATAAATATCAACATAAGGACTTGGTTGTTCACAAGCATTTAAAATTTCAGCACTAGATGCATTTAGCACATTGTCATATGATTATTCGAGTGGCTAGTGTGTGATAATTTGATTGAGAAACATCCACACTACCAGATTTAGATTAAAAATGTATGTCGGATAATTATGCCAAAACGTGCAGACTAAATATATGCATGCCGGATAAGTCTGCCAAATCGTGCAGACTGTTTGCAGGATAAAAACGTGTCTGCTGGGTAGTTTGCCGAAACTTGCTGACTTGTGCAAATCTGCCATATAAGTTTTAGTAATCTCACAAAAAATTTAAATTTCTTGTATTAAATTTGCTTAATATAATATTGTTACTTGTGTAAAATTTGCTTTTAATGTTATGTAACATTTCCTCTGTATTAATATTTTTTATTTTCGGTTAAAGGTGTTTATATAATAATTAATATGTGAAAACTAAATTTATAAGAAAGTTTTAGGAACTATAATGATTCCACTTCCACATACATTAGTCTGAAACGTGACCACAGTCTTGTCCAATTGCTTTGCATCCAGGTATATCAAGTAGTGATTAACCTGCTATTACTGTCCATGGGCATGGTTCATGATGTTCAAGGCTGAAGAGTGGTGAAAAGTACAGTCTTTGTCTCTCTATCAATTGTGTGTTTGGAGGCTTCGTTCAGTACATCCTCACTCGAGTTATCACAAACACTTAACACAGGTTATATTGGACAATCGCATCTCTTTCATAGACGTAGTAAAGTCCCAACAAAAGTAACTTTTTTCCTTTTACTTGTTCAATATAGCCATATATGACTTTGCAGCACATTCTTCCACTTACAAGGATTTGGGTATGAGCCGAATTTTTTCATGATATACAAAAAAAAAAAAAAAAAAAAAAGAAACAAATAAGACAAGGTATAAGCTCCGTAACGTAAAATGGATGTTATTAAAGAATAATGAGAATAAAAAAAACCATAAGAATTAAGAGAAAAAACCAAAACGTAACTAAAAAAAAAAAGAGAGAAAGTTAATACTTCGTGATTAAGAATCAATGTGAGCAGGGTTTTTTTTTTTACTCTATCATTTGTTGATCGGAATCAATATGGCCGAAGATGTCTGGACAGTCTTCCCAAATTCCGCTGTCTCGGGCTTCCCAGTAACCTCCTTTGTATCGGTAAGTCTCGCTTCCTTTTTCCTTGGTGAACCATCTCGACTTCCATCCTCTTTCCTGCATCTTCCTAGCCTGTTTCACTCCACGGCCCAAGTATTGAGTTTGATGTGATAATGAAAACTTAAGGATGGGCGAAAGAAGCCAACCGAATCCGAGCTAAACCAAAATCACTAAGACCAAAACCAACCCAAACTGAACGGTAACATTAGTTTTTCAATCAAACCAAAACCAAACTTTTGATTACAACTTAAAATCTTTTTCAATTAAATTATATACGAAAAATCACATTTCATTATCCTAAACTTGAAACTAGACCAAACCGAACCATTCTAATTTGGTATAAATCTCCTAAAACCGGAAACAGAGGAACCAAACCAAAAAGAAAGACCAAATGCCCACCCGTAGTAAGACTAGTATTACCTGACGTTGTCGCTGTTCTAGCCGCAACTTCTCTGTGTTAGCCATTTCAAACTCTCCATTTTCCAGATACCTCTGGTCTGGTCTCAGCCTTGAATCCGTTGGTGGCAGCCTCTCCTACATACAGTTCTCCATCAGAAAACTAATAACTAATGAAAATAATAAACAGAATTCGCTGCGGTATACACCTGAAGCCCAGGCGTAAGCTCGTTCAACGTGATTGCAAAACGTGTTAGATTATACTTTGTTGCGTTTGCAGGAGGTCTGCTCCGTTTCCAGAGAAGATGAGCTCCTGACATGGCTTCACTAAATTTACCCTTCCCAGAACAATCACCTGATATATAGTGCATACTCTCATCCCATTTCCCAAACATAGTTGCCACTGTCTTACCACTCTTGTCTTGAACTATACCATGAACCTGTAATGAAGACAAGTTAGCTGATGCCTCACAACATAGAACTATACCACTGTTTTTATTACAACTAGCCTTGCCAAAATATCTCAATCGAAACAATAATTTACTTTGTAGAACGAACCCAACTTCTTTAATCACAAAATTATGTTTTACAATACTAAAATTATACAAATATTAACTGAAAACTGAAAACTTTCAAACTGAGCAAACCAAAAAAAATTGGTTCTAATTTGGTTAAGACAATTTAATCACAATACGAAAAACCAAATTCTCAGTCCTAATCACAACAAATGAACTCATCATCCCATTCAGAGTCCGTACCTGGTGAGGATTTCGGTCTATTATGGACTGCTCCTTGAATTTAAGTTTACATGTATATTCAGCACTACCCGCAATACGCATTGTACCATAGTGATCACAGTACAGTTTACCAAGTATGAGATTGTATATTGACGTAGTCACCTACAAGTTCAAAGAAAGACCATAATTAATGAATAAAGAACATTTATATACTGTAAAATGGTATTTGCTTGATAAGTAAATTTGAAGGGTACCTTACTCCACTGAAGGATCTCCCCATCATCAAATTGCAAAGTCAATACACCAACGGGATCAAGCTGAATAGATCGACCCCAGAATTTGCTCTTCAGATTACTGTCTCCCCAAAATTTCCAACCCGTGCCATCACAATGGCATGCCACAACCATAGGATGATGGCTGACCTGCACCAAAACAAATAAGACGTGTCAATAGCTATAGCTAATGAGTAAAACACCGGAAAAAAAGATCTGCATGTTGTGAACTGAAACCTTTTCAGAGAAAAATCGAAGGCCTTTATCTGGATAGTCTGCCTCATATGTTTCACCTAACAATGGATTAAAAGGTTTGCAGATTCTTCCTTCGGTGGATGCATAGCCAGATACAGCAAAAGCAGCTACATTAAGAATCCTCATGAGGCTGTTTCCCTGAAAAAAGTTTCACGTACTGAGAAATATTCAAGATGCTACATAAAGGTTTCAAATGGTACAAGGGTTCAGATCCTTTATTACCCTTTTGCCCCATTCAAATGCTCGGTCAAGAAGGTATGAATATTCCAAATCCTCAAAACATTTCTGTAGAGAAGATAATGGCTCGTTGAAGTAAACAGGAAGACAGACTTTTGTGAGATCCTTGCCTATATTGTCTTTGATCATTGACCAAAGGCTAACACTTTTCTCTTTTTCAACCGGATCAGGTAAATTCTTCCTCCTTTTAACGTGAGGATAGTTGCATCCAATAGACTTGATGGAAGGATCAATATCATCTTCCGACTCAAAGCCATCCTCATCAGAAGAAATCGATGATGTACGAAAGCCAGAGCCACTACTCTTGAAAGAACTTGAAGAAAGAAAGTCACGTGTATCAAAAAATGTATTATCTTCCTCATCAGTTTCTTCCTCGGCAGCATCACCTCGTTCATTATCATCATCCGATTCAGTGGCAGTTCCTTCTGAGAATAAAGGAACCAAGTCAGTCGCAAACTCGAATCAAAACATAGGTAGATAAACAAATATAAGAAAACACAGGAAAATGCTAGGCTCAAGAATAGGAAGCTTGGTGACTCACCACTGAACTTCTCATGTCTTAGATCACTGGAACCTCCATTCTCAGCTCCATTCTCAGCCTGTCTTTGACTTTCATCTACAACTGTATTCTCCAGATCTACCTTTTCTGTCTAGAGAAAAATGCAGGAAGAGCATTTTCTTAGCAGAACATAACTGGAAGAGAGATCAAATAAACTAATACTAATGAACTCTCTTGTAAAGTTTGCAGGATTTCATAAGACACCCAGAAAAATGAACAAATCAGCACCAATCGATCATTACAGGTCATCTAAGCTACTCCAAAATTATATCACCATTGTACGCAGATTATAGCAGTCTCTACATGAAATCTAAGTTATATCACCAGCATAACTTTAGCAATTAATCAAAACTTTGGTTGATCTGTTATTGAACAAATCATTGAAACTAAAGGATGTATTGTGAATGTTGTAATACCTCTAATTGCCTAAGAGTATCAATGAGAAGCCACTGCTTCTGTTTTAGAAGCACAAGCTGGCTCTGAAGTGCTGAAAACTCAGACCTCATAATTTGCTCACAATCCTGAATAGCTAACTCACTAACTCCTTCCTCAATCAACCTTTGCCTAAGCTTATCCGTTGACATAGCCAAATTATTAGTCGGAGCCATCAATTCACTATTAGACATCCTTGGAAACATATCTTTAACAGCTTGCAATGCCTCAACCCAAGTCGTTCGATCCTCTGGTGTCTCCGCACGCAAATGAAGCCTCTTCGTGCCAGTGAATATCGAAAATCTCTTATCATCTGATCTACTCTCTCGAACAGATGAAACCTACACAAACCAAATATGATAAAAAAAAAAAAGAATAAACAACGCACCCCATAGTACCAGTTGAATTAAACAGAATCGCGAAATTGAACCTTGAGATGAACTTCTCCGAATGGTTTACGACGGAGTTGACAACTACTACCACCGCTGCTGGTTCCACCACCACGGCGGTGATGTCTAGAGGAGATCATACGAGCAGATTCATCTCCGATCACTTTTGATCCTTTTTCAGTTTCAGGACTAACAAAGATCTTATCAGGTCCATGGATTTTATAATATGAAAGCACACCATCTTGCAAAACGAACCACCTAGGTCTCCAACCTCTACCATAATTCACCCATTTATACAAAATCCCAGCGATTCCATTCCCAACGATATCGTTTATCTTAACATCAACCGGTGGTTCTCTAACCGCGGGAGCCGGTAAAGCTAAAACGCGTTGTTGGTGGTGGTTAAACGAGAGACTATGGATGAGATTCTGATTCGATTGATGATGATTATGATTATGATTATAACTCTGTGAAGCAGATCGAGTCATAATCGGCTCGGATCTTGTAGAAGGTGTATTTATCGGTAACGGCGGTTGCTGTTCTGGTAACGGCGGCATCGATGGAGACTGATCGGAAACAGTAGAGACGCAACAGAAGGGATGCATGTGGAGAGAGCGCGAGAGAGGTTGTGAGATTAGTGGTGGTTGTTGGAACGGAGGATTGTGTTGAAGGTGGAGGAGAGGAAGAAACCACCGTTCATGACGGAGACGATTTTGAGGAGATTGAAGAAATTGAGAAACTGTAGAAAGGGGAAAGAAGGAGAGGTTTGTTGAAATTCTTTTTTTTTTGGTCAGAGAAGAACAAAGCGAAAAGTTCGGTAGTATGAAGAAAGAAGAGTCACGTTTTTTCTTTTTTTTTTTCGTTTTATTTATTTATTTTAAATTTACTAATTTTGTGTGTTTTTGATATATAATCAATGACTTGGAGGAAAGGGGCAGAAAATTCGGTGCCGTCGTTGCGGTGTTTTTTCTGACGTGGCGAGGAATCGGAGCTGGGTCACTTTCCATTATTATTTTTTTTTTTCAATCCATTTATAAATATACTTTTGAGATCTAAATTTTGGTGATATTTAATACCCTTGATTTTGAGATCAAAGCTAACTAATTTTTTTAGCAAAGATAAATCTCATCAGTATGATCAGATTATACTCATATTTTTTGTGCATAAAATCAAATCATAAGTAATTTTAGGATTCAAATCTTATAAATAACATTTTAGAAATACATTAAGAAAATATTTAAAATCGATCACTTATTTACGTCAATTGCCATCCAATTATTCACTTTCTAAAAACAATTATAAAATTGAAAAGGGTAAATTTGTCTAACAAAATATGAAATCAAAATTGATTTTTGACTTTTTCTAATCGTTGACTAATATAAACGAGATTTAGTGAAATTTAATTTTTCAACCAAAACCATAGTGGATCCGCGTTCTACTGATGGATCATATCAATGTGTTTTATGGGTGGGCAGATCTAAACCAAATATTCCGACTATACTTTTATTATAATACCATAAATGATTACGGTATAATTATCAGCCTCCAATATTTCTGATAAATTCTTTAATTTACGCTTATTTATTACTGTAAATATCTCATATGTGATATACAAGTTCGAATCATACCTAATTCCTACATTCGAATTTAGTGTCAATCAAAATCAACGACTTAGATATATTCAAATCTAATATTCCAAATACACTTTTATTATAATACCATAAATAAACGATTACGGTTTAAGTATCAGCCTCCAATATCTCTGATAATTCCTTAATCTACGCTTATTTATTATTGTAAATATCTCATACGTGATATACAAGTTCGAATCATACCTAATTCCTACATTCTAATTTATTATCAATTAAAATCAACTACTTAGATATATTCAAATCTAAGTTCAAATGTTTAGTTGGAAATAACATTTACATTCTTATAGCGATTTACTCCTTATTGTAGGCATATATTTTTTAAATCATAACTAAATGCTAAATATTTACTAATTCGAATGTTCCATATCTTTAAACTGTACATTCGAATTATACCTATTATATACAAGTTCCACTTATATATACCACATTTGGCAAATGAGAAAATTACCTCATATTCTTCCGTAGCACCTTCTCTTGATATTGAAAACTACATTTATCCCTTTTAGCCATGTCCATGTCTTTTGCCTTTTTAGGAGATATGAGGCCATACAAAACGATGTGGAAGATTCAAGTTAAGAGTACTTCATACTTGGAAAACATACACAGTCAAAAATGGGAATCACTCGAAATGATACTTGCTGATGCAAAAGTAATTATCCAACTGTTTTAAGATTTTTATAAAAATATAGTATTTGTGATATATTTTCGAGGGTAACTAACTTTGTTTTACAATAACTACTGATTCAGGAAACCAAAATGCATGGATCCGTAAAGAAGGAATGGGTAAGTAAGTTTGAGGACAAGCTTCCAGAAGGTGAGTGGAGATTCATTCAAAAGATTAATGTGTCTTCTTCTTATGGCAAAATAAAGCCAACTAAAAACAAAATTTTAAGATCAACTTTTTGACTGATACAATTGTATCACCATCCGATTCCCATTTTTTGGATCTAACCGACTTCAATTAGATTATTATTTTTTTGGTAAAGGGAGGGGAGACAAGATCTCCCCATTTATTAATGCATAAAAAACAAATTACACTAACACCATTCGTGGTCGTGAAGACCCACTAATATCCTCTAACAAAATCGAAACCACACAATCCGGCTTAGACTCAAATTTATGAAAACCTAAAGGAAGCGAAAAAATAGTTCGCCAACCCATCAGCAAGACGATTGGCCTCCCTATACACATGAGAAATACGGACTATCCAATCCTTTGATAAAAAGCCATAGCACAAACGTACTAAGAAACACAGTGGATGAGCATCACTTATCCCTGCCGCGAGAAAACCAACCACTATCCTCGAATCCACTTCCAGCTCCACCCGTGTGGCTCGCTGCTCCCATGCAATGAATAACCCGTAATACACTCCCCATAATTCAGCTAGGGGGGCGGAACAGATTCCAATAAACTTAATCTATACTATTAATTGGGAAGCACAAAAAAAATAGACATGAAATTGTAAGAAATTACATAAAATGTCATTGGTTTAAAATAATTTACAGAAGTAGGAAAACATATCGCTTTGTGGAGAAGAATGGTTTTAAATATGACAATCAATATGTTATACCATATAACAAAAAGTTGTTGCTTCACTACGTAGCTCACATTAATGTTAAGTTGTGCAATCAAACCAGTTTTTATTAAATACTTATTAAAGTACATCACTAAAGGATAGGATCCCGTTTCAGTGGTTGTTAAGCCAACAGAAAAGTCTACAGAAACTGGAAATACAAATGGGAAGTCTAACGATACTATTACAGGCGGCAAGAGTCAGAATGTAACAGAAGATGTAAATAATATGTGCATCTTCATTAATTAACAATGTAATTACAAGTATGTATTTATATACACGTGTTTATGTGCTAATCTATACATGAGAACTATATACAATGTATAGTCTATTAGTCCCCCTCAAGATGGCGTCATCAGATTATGAAGACCCATCTTGGACATTAGACGATGAAACAAACCAGGATAAAGAGCCTTAGTAAAGGGATCAGCCAATTGATTTTCGGATCTAACATGAAGAGTCTTGAGTAATCCAGCTTCAAGCTTCTCCCTTACAGCATGGCAATCCTTTTCAATATGTTTGGTGCGCTCGTGAAAAACCAGATTTTTAGCAATGTGTAAAGCAGCTGTACTGTCACAGTATAAAACCGGTGGAGCAGGAGAGAGAACACCAAGATCAGCCAACATTCAAGATAACCAAATGATTTCATCAGATGTATAAGATAAAGCCCGATACTCTGCTTCAGTAGAGGATTTAGAAACCACTTTTTGCTTCTTTGATTTCCAAGAAATGAGAGATCTACCGATGAAGACACAAAAGCCAGTGACAGAACGTCGAGTGTCTGGACATTGTGCATAATCAGAATCGCAGAAAGCTTTGATTTGGAAGTCATCATCTGCAGGATAAAAGAGACTCTACCCAATAGAACCTTTTAAGTAATGAAGTATCTTATGAGCAGCCTTCAAATGTGGTCATCGTGGGGCAGATGAATATTGACAAAGCTTGTTAACAGCAAATAAAATGTCCGGTCTTGTGATTGTAAGGTACATAAGCTTTCCAACCAGACGACGATATACATCCGGTTTTGGTAAAAGTTCACCATTGGTGGAGGAAAGCTGATGATTAGGATCCATTGGAACTGGAGAAGGTTTACAACCTAGTAAACCATGATCAATGAGCAATTCCAAAACATATTTATGTTGACCAAGTGAAATACCAGAAGCAGAACGAGCGATCTCAAGACCAAGAAAATATTTTAGTTCTCCCAAGTCACGAAGCTTGAAACAATCCTTGAGTTGAGAGATAAAAGTTTGAATCGCCTGATCAGTATCACTTGCGATGAGAATATCGTCAACATACACCAAAATGATGACCAAAGAATTCTCAGTAGCTTTGAAGAAGAGAGTGTGATCACCATTTATTTTCTGAAAACCAAGGGAGATGATTGCAGAAGAAAACTTGAGGAACCACTGTCGAGATGCCTGTTTTAAACCATATATAGACTTTTTAAGTTTCAAAACAGCATTGGGTGGCAAAGAGTCCCCCTGTCTTTCAGAATATCCTGGTGGTAATGCCATATAAATTTCTTCATCAAGTTCACCATTGAGAAAGGCGTTGGAGATGTCTAACTGATGAAGTTTCCACTTATTTTTGGCAGAAATAGCAAGAAGCATTTTGATAGTTACCATTTTTGCGACTGGAGAGAATGTATCGACAAAGTCAATACCTTCCTGTTGCGTGTACCCTTTCACAACTAAACGAGCTTTATGTCTTTCAAGACTTCCATCTGCATGAAGCTTGAGTTTGAATACCCATTTACAACCAACCGTATCCTTTCCTTCAGGTAATGAACAAACATCCCAAGTATCAAGCGCCTCTAAAGAACTAAACTCTGCATCCACGGCCTTACACCATTCCTGGGACTTCTTTGCCTTATTATAAGAGTGGGGTTCAGAACAAAGAAGAACAGAGTTGATGAAAGCAAAATGAAGAGAAGAAAACTTATCATAGGATAGATAAGCAGAGATGGGATACAAAGAAGAGAGATTACAATGATAATCCTGTAGATATAATGGAGGTTTTCTTTTTCTGTGGGATGAAATTGCCAAAGGCAAACTTTCATGAGAAGATGATTGCACAGGAGGCGAAAGATCATCAGATGATGTTGTTACAGAAGGTAAACAAGCATCGATATTCACAGGACATGGAAAGAAAGCTTTTGCTGAATCAGAAAGAGAAGTAGCAGCAAAAGGAAAAATATTTTCATGAAATACAACATGCCTGGAAATGGAGATGCTATTAGTCTCTAAATCTAGAAGTCTATAACCCTTATAGCCCGATGGATATCCGAGAAAGACAGAAGCTTTAGCCCTAGGATCAAATTTTGTTCTAGATTTAGTAGAAGTACTTTTGTAACATAAACAGCCAAAAGTTTTAAGTTGGTTATAATCAGGGGGTTTTGAGGTTAAAAGTTCATATGGAGTTTTATTATTGAGAATTGGGGAAGGGGTTCTATTGATTAAAAACGAAGAGGTAAGAATACAATCACCCCAATATTGGAGAGGAATATGTGATTGAAACATTAGAGCACGGGCAACATTTAGAAGATGTTGACGTTTGCGTTCTACAATGGAGTTTTGTTCTGGAGTTTCTGGACAAGAATGGTATGGGAAAATACCTTTGTCTTTGTAAAATTGTACAAATGAAAGCTCAGGAGCATTGTCAGACCTAACAGATTTGACTCTAGTATTGAATTGATTTTCTACCATGGTGATAAAAGCAGGAAAAATATGCAAAACATCAGATTTAGACTTCAACAAGTACACCCAAGTTGCCCTACTATAGTCATCAACAATGGTTAAAAAATAACGAAAACCTTCAGATGTATCAATAGAGAAAGGACCCCAAACATCAATGTGTAACAAAGCAAATGGTTCATTGCTTATTGTAGTTGATGTAGAAAAAGACAAGCATTTTTGTTTAGCTAAGTGACAAATTTCACAATGAGAACTAGCCACAGATTTCTTAACATGTATAAAAGATCCTTTAGTAAGTAAATCTATTTTGGAAGAAGCAGGATGCCCTAAACGTGCATGCCATGTATCAATATCCGCTAAACTAGAGCAAACAATGGTATTATTATTACCTGGATACGAACAAGCAGATATGAGAGAACCAGACTCCAAAATATAAAGATTTGAAATGCGTCTACCCTTGCCAATCATCAATTCCCGAGTAAGATCCTGAATAAAGCAAGAACCCTTAGGAAAACTAATCATAGAGTCTATATTATCAGTAAAAGAACTCACACTCAACAGATTATAGCGAAAAGAAGGAACAAGCAACACATTTTTAAGAATTATCTTTTCACTAAGTGCAATTGAACCTATACCAACAATGCTCTCTGATATACCAGAAGGTAAGGTGACAAAGGTATTGGTCATTGGGGAAAGGTTAGTGAAAAGGGAAGGAGAATGAGAAACGTGATGTGTTGCCCCTGAATCTATAATCCATGAATCTACAGAAACCATAGCATCTCCAGAAGAAAGCACAGAAGGCATGCTGATAATAGAGAAAGTATATAATGGTAGGAACGTAGCAGACACTTTAGAAGTGGATGGTACAACTGAAGGTGAAGCAGAGAGTCCCTCTTGTGCAGGAATTGTTGGAGTAGTGCTCTGGTTGCTGAGTTGAGTACTAAAGTAAGCGATGAACTGTTGCATTTGATCGTTAGTGAGACCTGGAAGAGAAGAAGCAGTAGGACTTTGGTGAGAAGAGACATGATTTGGAGATTCATCATTGATCATCATATTAGCAGAAGGTTGAGATGAAGGATTCTTGTTGAATTTTTCTTTGTGTTTGAAACCTGGAGGATATCCGTGTTTCTTGTAACATCTGTCAACCACATGACCAACTCCATTACAGTAGGAACAAACCGGTCTTGATTTTTGATTTGGATTTCCTGAAGAAACAAGTAATGCCGCTGGTTCTATACCACTGTAAGATTGAACTCGCACTGATCGTTGAGATTCATCACTATCTAGAATGTGATAAACTTCAGAAAGAGTTGGTAATGTCTTCTTCATAAGGATTTGACCTCTGATGTTGTCATAACTCTCATTCAGACCCATCAAGAAATTGATTACTCGGTTTGTCTCTCTCTCACGTAGCAAATCTTTAACTGTTCTTGATGTAGCCTGTAGATTCGATAGTTCTGCCCAATAACTCTGTGTCTGAGTGTGATAGGATGATAAATCCATATTTCCTTGTCGCAATGAAAAGAGCTGTTGACGTAACTTGTACAATCTTGGAAGATTAGTCTTGTGAAAACGGGTGTATAAATCCTTCCAAATATCTGATGCAAGATAAAAATACAAGATACTATTGCGGATTTTATCATTGAGACTCTTCAACAACCAAGCTTTCACTAAGCTATTGCAACGACACCAGACTGCATAATAAGGATCAGATTCTGCAGGTTTGGGGATTGAACCATCTATGAAGCCTAATTTGTTCTTCGCTTCTAGACTAGTAGTCATAGTAATCAGCCACACTCCATAGTTTCCTCCATCTAAAAGATCGCTAACAAGAACTAGACCAGGATGATCGGAGTTATGCAGATGAAAAGGACTGTGAGGATTATCAGGAGAATCAGATACCTCAAACGCAGGCGAAGCACGAGAACCATGAATCTTGACTATCGGTGACAAAGATCGTTGTCATTCACTTCGTTTACCAGATCCGGATCCTTCTTGAGAAAATCTCGATTCGCGATGAGGAATTCCGGTAGGTTGCGCTGAATCGGGTTCTGGATCAGAAATTTCAGTGCGATACTTCGAGTTGCACTTCCGTTTTCCCATGGATGAGTCGAAGAGAAGCTTGATTCAAAGAAAAATTTGAGGAATCAAATCTTTATCGATCGGAAAGAATGGGAAAAGAAAAGAAGAACAAGAATCGAAGACAGAATCAGAGATGTGAAAGGAAAGCGGAAAAGAGTTGTGATGGTGATGGATCGAAGATTCCGGCGAAAGATCGGAGAAATCAATCGGAAATGGAATCAGGGAAAAAGTTGTTACGGCGATAGTTGAGCTAAAGCTCACCGCTCTGATACCATAACAGAAGATGTAAATAATATGTGCATCTTCATTAATTAACAATGTAATTACAAGTATGTATTTATATACACGTGTCTATGTGCTAATCTATACATGAGAACTATATACAATGTATAGTCTATTAGAATGAGATAAAAAGACTACAACATCAGTTCAGAGATTATCTTTCCATCTGCCAGGGAAACATCTACTCTATTTTAAGAGAGATGATGAAGTAGAAGCTGTTTTGAATTGGTCTTTCTAGCTTGGTTTAGATTGAATAAAGTTAGTTCAAATTGTTGCTCCAGGTTTCACTGAGAGAGAAGGGGTGGACTACAATGAGATTTTATCACCAATTGTCACATACATTTCCATCAGAACGCTGTTAGCAGTAGTGGCTCAGGACCTTAATCACAACTTATTTTAAATCAAATAAACTAATTAAGAATATTTTAACAACTACAAATAAATTACTAATATTAAATTTTCATATTTAAAAAAATTATATCTCAGACAAAAGCAAAAAAAAATCTGTATAGTGTGCCGGAGTGCGGATCTCTTATTAGTAACATGTAGTTTGGTTTCAGGACAGTGAAGAGTAAAACTTGAGAGATACATATTTTAGACTAAAACTTTGGTTTTATTTAGAAATCTGTAATAAACCTACATCCCTGGAGATCTCAGTGATACAGGGATATACTTTTGGGTGTGAGCCTCATAGTTTTTATGATTTCAGGAATATAGGTTAGCACATCCAGATGTCACAGTTCTTGATCCTCCAGGTGCAATACTACATCTCCGTAATCATCAGTCGATGCTTCAGTGCGTTGCGGACATGAATCTGTCTGATAGTTATGGTAAGTATATCTGTGTATTCGCTTGCTGTTTTCGGTTAGGGACGCTAAGGTTAAAGGTTTTATTATTAGTGTTTCGATATATCCGACTAGTCGAGATTGCTCTGGTTGTACATGACGAGTTGTTGTACCCAAACAATTGGTAACTAAAAAGGATGCATCCTCAATCCCGGAGGCTGTCGATTAAGGTGGGCTTCGACTACCTCTTGGTATGATTCCTTATTTTCTATCAATGACTTTGGTCTATATACATACGGCATCTTGTTGTCCTTCACAAAAGCTATCGTGGAAGAAGCATTATCAATGCCTTTGCAAGTAAATTTCTTGTATTTTGTGATTATTAAAAATCTCAGTTGCAAAGCCATTGGTTGCTGATGGAAGTGCAAAGTCACATGAGCTTTCATTGGCTTATGATCAGCTCTCACTTCAGAAGATTGAGCCTCCTCTTGTTCTTCAGGAGTTTGTTAACCACGGTATGAGATTTCTAGTTTCCTGGTATTGGCAGTCATCTGTTTTAGAATTTAGATAATTTGATTATCTAACCAAATGCCTGGGGACTTGTAGGCGTTCTTTTCAAGGTTACATTGTTCGGGAGGCTATTAGAGTGGTCCGGCGATTCTCCCTACCTGATGTCTCTAGACGAGAACTCTCCAAAGCAGCTGGTGTATTCCGTTTCCCACGGGTCTGTTGTGCTGCAGCATCTGCTGATGATACAGATTTAGACCCCAGCATTGCTGGTAAAATCCTCTTCATGATCACAAACATCATCTGCATTTTTCCTTTGCTGATGAATTAAACAATATCATTCTCGCTGCAGAGCTTCCGCCACGCCCTTTGTTAGAGAGACTTGCGAAGGAACTCCGTCGTGGATTGGTATGTCTTTGTGCTCTCTACTATAATTTCAAGCATGAGTATTTTTTTTTATAACTGCTGATTTGAATTTGTTGCAGGGTCTAAGACTGTTCAATTTAGACATAATTAGAGAGCATGGGACAAGAGATCGGTTTTATGTAATCGAAATTAACTATTTCCCAGGCAAGTTTGATTTCCACACCTTTTTTTTTTGCAATAGTATATGCCATAGACATGTCATTTACGAATTAAAGAAATCGTGCAGGGTACGGGAAGATGCCAGATTATGAGCATATATTCACTGATTTCTTACTGAGTGTGGTTCAAAGCCAATCTAAGAAACGAGCCTTGGCTGATCAATACTAACTTGAAGAGAGATCACATTGTTCCTAGCGGAAGGGAGAAACAAAAAAAAAAGGGAAAAAGAGAGTAGTCTATGCAATTGTCTTACAATTACTGTACAGAACAAAGCTATTTAGCTTCATTGTGCTGTACAAAGAGGTGGGAGATTGCATTAATCCTTGGACTTTGGAAGAGTTGTCTGAATCTCAGGACAAAGGTCTTAATGTCAAATAGAGAAGAGACCTTTATGTCATATGGGCATAACTTTTAAAGAGTCACTCTTTCGGTCTTTCCCTTTCTGACTAATCTTCTCTATTTTGGTGTGGTTGGCTTTGTACTATGTTGTTGACCTTGATATCTTTTCTTTTGGTTTTCTCGGCTCCTATCTTTTTGATCATGTCCTCTTGGATTTTCATATTTGGTTACTTAATTTGTGATAAAATTAAATTAATCATTTTCTGAATGCATTCTTTTGTGAGAATACCTAATCATTGTTTTGAGTTTTATTTGGGTTCTTTCGTCATCAATCTAAGGTGCCGACTAGGAGAGGATCTCTACACTATTAAAATTAATCTATTTGTAGTTGAAAAATGGTAAAAAACAAAATTAGAAAACTTTCAAAACAAAAAAAAATAAAAAATAAAAGAAACATAAGAAAAAAGTAGTTGTACTTCCTCTTTGTGAACTTTAAGAACCGAGCTAAGAATATTATTGAGAAGAAAATCTCGCCTATGTAACTAGATTTAGATTAGAAAATAAATAAGAAATTAAAATGGAAAAATAAATTTAGAATTTAAAAAGAAAAAAAGTAAAATAAACTCAAAAGATAGTAAAAATCCTATAAAATGGAAAATTAGAAGAAAAAACATAATATTGCATGTTAAAAATAAATTGAATGCATTAAATATCATATATATATACTTTCTAATCCCTATAATAAAGTTTATGAAAGAGATTTGTTAAAACAATATGAAAAATAAAGTAAAAATCGTTAAAAGTATAACTCAATATCTCTGTTCAAAATCATGCTTCAAACTGAAAAAGGATTTTAAAAAATATATACAATCTTACAAAAATGAGTTATTCTTTTATAACTTAAACATTAAAAACGTATAATAAATTAACAAAAAGATAAAAAAAAAACATACAAATCAACCAAATAGTAATAATTGACTATTTGTAATCAATTCATTTTCTAAATTTACATTACTATAGTTTTCCATACTTTGTAATTTTTATTCAAAAATTAGACTTAATAATTCATTGAAATTTTAGGGATTAAAGTCACAAAAATTTATTTTCAAATACTAGATATATATTATTATCATCACATTTATAGAAAAGTAAATATTTTGATAAATATTATAAATCGCATGTAATTTTTGTGAAAAATATACTAAAACACTCACGCGTAGCGTGGGTTCAAAACCTAATCTATACTATATAAAAATTGAAGCTATAGTGTTCCTAGGGCGTTGAAACAGGTATTTCCTCACACTCCCATGCAAGGAAATACTATGTATGCAATTACAGTATAGTGGTGGGAGTACAATGTAAATCCAATCAGAAAACTGTAATATGCAATGAGGATGCAATCAAATCATTTAAGTCAAGCCAAGCAAATGATGGATGTCTAACAACCTAGATAACGTAAATAAAGCAAGTAAATACCCAACTCAAGGTGTCAGTTCGAGCTAGGTGATCAAGCTACAAAGGAAAACAATGTAAGCAAGGTACTCGACCTAAGTGGTCGAGTATAGTGATCGAGTACTAAAGTAAACAGAACTGAAAAGTGTTCGACCTAGGTAGTCGAGTACTAGTGATCGAGTGATAACAGGTAAAGGCAGCAAAAGTGAAACAGAGCAATAACACAAGATGAAATCAATCAGAAGGAAGAAGAGATCTCAGACATGGGCGTATTGACTAACAACTACTCTAAATTAACCTGGGTACTTGAAAAACTCATCCAATAGGCTATTCTCTTGACAACAAATTTCTAAAACAGCCTAATACACTGTCGTGCTACAAAGTCTCGAGTTTAATTGCTAACATACTCAATTCTGCCAGAGCCATACAATGAATACCAATTTGTGCCAACAAAATTTCCTAACAACTGAATCACTAAGATAGGATACACACCTATTTAAATCTACATCAATCAAGCTAGTGTAACTAAGTTTCTGGAAAAAACTGAATCCAACAATCTCATCAACACTGCCGTGGGGAGATTGTTTGATATCAAATTCCAATTTATCAGAAAGAAATAAGCATTAAGAACACTCACCCAAAAATGAAAATATGAAATCAAATCAATACTCAAATATTCAGATGAATTAAGAGAAATTACTAGTCTAACTCATGCCTAAAAATCCTAATTTTACTATTCAGCAATCATGATCATCACAAATTAAATGTCAAAACCCAGAAAATGCTAAAAATGACATATGATATAGATAAAGATGCGGTAAACAATATTGCAGAAGAAAATAAATGCAAAAACTCCATAAATCAAAAGGAATCTGAGTTGCAAAGTCTAGAAATGAAGAACAAGAGAGATAAAATTAAGAAGCAAAGATTATGGTTTTAAGAGGTGACCCCTTGTTAATAAATGACAAGGGGTATTTATACTAAAGGCCTGGAAGCCCTATAAAAGCTAAAAGACAAAATACTTCATCAGGTCATGGGAAAGGAAATCCATAACTTTCTAATCATAGCTCTGATTTAGTATCCGCTTATGGCTGTGGATAGCTATTGATGGTATGCATCTCTCCACAAAATATCATCGAAAAAGAGTCAGTTTGATCATCCGTTTTCTCTCTCTCCCAAAATAGGTCGAATCTGTTTTCTCTTCTCTTCTCTTCTTCTTCTTTCTCTCTTTCTCTCATTTCTCTCCTTTCTCTCTACTTCTCATGATCTCTCTTCTTCTATCCTGTTCAAAGATATACGAAAATTAGAAAATAAAACCCAAGTTCTTTTATATATGTGTCCTCATTTAGTTTAATTTGGGCTAATGTGTTTTTAATAGGCTTCGACACTATAATCCAAAACTGCGGGATCGGGGTGTTACATTATTTTTCTACATGAATAAATTAATTTAACTTTTTATCTTATAATTTTATTATTAACATATTTAAAAATATATCATGGCTAATAGTTTTTGATTCCATCTTATCGTTTATTTTTCTGTCCTTCGTGTGAGATAAGTATGGACAAAATACCGGGAACCAAACCAAATACAGTCCGAAAAGGGGTTCTAACCCGAAAAAAATCCGAGTGGGTCTTACACTCCTATATTCAAAAGACTGAACCCGAAAAAATCGAAAAACCGAATGGGTACCCGAAATACTTGAAATACATATACCCAAAAGTATTAATGATATTTAGACTTGATATAACACAATTACCCTACAATTATAAACCCAAAGATATAAATTATTTTTATATCAAAATAACTAAAATAAATTAAAAACCAAAATATCTGAAAGTTTTTAGTTATATCTGTGAAAGTTTAACTAAATCTAACCAACTTTTAAAATATATTTGTTCTGATATTCCGTGTACCAAACTCGACTCGAGACCGGATAGACCCGAACCGAACCAAACCAAAAATTATAATATCTGAATGGATCATAGGCCTCTAAACTCGGAAACCCCAAAAATATGAACCAAATACTTGATTTCTTTTTCTCGTTAAGATACAGTTTTTTTCCTTTTCTTTTTTTGTATTTGTTTTAAATTTATTTTTTATTTTTAATTATTGATTAGATAAATTAACAAATTCTTGGTTTCTGTTTTCCTTTTAAAATTATTTCTTAATTTTTAAATTATTGATTAGATAAATTATAAATTTAATACATGGCAAGATCTGATTTATTTTTGACACGTCTCAAGATCTCGTGAATTAAATTTTTGATATGTATTGACTTCTCATGAGTGCAACCCAAATATATTTTATTCAACCCAAGTTTATATAATAAGATATGGTGGAAACACTTTTAATCGTCCGAGGATAAAATCTTTTCGAAACCTTAATAGTTTACTTGCATTGTAAGGCCTGAAAAAACATATACGAGTAGGAAAACGAGACCTGAGCTTCAACTTTTAATTCTTCCTTCTAATGCTTTTTTATGACAACAACATTTGAAGCCTTTTATTTCAATCCAAGCAAACAGCAATTTTTCCTGGGTTTAAGACAAAGCAAATGTACTTTTCTATCTCTTTTCTTCTTCAAATCACAAAATAATATATTTTTTTCTTTTTCTATTTCTTATTGTCTCTCTTTCTTGTCTTGGACTTTACTCGAAACTCGTACGTTCTGTCTTTGCATATGTAGAAGTATATATAGCTGATCAGGTTTTACAACCCTTCCTAAACTACTTACAGCCTCAGTTCTAAAATCTCAAACCTTTTCAAAATCATTTGCAATTCTCTTCCCTCAACCAAATTATTTCAGTTTTTGTGTTTTTTTTTTTTTTTGTTAATCTTATTCGTTTGAGGTTTAGATATGGAGAACCATGCAACTGATGAAGCCGACGTTAAGGTTCATATAAATAGCTTGTCAATATTTAGCTTCTTCTTAATAGGGTATGGTAATATTAGCTTCTCCAAGCTAACTTATTTCGTATTTACGTCTAGCAGCATCAAACTAACGAAGAACAGCAGAACATAATCATAAACCCTAACTTTGACGATGGTTTGAACAACTGGAGTGGAAGAGCGTGTAAGACGGTCTTACACAAGTCCATGGATGGAGGGAGAATCGTACCGCTCTCAGGACAAGTTTTTGCAGCAGCAACTGATCGTAAAGACACATGGAATGGGATTCAACAAGAGATTTCAGGAAGATTTCAAAGGAAGCGTGTTTACGAAGTAACAGCAGTGGTACGAATATTTGGCAACAATGTCACTAATGCAACAGTACAAGCGACTCTTTGGGTCTTAAATGCAAACCAACGTGAACAATACATAGCCATTGCTAAGTCAGTTTTGCATTTTTTTCTTTCGTCTTCTCCATTGCTAAATATCTTAGTATAAATTCATTAAACTGATAGAGTATGGTATGTTATATTAGTGTGCAGGCGACTGATAAGAATTGGGTAGAGTTGAAAGGTAAATTTGTAATTCACGGCTCGCCATCGAGGGCAATACTATTCCTTGAAGGTCCCCCTCCTGGATCTGACATTCTTCTCAACACTTTAGTTGTCAAACATGCTAAAAGGAATCGTCCGGACCATCCACCCTTCTACGAGGTCAGTTTCTTTACCATAATTCAATCACTTTTACTATTACAACTTATAACTTATAAGTGATCGTAGTCTGGTAGATGGAGCTATATAGCTTCTTCCTTAATATTACATAATTCGGACCCTTGGATGGAACTCACCGTAAAAAAGCTTGTTTGTACAAGGCAGAACCGGGATTCTTTGGAATCCTCCAATTGCAATGACAATTGTCTTCTTAGGATACTAATTTGTTTTGTTTTCTAGAATCCCGGTTTTGGAGTCAATATAGTCGAAAACAGTGAAGTAAACGATGGGGCAACGCAGCCATGGTTCACCCTAGGAAACTGTAAGTTGAGTGTTGGACAAGGCGCTCCTCGCACTCTGCCACCAATTGCTAGAGACACGCTTGGTCCTCACAAACCTCTTGGCGGAAACTACATCCTCGTAACCAATAGAACACAGACTTGGATGGGTCCAGCCCAGATGATAACTGATAAACTCAAACTCTTCTTGACATATCAAATATCAGCATGGGTTAAGATTGGTGTTGGAGTGAGTGGTAGTAGTATGAGTCCTCAGAATGTGAACATTGCATTTAGTGTTGATAACCAATGGGTTAATGGAGGACAAATTGAGGTCATCGTTGGTGAAACATGGCATGAAATCACCGGAACATTCAGGCTGGAGAAGCAACCAGAAAAGGTTATGGTTTATGTTCAAGGTCCTGCATCTGGCATTGATTTGATGATCGCGGCATTGCAGATTTTCCCCGTGGATCGTCGAGAACGTATCAAATGTCTTAAAAAACAAGTTGATCAGGTTCACACTCTCAGTAAATTTCTTTAGATATGGAAATTAATAATTTTGTGAGTTAAAGAATGTTTTTTCTTGCTAGGTACGTAAACGCGATATAGTCTTGAAATTCTCAGGACTAGACGACGACTCATGCGATTTGTTTCCTTACATAGTGAAAGTGAAACAAACATACAATAGTTTCCCAGTAGGAACGTGTATAAACAGATCGGACATAGACAATGAAGACTTTGTAGATTTCTTCACAAAGAACTTCAACTGGGCTGTGTTCGGTAACGAGCTCAAGTGGTACTGGACAGAAAATGAACGTGGGAAGCTCAATTATCAAGACGCAGATGATATGTTGGATCTCTGTATTGGCAATAACATTAACGTTAGAGGTCACTGCATCTTCTGGGAAGTTGAATCCACTGTTCAGTCATGGCTTCGTCAGCTCAATAAAACCGAGCTGATGAACGCGGTTCAGAAGCGTCTCACGGATCTTTTGACACGATACAAAGGTAAATTAAAGCACTATGATGTCAACAATGAGATGCTTCATGGCTCTTTCTACCAAGACAGGCTTGGAAAAGGTGTAAGACCACTCATGTTCAACATAGCACACAAGCTTGATCCATCTGCTTTGCTTTTCGTGAATGATTATCATGTTGAGGATGGTGATGACACACGTTCGTCACCCGAAAAGTATATAAAACTTGTTCTTGATTTGGAAGCTCAAGGAGCAGCCGTAGGAGGCATTGGGATCCAAGGACACATAGATAGTCCTGTCGGTGCCATTGTTTGTTCTGCTCTTGATAAGCTCTCTGTTCTCGGTCGTCCCATCTGGTTCACAGAGCTTGATGTTTCTTCGAGCAATGAGTACGTTAGAGGCGAGGATCTTGAAGTTATGTTGTGGGAAGCATTTGCCCACCCTGCAGTGGAAGGTATCGTTTACTTATTTTTCCCCAATTTTATCTAACTTTTCTAGTTAAATAGAAAAAAAAATAGAAAATAATTGGATGTTGTTAAAAGTGTTAGATAAAATTAGCGTTGACTGTTATCACTTGAAAGTTTGTTTCAGAACAATAATTTAATTGGATTTTTGAACTATAAACACAAAAAGTTGGAGGTTTTAGTTTAAAAAATGTACTAAGTTGGAGGTTTTTTTTATGGTATTTTTCCAAAAAACAATTACAATTTTGACCAAATTGAATTTTTTCTTTATTAGTTACCAAATAATAAAATATTGTGTGGTTTTCTATGTCCGTATAGATTGTTATCCCTATAAACATGAGCTTTGCCTTTATTTATTTTCAAGTATATAAGATATACCTAAACGTTGGGATCATATTTAATGCTAACAGGAATAATGCTATGGGGTTTCTGGGAACTATCTATGAGTAGAGAGAACGCGAATCTGGTGGATGGAGAAGGAGAAGTAAACGAAGCTGGGAAAAGATTTTTGGAGGTGAAACAAGAATGGTTATCTCATGCCTATGGGATCATCAATGATGAATCAGAGTTCACATTTAGAGGCTACCATGGGACTTACGCCATCGAAGTTTGTACTCCGGCAGGCATTGTTCTCAAAACGTTCATCGTCGAAAAAGGAGATGATCCACTTGTTCTTTCCATTGATCTCTCTTATTTGTGATGTTTGTGTTTCTTTTCATTTTCATTTTCTTTTTTATTCATATGTGTGGGGGATTTTACAAAGTTACGTTATGTCTTTGATTTTGATTGTTTTGTAAATTGCAATAAAAACATATGAATATGATTTTTTAATTATGCCAAAAAACATTCTTATGACAATTTTGTTTGCAAGTTTATCTTCAAGTGTATCATTTCCTTAAGTAGTTGTAAAAATATTGGGAAAATGCCAAAAAAACCTGAACTTTCAAATTGAGAACGTTTAAAGCATGAACTTGATGACGTTTAAAGCCTGAACTTTCAAAATATCATTTAAATGCTCAAGTTTTTGGTTGACGCGTAATTAAATAGCAAACTTTCGTTGACTAAGCCATTTGAGGCACATCGTTAAATTGACGTTTACGGCGTTAAAACATCCGTTAGCAACTTCCGTTTAATCAAAACGATGTCGTTTCAAGTTTTATTAAAAATCATCAATTTTTAAATTGTGGCATTTAAATACTCAATGTTTTTTAAAATGTCATTTTTTAAATGTCCAAGTTTTCGTTGACTTCATAATTAAATACCTAACTTATGTTGACTATGTCATTTGAGGCATGACATTAAATCAAGTGATGGAACACGTTTACGAGGTACAATTACCTGTTAGCAGCTTCCGTTTAATCAAAACGACAAATGTTCCAACAACTATTTATCATTCGTCTTCTCTTTCTACTTCTAGTTGCTTCATCGAGATCCAACCATAATCAAAGAGTCGAAAATCTTCTCAAATTAAAATACGTCTTTGGAGAAACATAATCCAACAAAGTCTGAGGATGTGTGTGTTTATCTAACGTCTATTGATAAAGCGAACCGTAGAGGTATTTTATTTGTGGAGGTCATCACTATATCGTAACTGCCCGAGCAATGTTAATTTATATATTTTGCATGTGAATGTTAATTTTTTATGTAGTATATAAATTTAATAAAATCTTTACAAATCACCAACTATACTGGTACAACTGGAATAATATGTATAACTGATTAAATTTCATAATGGAAAATAATAATTATGTTACAATGTTACATTATGTATTAAGAATGAATCATAGATTTTGTAAACATCAAGAATAAATGTTATAATATGTATTAAGAAAGAAATTACAATAATACTATATATTAAGTTGTTATAAAACCATCTACACAATATAATCTTTATACTTTTAAGGTGACTTTGTAAATAATAACCAACTTAGGATATCGAAGTTACAAAATTCAAAATTTTTGACATATTAATGCATAAAACACTAAGAATTATATGTTAATCGATTTAAATCAACTGTAAAACTAAAAAAAAAAACAAATTTGAAGTATATGTAATACTAATTAAAATGTAAAACAATCAAAGTAGAACTACTTTAGAACTGTGAGTACAACAGGCAACTTAAGTAAAACTATGTAATTTGGCTGTGCACATGTGATTAAAAAAGAACACGTGGGAAAATTATTTTGGCGCCCAAACCCAAATGTTTTCAATTTTTGAGCCTAGATTTGAGTTTTCCCTCCATTTCATTTTCTTCTTTTAAACTAAGACTTACCCTTTATTCTCATCATTTTCTTCCATTGAGACATCATCTCCTCCATTGAGACATCATCTCCATCTCGATTTTGATTTTCTAAGATTTATCATTGTTTTGTAAGATGTTTGTTCATGAATTGTGTAGTTATTTTTACCAAGTATTACCAATAGTATGACTTAAAATACAAAAAAATAACATAATAGTTTTACCAAGTAGTACCAATACTACAAATTCATATACAAAAAAAAAACTAACATAGTACTACGAATTCAAACAAACCGCCCTAAGACATAAGACAAATTTACTCTTCAGTAGACATTTGTCTTTGACTTTGTCAATCTCTTTGACCTTCCCACATGAAGAATGCATTGAGAGTAAGGCTCTTTCAAGTACATATATATCAACAGCTTTATCTTCAGGCAAAGTTGATGTGAAACTCAAACCGAAATCAGACCTTATGAAGACACTTACCAGCTGATTTGTTCCGCTTCTGACTAACATGTTTGATGGACATAGGAGATTTTGATCTTGAGAAAGTGGGGGTTTTGAGACAATAGTTCAGTTTTGGGTGGGTAGATAATACTCAGATTTTCTATGTAAATATTCTATTTGTCTTAGGATAACATAGTAAAACATCCACTTTTTAATTTAAAAATAATTCATAAAGAAAATTTATAATATGGTGTTTTGAGATTTCCTTTATAGAGAAGTGGTGTTTTGAGACGATAACAATAATTCTCTGAAACCTTACTCTTTCAGGTTTTACTAAATCGGACCCTTAAATTTTCCAAAGCGTTTATATTTACCCTTAAAAAAATAAAAAATTGAAAAGTCCCCTCCGTAATCTGCATCTCTCGCTTCGACGTTTACAATTGAACTGTAATCCCAATATGTGTCGTCGACCTTGTAATCGCCGGTGATTTCTCCCCGCAATTTCTCTTTTTCGGTCACCATATTTTCTCTGTTTCTCTCCTCTCCTTTACACAAATTCACTCTTCTGAATATGTTATCGGAATAAACTATGATAAAACGATCAAGTAACTGCGCTATTTGCGAGAATACGAATCGTGCTTCTATCTGTAGTGCTTGCGTTAATCATAGGTACATCGATTCCAATAAAAATTGAGCCTTTTTCTCGATTTTTCGGAATTCTCATAGTTTTATTTATTTATTTACAGATTGATTGAGTATAACAGTTTGTTGAAGTCACTCAAAACTCGAAGAGATTCATTATACTCAAGATTAAGTGAGCTATTAGAATCTAAGGTATGAATAATTCTTAAGTCTCAGTCTTTGTCTCTTTTGTTCTGCAACTCTCCAATTTCACTTTACTTGGTTTTTAGGGTAAAGCTGATGATCAGAAGAATTGGAGGTTGATTCAAAACGAGAAGCTTTTAAAATTGAAGAAGAAATTTGGTTTTAATAAGGAATTAGTAACTCAAGGGAAGGCTAAGATTGATAGAGAAACTCGTGATCTCAAAGTTAAATATGGAGTTCTTGATTCAGCTCGTTCCACAGTAAGTAAAAGTCAATGCTTTATATGAAGTTTTTGTTACAATTTTGTTGATATAACTCTTTGAATATGTGTGTGTGTGTGTTTGAAGTTAGAAAAATCAATGCTTTATGAATCATAAACATGATGTATGTATGAAAGATTCATGAGTTTGTGTCACATTTTGTTTTGTATGTGTTTGCAGTTGGAGATAAATAGAGTTGAACAAGTGGAGAAGTATTTTCCTAATCTAATATGTACACAGAGTCTTGGCCATGTAAGGAACTGTAGCTTTTGGGTTGGTTTTATATAAGTTTATGAAATCTTTTAATGTGTAATGTATAAAGATTTATGAGTTTTTCTTAATTGCAGATGGCTATTTCGTCTGAGCGTCTTCATAAGCAATCGGTTGTTGTGAAGCAAATATGCAAATTGTTCCCTCTACGCCGAGTATGTTTATTATAACATTGATAATTTGTTAGTTGTTTAGTCTTCTTGGACTGCTGCTTTACTCTAGATGCTTTGTACTGTATAAAGGTTACTGTCGACGGAGGGAATCAGAATGGTTCAGCTGGTCAGTATGATTTAATTTGCAATTCTCGTCTCCCACGAGGTCTGGATCCTCATTCCATCCCATCAGAAGAGCTTGCTGTCTCTATGGGGTAATGTTGTTTTCTCCCTTTTTAAGGATATATATTGTGTGTTCGGTTTTTTAAGCATAGTTTTACATGTGGGTATAGGTATATGGTCCAACTTCTGAACCTTGTTGCTCACAACTTGGCCGCTCCTGCATTACATAGCTCAGGTTTTGCGGTATGATTGTTTTATCTTCAATAAGTTTGCATTGCAAGTGGAAAAATCACTATACAAAAAGTCATGATCTCTCAACAAAGCTCTTGTAAACTCGTTCATGCCTTTTGGTTTGCTCCATACAGGGCTCTTGCTCCCGCATATGGCAACGAGATTCTTATTGGGACGCACGTCCTTCTACTCGAAGGTACAGTCTGTTTTGCCTTTTCCGAAACCTCATTCTTCAATCTTCATACCTGTGATTTAAAGGTGGATAAAATCAATGAAACTAAAATGCACATCCTTCATTTTTCTGTTGCAGCAATGAGTATCCTCTCTTCATTCCTCGGAAAAATTATTGTTCAACCAGTGTTGAAAACTCATGGACAGATAAAAACTCCAGCAATTTTGGTGTTGCTTCAATGGAATCCGACAGAAAAGAAGAGCGTCTAGACTCTACAGGAAGCAACAGCTTTAAGTACTCCTCTGCTTCTCCTCATTCGATTGAGTCACACAGAGATCTTCAAAAAGGGATAGCTCTTCTCAAGAAAAGTGTTGCGTGCTTGACAGCGTATTGTTACAATTCACTTTGCCTCGAAGTACCTCCTGAGGCCTCAACTTTTGAAGCATTTGCCAAATTATTGGCTACACTATCGTCATCGAAGGAGGTTCGATCTGTTTTCTCCCTTAAAATGGCTTCTTCTAGGTAAGCTAATCCTTTTCACATGTTGTTTCTTTTTTCTCCTTTTGTATTTGGATTTAGATATGACTGTATTGTTTCTTGATACGTTTATGTGTTCTTTTTGTGTTCTGATAATGCAGATCATGCAAGCAGGCTCAACAACTCAACAAGTCTATATGGAATGCTCACTCTGTCATCTCAAGTTCCTTACTTGAAAGTGCCCATCTTCCGGTACTTGCTAATTCCTCTTTTCCCATTTGGAAACATATATTAGTTGGTTAAGAACCCCTATTAAAGGATTTGAAAATTGATATAGCTTCTAGGTATGTCATAAAACATTAAGATCTTTCAACCAAATCCTTTTACCAAATAGCCAAGTTTTGTAGATGCTGATGGCTTTATCTGTGGCATTTACTCAGATGAATTGGGCTCTTATTTCATTTTACATAAGCAGTTCATATGTTTTATTTCTACACGATTTCTTTTAATGATACATCTCAAATCTTTTCAAGCAGAGGAACACAAGTTATAACCAGGATCCGAACTCAACAGCTAGTTATCTCTCTGCAACCGAATTAACAGAGACCCGGAAGAACAATGATATGAGCGGATGGGATTTGGTGGAGCATCCCAAGTACCCGCCACCACCATCACAGTCCGAGGATGTTGAACACTGGACGCGTGCTATGTTTATCGATGCCAAGAAAAAATAAACGGTTGATTCTTGGTTGTGGAATGAAGCGTAACACTTTGGTATATATTTCTTGCAATGTACATAAACATAGATCATCGGTAGATTCTATTTCGTCTTGTGTTTAAGAACCGGACAAAACCATAGACGAATCTTAGTTTTATGCCTTTAGTTTTTACTATTTTAAATTATGAGTTAAAATATTAAATTTTCACAAATTGAAGTAAATACCATTGATATTCCATTTCAATCTGAGTTGATACTTCGATTAGTTGTTAGAAGAGTTGCAACAATTGAAGTATCTCAGTGAGGACTGAGGAGGTACCATTTGCTCAATGAGTTTGGGTTTGGTTTCACTTCAGGAGAATTTTTTTTATCAAATGTTAAATTTATTAATCAATAACACAAAAAATATTTACAAGAGTTGGGGACTAGATAATATTACAACAAAGAAATTCAATCAATTAAATAATAAAAATCCCAAATAAATTTGGTTTTATCGTGAACCAACATCGGAGAAACCAAACCAAAGATAATGTAGATTTAGTTATATGGTTTGGTTTTGGTTTCAATTTTAAGTAGATATTAGGATCGGACCAGTACATATGTATGTGCGAAATTATGTTTGTAAACAAATATATAAATATATATATATATATATATATATATATTGGTAAAAAATTTTAAGCTTATCCTTTGGGATGGAAAACATGTTTGGTTTCGTGCCCGTTGATAATTTTCTTTCTCATACGCGTTATTTTTAAACAATTATCCATTTGGAAATTTTTATTTTAATCCAATGGATAAGGATTG
Organism: Cardamine occulta; assembly: GCA_028015245.1. Classification (NCBI taxonomy): domain Eukaryota; kingdom Viridiplantae; phylum Streptophyta; class Magnoliopsida; order Brassicales; family Brassicaceae; genus Cardamine; species Cardamine occulta. The sequence goes on from CM051391.1 coordinate 9,563,277, forward strand.
AGAAAAAGATTAGAATGTGATACCCATATGTCCTATTTATGTGTTTTTTTTTAAGTTTTACACTTTTACAACATTATAGGAAATGATCTAGTTTTCACATTCTACTAACACTCACTGATTTCTTTTTCAAAATACCTAAAATACCCATCCCAAAGTTAACCCTTTCCAAATTAGGGAGAGTTTGAGAATTTAATTTAGATACCCAAATTTTTTGACCATGTCTTGCTACCCAAAATTTTATTTTCGTATTTTATAGGGAATAGTTTGTATACAGTTTTTCATTAGCCGAAATACCCGTTCCCATCCCGTTTTGGATATTTTATATCCGATATTTAAAATGTACATGGTTATTCAAAAATAATTGATATTTTAGATTAGGACATAATTTGGTTATAAAAATCAATTGGTGTTACTTATATTTTTTTTAAGTATTCAAAAAATTTGTAAGGGTTTTATTAGGAGTGAGAAATTCTGTTTGGGATTGTTTTTAGTTTCGCTTAGTTTAACTTTTATAAGATTTTAATGTTTTTAATATTTGAAACTTTTTAAAAAAATCTATTCTGTAAACCTATCGGTCCAACCATAGAACAAGATTAAACTGAATAAAACTTTTACATTTGGATGCTTGTTAAATTCTTATGTCAAGCTTCCTTCTCATTCAAATTTTAAATCATTTTAGTCATTTTTATAATATAATTTTGAACCATTATCCAAACAATTTAGCCGATATGGGATGTTGACACACGTTTTTTACCGATTGAGTAATATATGTATGTTAAAAAAACTAATTACAACATATGCAAACAAAAAATCTTGATGTTTATTAGTTATATGTTTTTATTTGATAATCCAAAGAAAACTAAAAATAGGATCAAACAAAGATGATAGGAGAGTCATAATTTTTAAATTTTAACAAAATCTTCAATTTATAATAACTAAAATAAATAAATTTCTATTGTTAGATCTTGAATCTTTATTTTGCAATTCTTATTGGTTAACAATTTTAAAAAAGAGTAATTTTAAAATTTCTTACACAATTAGTATGAGAGATAAAATTTTTGGAGAAAAATTATTTAAATATATTTTAAAATTAGTTATATTGATTTTGTGATTACTAGTGTGCCCTTAATGACATTATTTACAAACATTAAAGACCAATGGTATTTCATGCAATCTTATATATATATATATATATATTAATTGTGAATGCTTCCCATTTAATAGTGTAGATTTTTAAATTTTAAAGGTAAATTGATTTTAATAAAAAAAAGTGTGCATGTTTCATCTCCCATATTACTTTTATTTACATATAACTTAAGGTTACACTGTTTGAAATGTTATTAACTAAAATTACCCCTTGATAGATTTGAAATGTTAATATATTAACTTAAACTGATATGAAGACTTCCCTGTCAGTAAATAGTTATTTTACACATAATGATTCATCAAACAATGCATTAAATAAATTTATTTTTGTATAACTTTATTTCCAAAATATTGATATCTCAATCCCAATAAGAAGTTGACTCAACTTGTTTTATTGGTATGATTTTATTTATCCAATAAATAATAACTGTACATTATAACAATACATTTAGTTTTAATAATAAAAATAATGAAATATATGGAAAAATTAATAAATATATAAGAAGTGGTAACATTTAGTTTTTAAAAAATCTTAGAAAAAGTTACCATGTGTAAAAAAAGTAAAGAACTAAGAAAAAGTGACAAAAAACCAAAAATTCTAGTTATTACAAATCCACCCCCTATTAGATTCCCGCTTCTCCCGCTCCTTTGCTTCGCTCTCGCCTCTGTCTGAAATTCGCTCTTCCTTCATCATCTTCTTCTTCTTCTTATTCGAATTTGATTTGAATCTAAAAATCATTTATACAACAAGGATTTGAATCGTCACCTGAAATTTATTTCTCCGTAACGTTTTTATCAATACCTTCCCGTCCGATTCCCTCCGGATCTGTAAGTTCTTAATTTTTTTTATTGTTTTAATTTTGGTTTTGTTTCTTTTTTTTTTTATTGAGTTATAATAAGAAGCAGTTTTGGGAAATATGTTTTTTTAAAGATTTTGAGAATCATAGCTTAATAAACGTTTTGGATGTGAAAATAACAAATCCGTTGCGTTTCTTAATTCGTTTTTGGTTGTGTTTTGTATTTGATTCTTAGAGTTTTGTTGCATTAAACTAATTAATTTTTTGGAAGTGAGAATGAATAAATTTTGTATTAAGTTAACAATTTTGTTTATTTTGGAATCTGTTGTAGCCTTATCGATGGACATGGATGGAGACTTCTCCTAAACACAATGTGGAAGTGGAACATTTGGAGGAGATGAAATCTGCTGAGATCATAGCTGAGGAAGTTTCTCCTAAACAAAATGTAGAAGAAGTTGAGGAGAAGAAAGAGGAAGAAGAGATTAAATATGTTGAAACCGCGGAGTTTTCGCGTGAACCGGTTAGTGAAATTAAGGAGATAATGGAGGAGGAGGAAATGGAATCTATAGATATCCATGAAGAAGACAAGACAGTTTCTGTGGATTCTGACACACAACAAGATAAGTTGCTTAGTGACTATGATGAATATGAAGGTGAATATGAAGAAGATGATACTGATAGTTCTGATGATTCAATCAATGAAATAGCAAAAGCGGTTGAAGAAACTGTAGTTGATCAAAGCGTTGTTTCTCACCACTCACCAGATTCTAGTTCCATAATTGGTCAAAGCATTGTTTCTCACCACTCACCAGATTCTAGTTCAACAACTTCTGCTTGGGCAGAGAAAGCAGCTGCGATCAAGAACTTTGTTAAAGTGAAAAGTGAAGTTGCGGTACATACATTTATGCGTCGTCTTTCGGGGAAAATAAGTTCTCAGGACATACCAAATGATGAGTTTAGTAAGGAAACTAAATCGATGGATTCTCCTAAAGCAGAGGGGAAGTCAATTTGGAATCCATTAAGCTATTTGAAGATGATGCAGAACGACGATAATGATTCGATTGATAAAGGAGAAGAGGAAGTAGTGGCATTGGAGCCTGTAGTGATGAAAGGTAGGATTATATTGTACACAAGATTAGGATGTGAGGAGTGCAAAGAATGTAGATTGTTTTCGCATGAAAAAAGGCTAAGATATGTCGAGATTAACATTGATATTTACCCGACAAGAAAGCTTGAGCTCGAAAAGATTAGCGGAGGAGATGTTGTTCCTAAGGTATTTTTCAATGAAGAGTTAGTTGGGAGTTTGAAGGAGCTCGAGGAGTTGGAGGAATCAGGGAAGCTTGAGGAGAAGATCAAATATTTGATAGCTAAAGCACCGCCTCGGGAATCTCCTTTGCCACCTTTCTCAGGGGAAGATGATGCAGCAAGTAAAGGTCCTGTAGATGAACTAGCTTTAATAGTGCTGAAGATGAAGCCTTGTGTTGTTAAGGATCGGTTTTATAAAATGCGAAGGTTTAAAAACTGTTTCTTAGGTTCAGAAGCTGTGGATTTCTTATATGTGGATCAACATTTGGAAAGAGATGCGGTTTGTAATGATAATTGTTAGGTTTGAAGAGCAGATGATTTGACGATTTTATAACCCATTCTTTCTATATAGGCTGTTGAAGTTGCTCGGAAACTTGCAAGCCATCTTTTCTTTCAAAATGTCCTAGAGTGAGTCTTTTTGTTCTACACCGATGTTTTGAGGTTTTCCTCTTTCATTTGTGCTTCTTGTTTCTAATTTTTCGTTCTTCTGCACAGTGAGAATCTGTTTGAGGATGGGAATCACTTGTATCGGTTTCTAGACGATGAACCTACTGTATCATCACAATGCCATAACATCCCTAGAGGAATAATCGATTTGAAGCCAAGGCCAATCGAAGAAATCGCGTCTAGACTTAGACTTGTGTATCGAGCAATTCTTGAAGCTTACACTTCGCCAGATGGAAAACATGTAGACTACAAAAGCATCCATGGGAGTGAAGAGTTTGCAAGGTATGAATAATGATCTTCTTTTATCTAGTTTTTGCATCTTATTACTGACCCGAGTATCATTCGTTTCCCATAGATATCTGCGAATAATCCAAGAGCTTCATAGAGTAGAGATTGAAGATATGAAAAGAGAGGAAAAGCTCGCGTTCTTCGTAAACCTTTATAACATGATGGCTATACATGCAATACTAGTATGGGGCTATCCAACAGGACCACTTGAAAGAACAAAGGTGGTTGGAGACTTCAAGTATGTGATTGGTGGCAACACTTACTCGCTTTCTGCTATCCAAAATGGGATTCTAAGGGGTAACCAGCGACCGCCATACAATCTTATGAAACCATTTGGTGCAAAAGATAAACGTTCTAAGGTAAAAAATTGTTGGTTCTAGTCTTTTGATTCAAGTCTTGTGACGACTGCTGATATTCATATGTATTCTCTTTAGGTTGCTTTGTCTTATGTAGAGCATCTGAGTCATTTTGCTCTAGTTTGTGGCACTCGGTCTGGACCGCCTCTTCGATGCTTCACGCCTGGAGAGATCGATAAAGAACTCATGGAGGCAGCTCGCGATTTCTTAAGAGGTGGTGGACTTGTAGTTGATCTCAATGCCAAAACTGCATACATCAGCAAAATCTTCAAATGGTAAACCTGTCATTCAATTCAAGAAACTTTGTTACATGCGTAGTCGCTTACTAAACATTGTTCGTTGCATAGGTATGGGGGTGATTTTGGAAAGAGTGAAGAGGAGATACTTAAGCATGCATCAACCTACTTGGAGCCACAACTTTCAGAAGCTTTGCTGGATTTGCTAGTTGATACTCAGTTTAGAATTATTTATCAATCATATGACTGGGGGCTTAACAACTAAATCCGTGCGACTTAGGACTCATGCCGCTTTTTCTTCTTAACTATATATCATTACAAAACCATACTATTATCTTGGTTTTCAAAAGATTGAACATTTTGGTGATAGGAACTCTTTACTGTTGCTGGAGAGTGGAGAGAATTAGAATCCATTGAAAACCTAATAACAAAAGTCACCCGAAGAAACGTTTTTGTTCATGAAGATTCTTCTTTCTTTGATTTGAGAATCTCTTAAAAAGTGTGTTTAGTTACATAACGAAGTTTAAAGTCTTTAAATTACTTTTAGGCATTTTTTTTTGTTTCAAATGTTGCATTTTTAAATAAGACAATCTCTTTAGGATTTTCTTTTTACCAAAAAGGTTTTGGCAAAAATTGACCACAAATTTAAGTTTCGAATTGATTTTTCAATAATTTTGATAAAATTGAAATGAAAAGTCTCTCAATTTGTTTCTCAAAATCCATCAATATATAAATATTTTTTTGGCATCATATATATAATTTCTTAAGAGATATATATAAATAATCTTAAGAGAGTTCAATCTGTAAAGGAAACAGACACTTCATATAAATCTACTATGTAATTATATTATAATGATTTTTTAAAAATATTTATCTATACTATTAAATGGGGAACATTCTATATTTAAAAAAAACTTGTTTTTTAACGTCTTATATTAAAAAATTAGAAAATGTTTACATAATCGTTAAACAAGAGACTCTATAACATTTGCGGAGGGAAAACATGAATAGAACAAGTAACACTTTGATGATGTGCTACTTTTGCCAATTTTTCTGCGACTTGGTTGCAATGTCTTGGCACCCAAGAATACAAAAGATTGGTAAAAACGATCCGCCCAACTGCGGATATCATGAAGAAGTGAATCTAGTGAAGCATTACCTATGCAGTGAAGAAGAAGATCATGTAGAACCCGAAAATCACCTTCCATGATGACATTATGATTACATTCTGCCTCAAGGGAGTTTTATTTTGTTGAGATCGCTAACATATATGAACCCCTTTCATCACGCAGGATCCAGCCAACACCAGTGGTAGAGTTTAGAAAGTAACTTACATCGTAATTACACTTAAAGATACCTGTGGATGGAGGAAGCCAATGAGACTGAGCATTATCTGGTGGAAGAGGAGAGGCCATGGCTGGTATATTGACCCTTAGCCATTCAAGGGTGTTGTCCATGGCTCGTGAAACAACAGTAGCTGCATCATTGTTGACTTTACTACGCATGAGATCATTCGTGGACTTCCATATTTGCAATAGAGTCCAAAAAGGTGCATGTCGCATTTCTGGGTATCTACCGGACTCATATACATCCAGAAGGCAAGTGATGTTCTGTTCTAGATTATTTGTTGGTGGGAAATCTGGTTGTGGCATGTTTGAAGCTCACCAAATGACTTTTGCGTAACCACATTGGAACAAAAGATGGTTTGCTGTTTCCAATTATTGAAAACATCGTTTACACGTAGCATCGACTGGGATACCTCTTCTATTAAGCTCTACCCCTGACCCATAGCCGATGATACAACTCGCCAAAAGAAATGTTTGATCTTAGGAGAAATCCTTGTTTTCCATATTCTTTGCATGAGACTTGTATTTACAGGAGGTGGAGTTACATGGGGTGAATTGGATCGGGATAGTGAGTTGATAGCCAATACCCTGACTTGACAGAGTAAATTTTGGTTTTCGTATAATGCCACAATGGCTTGTCAGCGGATTGTTGTTAGGGAACATAAATGCGCCTGGCAAATTCGGCATCATCAGCGGAGAGGAAATGTTTTAATTTACGTTCATCCCACTGATTACATCAATCCTGCCACAGATCTTTCAATAGCATCGTTTCCGTGAGATTATGCTGAGTAGCTGGTCTGGGTAGATGAGAGAGTATCCATGGATATATACTTGGGTTAATAGATTGACCATCCCTTACCTGGAACCGAATTCCTTTAAACAACAGGTCGCGACCACATATAATATAACACCATCCATGAGAAGTTTTTTTTGGAACTGTTGCTTCTCGTAGTGTTGCATCAGGGAAGTATCTATTCTTCAATAATCGGGCCAATAGTCATTGAGGTTCTTGAAATATTCACCATGCTTGTTTTGCGAGAAGAGCATCATTCATTTTTTCAATTTCTCTAAAACCTAATCCACCTTCTTTTTTAGGAAGGCTCATCTTCTTCCAACTCACCCATGCCATACGTCGTTTGGAATCATCGGAGCCCCACCAGTATTGGGACAAAGTATAATCAATCTCGTTACACGTATTGATCGGTAACTTGAAACAACTCATGGCGTAGGTAGGCATAGCTAGTGCTACTGATTTTAGAAGGACTTCATTTTCACCTTCAGACAAGAACTTGTGGTGCTAGTTCTTCATACTATCTTTGACTCACTTGAAAGTGTATTCAAACATCTCAGTCTTTTTGCGAGTAAAATCTTCTAGGAGACCAAGATATTTTCCAGAACCACCTGTTTGATGAATGTTAATAGCTTGCCTTACTTCCACCTTTTTTGATTCAGGTACCTGTGAGCCAAATATGATAACAATTTATCCATATTCAGCTTTTGACCGGATAGGTTACCATAGTGATCAAGCACAACCGATAATGTTTCAGTATTACGATGGTTGGCTTGACAGAAGAAGAACATCAGCAAAGAGAAGCTGGCTAACCCTTGGTCCATTATTACTTATAGCGATTCTTTTGATGTGTCCTTTTTCCTCTTCTTGGTTCAGCTTTTGGGTAAGGATTTCCGTGCATAATAGAAATGGATACAGAGATAACGGATCACCTTGTCGAAGACCACATTGTGAAGTTATTTCACAAAAAGGCCTTCCATTAATTATGACCGAGTAAAAGACGGTGCGAACGCAGGACATTACCCATTGTATCCATGAAGTATTGAAACCAAGGCACTGCATTGTTTCCTCCAAAAAATTCCATTCCATGCGATCATATGCTTTAGAAATGTCGGTCTTGATCGCCATGTAAGTTTTGGACTGTTGCTTTGAGACTTCGGTGAATGTAAAAGTTCATGCGCAACTAGAGCATTATCGGTAATATTTCTTCCTAGAGAAAAAGAGAGAGAGAGAGAGAGAGAGAGAGAGAGAATTCATATGAATATCAATAATGTTATACTTAATTAGATAGCTATCATATCAATTATAAATCAAACAATATAGTGACTTTGTCAACCATGTACAGTGAAATTTTTCTTAATGATAAATTTCAAACATTGTAAATGTCTCTAATTATAGAATAATTCATCATATTTTGATCTCCTTAGACCCATCATGATATAGAGAAATTCATGAACTTCAGCAGCATTTTTTTAAAGCTAGGATATGAAAGATCAATGATTCGATATCTCATATGATGATGCATATGAATAAACTAGGTAACAAATAAATTTTGAAGAACATGTAGTTTTCACTACAGATGTGGGTTGGTTGCAACTTGGCATGAACTCAGTAGAGATTTGGTATTATATTATAATTGTATAATTGTATTAAATGATAGAGAGAGAGGTGAAACAGATATTTTTGGTGTCTAAGTGTGGGTTCAGAGGGTTTCAATTCCTCAAATGCAATTGTAGTAAATGAGGTATCAATCCAATCAGGTGATGTGCTAGCAATCAAGATGCATCCATACTGTCTAAGTCAAGCCAATTCAAAGAGGGTGTTTAAATTTAACAAACTCTAGAAATTGAAATGCAGTGCAGTAAATAAGCTAATCACTAGGCATACTTGAGTTGTCAATTCAAGCAAATAAAGCAAACAAGTAAATGAAACAAGGAAATAAAAAACAAAGAACCACTCAACCAAGGTGCTCGAGTGGTGTGATCGAGCTGAAATATGAATCAAGGAAAACACAAAATCGAGAGAGCAAAAGAACGATTTAAGCTATAAAGAGAGAATAGGGATCATAGGGATTGATCAATCGACTAGTGAATGAACTAAATCGATCTGGTACCTAAAAATCACAACTAATTTTGGGATAATCCCTTGACAGTAAATCTCTAAAACAATCAAACCACCCACTGTTGTGGTGAAGGATCTCGAGCCTAGTTCTGCTAGAGCCATGCAATCAAACAAGCAATGAAAACCGATTTACTAAAGCCAATAAACATTCCTAACAAATGATTCTTCAGATATGAAATAATCACTCCATTTAATTCCAAATACTTATGCTAGTGTATGTAAATCTCTGGAAAAAGATGGATCCAACAATTCCATTCACACTTTCATGTGAGAAACGTCTGATATCATGTTCCAATTGATCAAAGAGGAACAAGCATTAAATACTCTAACTCATAAGGGATTTCAATCAATCTACAGCTTAAATACCCGGATAAATTAAGAACATCACTAATCTAATCCATCTCTAATAACGCTAATTAAAACTACTACTAATCATAATTATCATCAGATGTATAAATCCAGAAAACTCTGAAACTGACATATGAGATAGATCATATAGAGATAAGAAAGTTTGTAGAAGAAATGAATTGAAAATACTGATTATATAAAAAGATATTAAAATTACAAAGTCCAGATGAAGAACAAGGAAGAAGAGATTAGGAGGCAGAGAGAATAGGTTTAGAGATGATAAAGTCATGGTTGCCATATTAGGGTTAATACATGTGCTTTCATACTAAATGAAAAGCTTAAATAAAGACAAAATAGATTTCCAGAAAACACGGAAAAACCACTCGACCACTATGGTCGAGTGGGTTGGTCGAGTGCTATATCTCTTCTTCCATCAGCTCCTTGTGGGAATCCAAAGCTCCAGTTCAGTGTCATCGAGTCTTTATGCTCTAGAACTCCCATAATTACCTGTATCTAACCCCAAATATGCACTATGCATGCAATGCATATGCAAAATACCCTAAAACTCCTAAGTGGATGAAAGATGCATGTAATGGTATGAACAAGGCATGAATACTAACTAAAATGATGATAAATATATGCTAAAATCATGTAAAATACAGAGATATCAAGAGGTTTCTCCCAGTGACAATAACCGAGCTTAGCTTCACCCACCAAAATTTACCCAAAATAGTAAGTTTTCAAATTTTAAAATTACTAAAATGGTGTAGTTGAAATTTTGAAATTTTGAAATTACTAAAATGGTGTTGTTGAACTTCTCGTGGTGGTTACTTGCGACCTCCCTGGCCATGTAAACCCTCAAGCTCAACAAAAAGCCAACCTCTCCACCCACAGTACGTTTTCTTTTTCTCTTAGCGTCTATTTTTTCAGTAACTTCCCTCAATTTGTGTGGAGATCTGGTTTCTACTACAAGCAAGATACTAGCTCCATATGCTTCTCCCTGATCAATAAAGAAAGATCGCCTCACCTTATTCAACCCTCTCACCTTGTGTGAAGAACTTTGCTACAACATCTCACCTCTGTGAAGAACTTTCACTTCAAAGATCTCCAAATAGATAGAAGAATACCTTACTCTGCAAAAGGAAAAGAAAGAGTTGAGGACTACTTAACACCCCCGAGAAGAAGAATTAGAGCTCTATAAATGGATAACTCAGATCTGATAGAGGAATATTCCCTAACCCTAATTGGTAGATTCAAAAATCCAGCGGCTCAGCTTCTTTGGTCTCTCATCCCTCTCATGTCCAACCGTTGGTACCTCAGAGGTGCAGCCATTGGTTCAGACCTAGGAAGAGGAACAATTCAGTTCAGATTCAAGTTTGAAGAAGACATTCAGAAGGTCATGAGTAACATACCTTACCACTTTGACTAGTGGATGGTCATCCTCCAAATATGGGAGCCTATCATCTCCTCCTCCTTCCCTTCAAAGATTCCCTTCTGGATAGTGGTCACGGGACTCCCTCTTCACTTCTGGAAACTTGAAATGCTAAAGAACATTGTAGAAGCAGTAGAATACCTTGAGAAGGAAAAAACTGCTACTACGACAAAGGTTAAAGTACTTATTGATGCCCTTTGTCCCATAACGAACGAAACGATGGTGGATTTCTTAGATGGAAAAGAAGCTCTAGTGACTCTGACTTACGAAAATCTCTAAAAAACATTGCTTCCACTGCCTCAGACTCACCCATGAAATGGCTAACTGCCCTGGAAAGAGAACATATAAATAAAAACTAAGGGCTTCATCACACAGCTCTACTGTGTTGCCTCCTCCACCTCTACAGAGCTCCTACCTGCAAAAGCATAAGACACCTCTATCTTATATCCCAAAAGATAAAAGAGAGGCTGAAGAACGCATGTATGACTTTTCTACCTCGGAGGATAATACAAGACCCAGACACAATCAGACTGCCTGGCCAAACTACCATCATAGTCAATCTGGGAGGTCTGAACACCATAATTCTGAGAGAGAGAGAGGAGAAACAACTCAAACCCGCAGTCCTACAAAAGAGAAAATGACTGAAGGCTCACTCTCCTCTCCAAGGTATTAACAAACTTATCTATTTGAACAAGGAAAACTTACCTTCACTCTTTAGTTCTTTCCTTATTTAGTTTGCTGTCTGATTTAGAGCACACTCCTGAGAGCAAACTAAGGCATCATATTTGAAGGAGAGTTCAGCATGCTCAGCTTGGATAGAGCTTAGGTCCCTTCTCAGTGATGACGAATAAACTTCCAAAGCAGAGAACTAAAGAGTGAGCCGTTTAACTTCTGCATCATACGTCTTGGCCACTTTTTTGCATCATTATGCTCTTTTCAATCTGAGGTGCCCGTTCCAGCTTCTTGGAGTAGTCTTCAGAATGATTGAAGATTTTTTTCCGAACTGAAGTACCTTGATCTGGAGTAGTCATTCTAAAATGTTATGAAACATATTATGAGCCATTTGCGGAAAGGCAATCCTAAGATGATCAAGGTACTTTAAGAGTACCTCAGAATAGGGGAAAAAATAAGCTGCAACCCGCAAAGTAAGCTTTATGAACCCAAAAATAGCCGAGAGGAACCGTTTTCGGATATTTGTTTGGTCCTGGAAGAAGGAATTCGACCGAAGAGGGGACCCAACATCGATCTCTGATAGTTTGTAGAGCTTCTTGAGTTGACCTTGTCTTGTAATAGGGCCCAAATTAGTCCTTGGGGGTGCGCACACGGGATGAGGATCGACAGATTTTTCACAGAATTCAGTGACGGCTCCGAAGGCGCATCGGTGCCAAGAATTTCGGGGTCAATCAATTCAATTGAGGGATTGATCACAGAATCAAACATGGTTTGAAATTGAGATAATAAGGCAAAATAAGAGAAACATTCCTTGAAAAGATTATGATGCAAAGAAGTTACGAGGGATGAGATATAAAAAGTAAAAGTAAACAAGATAGACTTAACCTAAAGCATGAAAAGAGAACCGTCGCGAAGATAGTGGAGAGTGGAAGAGTTTCCCCCCTTTAAATAAAAAATTCAATAAATAAATGAGGGTGTGTGTCAAGGCGTACCAATAAGCCACCCCGAAATCTAAGGGATATTAAGGCGAAACGTAGAGGAAATCAAGGAAAATACTTAAGTCCTCCGAGTCGATAGCTTTCACAACTTGGATGGAAATTGTTGATACCGGATCCCGAACCAAAGGATCCATTCTCTTGCAACACTACACATGTCTGCCAGTTCATCATATTAAAAAGGGATAGCTTGGTCCGGAGTGATCAAGGAAGGCGAAACGATCAAGAGCTCGGGAGTACGAACCAAGGGTCTAATGAGCAATAGAAGCTCGCGGAGTGAAGGGAGTTCTCAAGGTGGCGTGATCATGCGAGCTTAAGGAGAAAACCGATCAAAGATCAAGAAGTTACATCATTCAAGACCAAATCAAAACCGACACATTAAAAGAGAATCAAAAGATTGATTAGAATTTGTTTATAGCATTTAATCTAAAATCGTATATAAATGTAGACTCTGATAATATTGTAATGGGGTCAATCTTTTCGCATTGTAATAATAATACACAAGTTTATACATTCTATTTTCTTAGCAATGTCCATTTTATTTTACAAATTTAACAATATATTTAGAGTGTTGGATCATGTATCTACAATAGATAGATGTGATTAATTACATATTTTCTTACCAGATATGATATAATTTATTTAAAAAACAACTATTAAATTTTTTTAAAAACATTAGAATTATTATATATATATATATATATTTTAATAACCTATTTAGTAGAAAGTCTTAAAAATACGATTATATGGTGAGCTCTTACTCAATACATAGCGTATGAAATCCATCAAAGTTAGAAAAGAAGAACAAAAAAAAAACACTTTAATACATATTATACTAACTAATATCTTGAATCTGATTTTTTTCTCATAAAACTGTACGTTTAGCGTCATGCATGACGCCATGACTCAGGAAACAATAGTCAACGTGGTAGCTAGCAATGTTGAAATCGATTTTGAAATCGATTTATAGTGAAAAAAATAGTCGATTATAAAGTTTTGATTAATGGATTGATAAAATAGTGTACATTATTTGATGTGTGTTAAATTGAAATTAATAGGATTAAAACATATATCAATTCATTAATTCAATATTTACATGTATTAAAATTTTACTTTTCCTTTTCTTAACAAAAAAAAAAGATTGTATATACTAATTTATGTAATGTGTATTTAAATTTTTCTATTCAAGGTTAAATCCTTTTATGAGAATCCAATACAAGTCAAAATTGAAATAAATATTACTAATACATGTGATAGTCAATCAATTACATATTAACACATGCTAAAATTTTAAATATATTACTCCTTATATGCTTTTTCAAATTTTTATAAATATTATATCATCTAGCTATATATATATACATATATACACATATATAGTTATTCTATTTAATTTAATAATTATATTACAGTTATTAGTAGAGCCAGCAAGGTACATATTGAAATACCGAGTTAAAATCAAAGTAATTGTTTTTATTTTAATTTTCCAAAAATTGTGGAAGTTCTTTGATATAATAGTTGACCAAAGTGTAATGTAACTTTGAAACCCATTTGACGCTCTAATTAAAGTTGACATGTCAATGATTGGGAATGCTGCGCTTGTATGGTAGAGAATCATCAATCAATCCCTTGGTTTCCAAGCAAATATCCTTTACTTTTCCAATTTCTTACGTTTTCTATAATTCTCTGAATTGAAGAAAACCCCAATGATAAAACAAACAGACAAAAAAGAAATAAATAAAGAAAGAACAAACAAAATTGGCCGCTGAAGGGAAATTTCCGGATAAGTGCCTTCCCCTACAAGCCTACAAAGCCTACAAATACATCCTCATAACCATTTTTTCTTTATAAACTCTCATTCTCATAATACATCATCACGTTTCAGACCAAACTTGAGATTAAATATTCCGGATTGATCCTAAGTAAATTATGTACGGTGTTGGTGGATCGAACACAGCGGGTTTTGCAGAGGCTTATGCGATGAGGAAGATTTATAAAGAAAAGATGAAGATGAAGCTTGCCGAGGCAACAGTAGAGAAAGAGAAGGACAATGCTGGAGAGAAGACTAAAAAGTTGAAAACGAAGAAATCGAATAAGACCCTCCAGACAAATCCGAAGGTTTCCTCTGCAGATATTTAAATATCTATGTGCTTCTGTAATTTACTTTTGACTGTGTTATGATGGGTTCACTTCGTTCTTCTGTAATATATATTTTTCACAATTGATAACAAATAAATGTTGGTTTTTGTAAATCTTATGCTTCATTTCGTTCAATCATCCACGAAAATGTTAAACTCCATCTATATTATTTAGTTATTTATATATTTTGTCTAGTATTTCATAAAGTAAGTTGTTAAAGAGTTTGAACACACGTTAAGATTTTTTTTTTTTTTTTTGATAAAGCGCATTAAGATTTTTAGCATCTAATGTATTTTATTTCTAATTAATATCTCAAAATAGAAAATACCAAATTTCTATATTTGTAAACAAAATTAATTCTGAAACATAAGAAATGAACATAGTTATGCCTTTTAACATATAAAAAAATAAAAAATGAACATAATATTTTGACTTATTCACACTTTAGCATGTGCCCAGTTTCGTAAGGTGTGCGGTCAGAGTAATCGGTGGTGTCTGAAGTTGACTTCCCACGAAGTTATTTGGTATCATTTTTGGTCAAAAGTAATTTACTTGACTTAAAAAGAATAGAAATTTAAAATTCATATGATATGTTCAAAATTTGTTTTAATAATCCATAGAATATGTTTCAAAATTGCAAATATGTGACTCAAAATTAGACTTGTGTCTAAACTTCACTGATTACAGAACTTATAGTTTCGACTATTGATGTGTCGTGATTTTGAAGGTTTTATACTTTTAATTTCATACGCATTTTTAGTTTATATTGAGTTTAGGATTAGATTTGATGTTTTTTTTTTTTTTGTCTTTTTAGTATTTTCTCATGTTTACAATTAGAGTGGTTTTGGACATTTTTACACTTCAAGTATCAATTAGAGATGCACTTGGATCTACCAAGCTCTTAAAAGATCAACCAAAATCTTAAACCATTGGAGGATCGACCAAAAGAATAATTAATGAAGTGGTGTGTTTTGAAGCACGAATCGACCAATCCACGAAAGATTGATCGATCCTTGACGCGAAGATTTTCCAAATCTTTTTCTCTCCGACTTTAAACCTACGGCTTCTCTCTCTCTATATATATATTCTAATCATTTTTCAGAGCAAGAAGAAGTTGTTCTTCGAGATATTTGCGTCCTTAGTTTCATTGCTTTTGGGGGGTGATAGATCTACTCTTTCAAGTCGATTTTGAACCCTATATTTCTTTGTTACTTTGGATTTCGTTTTATGCAATCAATATAATCATTCATTCTGTTCTCTGTTGTTATGTCTCAGTAATCTCTTTATTGGGTGTAGGGATCTATTCAAAGGGTTTTCAATGATTGATAAGGATGTTGTTATAGATTAGGGTTTATAAATTAGTTATCTATTTTATGATCTATATGTGTTAGTTAGGTTGATGGATCTAGCAAACGATCTATAGATATATCTAATGTAGCTAACATTGATTATGTTATCAGAATCAATAGACTATATGATTAGTAATCTTTAGCCAACGGAAGTTGAAGTTGGAGCAACTAAGTGAACCTATCGAATTTTGATAAAAATTGCTAGCATAGAATCTTACTAATAGTTTATGTTTAGATAGTTATCGCATGCGAAAGTGTGGTTAGCTTGTCAATGGTATTTCAAGTTCTAGAACATTCATTCATCAGACTTTAGTTCGATTAGATGTCCAACTGATCATTGAATCCCTGTGATTTTCGAAACCCAGCATTTTCTCTTTATAATCACATTTTAATTACTGCTTTTTATTTCGTTTTAATCGTGATAAACAAACTCCTATATTTTCATCTTAGCTCCGTCTGAACATCGTAAATTTACAGTGAACTCTAGTACTTGTGTATTCGATCCCGTATTTACTACCGCGCATTTAACCGTGCACTTGCGGTATAGTTGATCGGGTTAAAACTTGAGACATCAACTATAATATAAAAAAATGATAAAATAACACAAAATCAAGTTTAAACATTAAATAATCAGTCAAACAAATCATATAACTATTAAAGTCTATATTACTTAATACTTAATAACATTAACTAAAATCTCTCATGAAATAAAAGATTACTACAATTGACATCAATTCGCCCTAACCGCTTCTCTCCTAAGCACACATACTGATATATTTCATACAATTTACCGATTTTGTTTTTTCTTTTTCTCTTTCTGGTGGTGTTAGCATTACCCGACATTGCCAATCCGCATCTTTCTCTTTGTCGTCTTCTCTCTTTGACTGGTGCTCTTTGATTTGGTGTCTGCTCGCCGGCGTCGGGATCTTACCGTCTCTTACTATTTTTGTCTTCGTTTTTGCTACTGTTCTGATATAGGATAGTTTGCTAAGTCATGAAAGACTCTGAGAGAGAAGGAGGTTTCGAATATTGTTAAGTCAAGAAAGACTCTGAGAGAGAAGGAGGTTTTGATTGTTGGCTTAAATAACTGAGAAAACGATGGACACAGAAGAGACACGTGGACGATGAAGATGCATTCTGGAAAAGTTGTTACGAATCTTTAAAACAAACTCAGATAGTTTTCATTTTCATATTTATTGATTTTTGAGGAATTCATTTTGGTTTTTTCTGTATTCGCCATTGAAGAGCTTGATCGAGCTTTTAATCGGTGATACGTGTACTTGTTTCTTTATGAACAGCTGCTCGTGAATTCGTAATAAAGGAAGTTGTATTTCGAATTGATTTTGTTGTGAATTCATTATCTGAATAGTGATTTTCGTCATTAAAGGTAATTCGAACCTCAAAATTTACAAAAATGGTGGAAACAAGAGCTAATTCGTCTCTGAGAGATTCAGAAGTTCGCGATTTGGAAGAGTCATTGAGTTTGAAGCTCGAATTGAAGTTTGAAATGTTGATTGAAAAGAAGAATCAAGAACTGAAAGATAAATTGTTACAAGCGATTAAAGCAATGAGTACGACGCCGGTTTCTGGTAACGGAGATCCAAATCCGGTTCAAAATTCACCAGCGACGTCGAGAACACCAGATTTTGCTTATAATCAGGAACAAGCAAGGAACTATCGAACGAACAATCAATCATCGTATTCAGGTCTCACAAGACTGGGTAAAGTTGATTTTCCTCGTTTCAGTGGAGAACGATACAAGGAGTGGTTGTTTAAAGCTGAAGAGTTCTTTGTGATTGATAGAACACCGTATGATATAAGAATTCAGATTGCGGCACTACATTTTGATAATCACGCATCAACATTTCATCAATCATTAGTTCAATCGGCATTTGGTGGTATGTTGACTATGGACTAGGAAGCTTACAAAACTTTGTTGAAAGAAAGATTCGAAGATTTATTGGATGATCCTATTGCAGAACTAAAACAGTTACAAGAAACGAATGGGATTGTCGATTATCATGAGAAATTTGAGCTGATCAAAACAAGATTGAATTTAACTGAGGATGTTTTGATGAGTGCATATTTGGCTGGTTTGAGGATGGATACACAGATGCACATTCATATGTTTCAACCAAGATCAGTGAGACATTGTTTACTTCTTGGGAGATTATATGAAAAAGCACATCCGAAGAATTTGTCAAATTCAAACTGGTCTGGTGCGAAGAACAATAACAGTATGCAGCAGTCAAAAAGCTATATGCAATATAAAAAGGAAACAGATAACAAAGGAGGAGGAAAAATGGTGAAACGGCACCTAGAGGAAATAACCTATGCCAAAGAAATTTTTGTCTCAAGAGGAAATGAGTGATAGACGAGCAAAAGGACTGTGTTATCATTGTGATGAAAAATATACTCGGGATCATTATCTGAAACATAAAACTCAACTATACTCAATGGATGGTAATGGTGATAAGGAGGATGAATTTTTGGATGCTATTCAAGATGATGAGGAATGTGAGGTTAGACCACAAGTATTGGTCAATGCAGTATCGGGTGTCTCAGATTATACAACAATGAAAATCAGAGAAATCCATAAGAAGAAAACGATATTTTTGTTGGTGGATTCAGGCTCAACTCACAACTTTATTGATGTTAAAATGGCTGAAAAGATGGGATGTAAAGCTGTAGTATCTGGTCTAACTAAGGTGGAAGTGGCTGATGGAAGATTCTTGGAAGTGAGTGGTTTAGTGAAACAATTTCAATGGGAAATCAGACACTATACGTTTCAAGCTGATTTTATGATTATACCACTGGGAAATTGTGATGTGGTTTTAGGGGTACAATGGCTGAAAACCTTAAGACCCATCACATGGGATTTTAACACATTGGAGATGGGATTTACCTTGGGGAAGCAGAGAATACCTTTACAAGGCATTAAACAAGGATCTATAAGGGAGATCAAATCTGTGAATTGGAGGAAAAAATAAGAAGAACAAGCTCAACTATCCATGATCTATGTTACGACAATGGACACAGAAGAGGAAGTAACATTGTATTCTTTAGAAGGTGAAGCGAAAGATACAAGCAATGATTCTGCAATAGAAGAGCTAACTATGCAGTTTGATGATATTTTTGAAGAACCAACTGCATTGCCTCCATTTAGAAGAAATCACAATCACAAGATTCCACTGATTGAAGGATCAAATCCAATAAATCAAAGACCATACAGGTATGCATTACATCAGAAGAACGAAATTGATAAAATGGTTAAAGAATTACTAACTAATGGAACCATTCAAGCAAGTTCTAGCCCCTATGCATCTCCTATGGTTTTAGTAAAGAAAAAAAGATGGTACGTGGAGACTCTGTGTGGATTACAGAGGTTTGAATGGCATGACTATTAAAGATAGGTTTCCTATTCCCTTAATAGAAGATCTTATGGATGAATTGGGAGGTTCGAAGATTTATTCTAAGATTGATCTTAGAGCTGGATATCATCAAGTCAGAATGGAACCCGAAGATATTCATAAAACAGCTTTTAAAACTCACAGTGGCCATTATGACCATCCACTCTCCGACAACATCACCAACAAGACAATCAATAAGAAATCCGATCAAAACAACAACTAGTAGGAGGAGATCTTTACCGTGATGAGGAAATTTGATTCTCCCGCACGGCACGACCGCTCCCCAAGCTCCACTTCACGCGAACCCTTCTCTTTCTCTCTCTCTCTCCTGGCTGCGATTCCACCTCACTTCACCGGCGCCTTCTTTGGCAAAAAGCTCACAACCATTCCTCCTCACTTGATGAAACATGCGCAGGTGTGAAGACCAGGGAAAGCAGCGTCGAGTTAAAGAAGAAGAGAAGTTAGGGTTTCAACCCAAATTCTAAGGATTTTGTGACTTTGTCCCCTGGTTCTCTGGACTTTATAAAACAACCCCTCAACTCTTCACTTGATCAAGTAAACCCGCCAGCCAAAAATTTAATTACACAAAACAGCCTCTAACTTTTAAATTGTCTAACTAAAACCCAATTACTGGATTACGGATGTTACAAGAGGAGTGGTCTCCAAGTATTTACATTATCGACATAAGGAAATATTATATATTCTTATATTCGGATAGAATTCATTGGGTGGTATGTTTTCTCTTTAAACTGTTGTTACCACTATGTAATAAACAACCGTCAAAGAGATTAGAAAAAAAACTCAATGAACCCAATCATTTTTGATTTTGATGTTGCATCTAATCTTGTTATTAGGAAATTTATGTTCTTATAGGTTTTTAGATATGTTAAAATTCATGTCATTTTTATTTTAGAATATGTTGTTTCCATTTTAGAATATGTCGTGTCGTTTTTGACTAAAAAAATATATAGCATTTTAAATATAACATAATTTTAACAGCACTGTAGACCTAAGATGTTTTTTACTAGCAGGTATAAAGCTGAGGTATTTTTTCATTAACAAATTTAAAGTGGAAGGATTTTTTTTATTAAACATATAGTTGAGAGGTTTTTTACGATTCATCTTTAGTTGAGGGATTTTATTACTAAAAACCATCATTTTAAAATTTTAAAAAATACTGTGTTTTAAAATTTTACAGCAATGAAGACGAAGGGAATTTTTTATTAACGGATTTAAAATTGAGGGATTTTTTAATTAAATATATAATTGAAGTATTTTTTTATGATTTATCTTTAGTTTTAGGGATTTTATAACTACAAATTCCTTTTTTTTTTAATAACTCATTTTTGCTCAAAACGATACTAAAGTATCTGCGCATGCATAAAAATCACAATTTGTTTTTCACCTACTAATTTGTCTTAAGTTGACAAAAGTTGCTTTTGTCAAAATAAAATAAAAAAACTTAGCAAAAGTTGCCGAAACAACTGTGTCGTATGTAAAGATTTGAATCAATCAATAAAAGGGGAATGTGTTTTCTAAAACATAACTTCCATCGACGTCATATATAATAGGAATTAACCCTAAATTATTATGTTTCTGTATTGGATTCGTTCATATCTGTCCAAGTTTAATAGTATAAGTTAAATATTAAAAACATTGAAAACATATATATGCGTAGAATTCTAAAGTTATAAAAGATGTCCAATAATATCCTAGTGTACAGTAGGGATATAGACGATATATGTTCTACATAAACGAATCAAACCACATGATACAAATTTCCAAACTGTATAAGAGCTTTTCTTTGATAAAAAGAGATTTTTTAATAAATCTTAACAATTATTATTATTTAGAAGAATTTACATATCGTACACGGTTTAAGAAATATGTTTAAACTATAAAATTCACAATTCCAAACACTATCAATTAGTGAACTGCATTTCTATATTTTAATACTAGTTTGATACTAATTAGTTTTCAATGTTCTTTTCTTTTTGTCAACAATTACTTTTCAATGTTTTTTTCTTTGTTAAAATTTACTTTTCAATGTTCTAAAATTAAAATTTGGTAATTGCTATATAATTCTAAATGAAACTATGTTTAACACAGAAAATAGAAAACACATCACAAGAAGTTAATATTTATTGTTGAGAATAATTAAAAAATGAAATGACATGAGTTATAGTATAAATATGTCACGTGACATCTAACTCAGTACTAACTAACAGTTTGACTAACACTGATTCAGTCAAAGTTATTTTGGTGCACATATGAAAGTTCGTATAGATTTTTTGAAAATTTTGTATATTGAAATTTAAAAATGCATTGGATCTTATTTGGTGTATGAAAAGACATTCTGTAAAATAGTTAACGTTGAAATAGACCGTTTTTCCATTATAGATAGATAAAAAAAAATACAATGATAAAATTGTAAATTAGTGAGATGGTCTTTAGCGTGTATTTAAAACCAATATTATGATATCAAATAAAACTAGCTAAGAATATATGTCATTGCACTTACAAAATTTATGTTATTAACTTTATTGATTATATAATATCTATTTAACTGGGTAACCAATCAATGAGTTTGTTTTAATATTAGTGTGTACATATACATATATATATATATAATGTTTTATAAAATTTTGATATGTTTGACGATACCAAAAATTTTCTGTTTGAATTAGTATACATATTTATAGTTTCGTAAAATTTGGATTGTTAAGAAAATTAACGATATAGACATATGATTTTTATTATAAATTTTGAATACCATTGTGTAATATAAAGTAAATATTTTTTTCAATTATATATATATATATATAAGATTGCTGATAAAAAGGTTTTTAAGGCTTCGGTTATCAAATAACCTTTTATACGTTGTAGTACACAGGGTATCGAATCCCCGGAGACTAAGGACTACACACTAGAGATGCAATATTCTAAACTAATCTAGAGCAAATAAAATAATTGGTTTTTAACAAAAAAAAATGAAAATGAGATGAAATCAAAGGGAAAACAAAAATAAAAAATTGGATCATAGGTTTTACTATCAAATGAATGAACTAACAATCAAATAATGATGACATAGATTGCATTAAGTACCATCTTAGATCATGAAATTCACAATTACGACTAATCCATTCTCATGGCATTAATCACTTCACTAAAATGCAATTATCAATAACTCTAGTTAGCAATTAACATAATCAATGAACATTAGAAAACAACTCCAATAAGATCACTAAACGTCCTAATCAACTACTCTCATAGGCTAGGATTGTAAAATTCATAAAAAGATTCATTCAAGCATTTCATCAAACACCTTGTGGGCATGGAAATTCTTAAGCTCTAAATCACCAATCTCTTGGCTAATCTAGCATTAAGAACATCCTAATATGAAAAATCTAACAACAATCAACCTAAACAGTCAACATCTAACCATCAATTCATCTTAATCTAGCGAACCATGATCCAACAAAAAGACTAACAACCTAAGAGAAGAAATAAGAAAAAGGAAAAAAGATAAACATGGATTTACAAAAGATAGAAGTGAAGAATCATTTAATAGAGTGGCATATAACATGAAGATCAATCCAAATCAACCATAAGAGAGTTTGGATATGAACCCAACTCTAAGCAAAAGAAAACTTAGGGTTTAGATGAGTTAAAACAAGTATTTATAGGAAAAAGAAGAAATCTCGGACAGCTCCTAGCAGTGTGCTCTTGGCCACTACAACTGGTCGATGGAGGCTCGTGGTCTACACTTTCCCGCTACAAGACCTCACTGAAGTTCCAGCCATCCTCCAGAGATCACGTCGCGGCTGACCTCATCCCGCTGTACTAGACCGCTGCTCACTAAATTGGTCAAACCTCTTTAACACTGACCCAAATCACTCGAGACCACATCGATTAGAAAGCTAACTCAATCTTCTACAACTTCCATGGAGGGTTATGGAGCTGAAATGCAAAGGAAGGTTTTCATCTGAGTGGATCTTTGAGACATCTTGGAATATTTCTTCTTTATCAACTTCATTTGATCACTCATCCAAGCTTCAAGCTTCCCTGTATCTAAAAATGACTCAAAAGACTATGCAAAATGCATGAATATAACGTAAGACTCTAAAATGAGATACAATGCTAAAATAATACTTAAATGCATATACGATCCTAAGTGATGTGAAGTGGAACAAAATGTGATAGAAATGAATGTTAAAAACATAAGAAAAATCATACATATCAATTGCACACTATTTAGTTATGGAAATTTGGTTTTCTGTTTCAAATATTTAGGATTATAACCATGGTCAACTTTTATTCGATTATTTTAAATTGCTAACTTCTTACATGGTCGATCTAATTAAATACAAAATCAAAATGTTAAGGCCTACTGTATATAAATCTTGACATTGAGCATGGGTTAATATGTTACTGTTTTGAAACCTCAATGATTACATTGTAACAGGTGGTCTTTTAAAAAAACAAAAATTGTTTAATTAAATCCTATTGAAGCCACAATTCAACTTCAACTTTGTGCCAGATGTCTCAGCAACAAATCCAAATTTACTTGAAAGTCATTTTCATTTGCATTTTAGTGTTACTTCTTATATATTATCAATTCATTTCAAATAATACTGCTACTGACCCCAATCACAAACTTCAATTAATGCCTGCCGTTGAAACTTGATACAATCACTCACTGCCATGTGTCTTCCACATCAGTCATAGACTTTGTCGTTTTGATTGATTAGCCAATATTATTTCATAACGTGGCATCTACCGAAACTCTCCTCAATTATATACAGATTACTTTAAATTAAGTTTTGTCGAACAAAAAATGAAAATGCATGATTTCCATTTAATTTTCAAACATTTTTGGATTGTTCCCTATCTCATAACTAATAATCTGTTGCAAAAATAAAATCTTACACGTTTCACAAACTTCTCCCCGCCAAACATAAAAACCTGGGTTCTCCAAACTTAATATGTGGAAAATATTAAGAATAACTTCATTAAAACATGCCTTTAAAAGAAATTTGATGTCAGTATGAAAGTTAAGATGGAGTCAAATACTAAACTTTAAGGTAGAAATTGTTAAGTTTTGTAGTCTTTGGACACAGAAAAAAATCGTAATGAATATATTGGTCAACATCTCTTATATATTAGTGTATGTTCTTCTAAATTTCTGATTTGAGATCCTAGCAAAAATATTTATTGCATGAACTCATAGCCTTACATACTTTTTTCTCTCTTCCAAACTTAGGTTTTATCAAAAATGATACATAATGCATATTCATTTGTAAGATATAAACAAACAAAGAGAAAAAGAATACGTACGATATCATTTATCAACATCTAAGCTTTGGTTATAATGGATTAAATGCCAAAGTTTTGATTTCACATCGGTGGATGTTTCTTGCGCTTTCTACAAGACCCCAAAAGCAATTATTAGTCTTTATTTTCCCTTTGAGAGGCAATAACGTAATCCTTTTATTTTTATTTTTTTTTAATAAATAAACAAGTAATCTTCCATTGTCATATGACTCACACTCGTTTGTTATTATATGAAATGCACCCACTGTAGATAAATGCTAATAAGGTGAGTACAGATGCACCACTTTATAAGGTGAGCTTTTGTTCCTCACTTCACCACTCTCCTTTTCTCTTGTAGACTTGTCTCTCTTAATATCTTGAAGGGAAAAAAATTAAACTTCAAAGAGGATTGGTGTGAGTGAAAAATGGGAGTGGAAGGAAGTATGGAGTATATATTGGACTTTTTGAAGAAGAGGAAGAGGAAGAAGAAGAAACAAATGCAGACAGTAGCTCTACGAGTTGCTCGTATCGACTGTGAAGGTTGTGAACGTAAGATCAAACATATTCTTTCAGGCGTCAAAGGTATAAATGTATGGTGCAACACTGAAACCTATTCATAATTATAGAAATCGGTTTTAACCAACCATCGTGATCCAATTGTGAGATTAAAGATTTTGCCATGTTGGTTGAAACCACGGATCAAGTTCTATCCATCCACAACTTTTTGTTCTTAAATGACAAGAAAATTTGGTTTTCTATAAGTGTCGAATACTATTAAAGTTTCGATCTAAGATTTTATTTTTTTAATCTTGTTGAATCTCATGGGAAAATTATATTTAAAATTAATGAAATATATTAAACTTTGATACAATTTCAATCGGACAATATATAGACCTCTATGCAATGGACTCTCGTTTTTTCTTAATAAATGGACTCGCTCAATGTTAGAAAGTATAATTTTTACATATATTATTTTGCATTGGACTCATCATTTTGTGCAGGAGTGAAGTCAGTGGACGTGGACGTGAAGCTGCAAAAGGTAACGGTGACGGGATACGTGGAGCCAAAGAAAGTTTTAGAGGCGGCGAAGTCGACGAAGAAGAAAGTGGAGCTATGGCCGTATGTTCCATACACGATGGTGGCGAATCCATACATATCTCAGGCATATGACAAGAAAGCACCACCAAATATGGTTCGAAAGGTCCCAGACACAGCCACCGTCAATGAGACCACTGTTGACGACTCTTACACCATTATGTTTAGCGATGAGAATCCTAATTCCTGCTCTATCATGTAGTCGTAGACAGTGTTATTGTATGTTTATTAATGATATGGTTATAGATCTCATATTATTAATTTTTGCCTAGTAGTGAACTATATGGAGTTTATATAGAGTTTATGAGGGTTGCCTCCCACTAAGGCGTTTCTTTTCAAAATCGTTAAGTTCAACCAGTAATACTTGACTGCAAATTAATGTCAATTTTGTTAGTTAGTTTTCCTTGGATTATAGAACATTTATAAATAACAGATTTTAACATTGGACCTAATACATATCAGTGCAAGGTCATCGGATTTACTATACCAACTGCGGGTGTAGATCGAAGTACACAAATTTTTTTTTATAAAATAGATAAAATAAATTAAATAAAAATACTATTATTCTATTATTTTATTAACTAACGAACAAAACTTTACACAAATATTTTTACGCGCTGCACCGCGGATCAATACAATGTTTATTGTTAGTTGCTTACAAATATTTATGATTCAATTTATGTAATGATTTCTCATTTCTGATCTAATGGTTTTATGTTTGGAATGTCTTATGGATTTTTTTATGATTTGTTGTTTTGGTATTGGTGGATGATGTTTATATATTTTTTGGTTTTCATTTAGTTAGAAAAAAATTTATTCGGATTAATTTAATTAATATTTAATTCGGTAGGATTAACTCTAAATTGTTTCAATGAAAATAAAGAACATTATTGCTTTGGCGTATGTTTTAATCAAACAACATAAATTTTATATTACTACATGAAAACACTATAATTCGAGGATGAAACTGTGTTAAATATATTATAAATATTTATACGTATATTTATATTTTAAACAAAAAACTACAAAAATATATTAAACAAATAAAATAAAAGTATTTATAAACAGTTAAAGAAATAGTAAGTTAAAATTACACATAGCAAGTTAAAATAATAAATTAAAAATATAAATATTTATAAAAAAAAAACAAAAAAAAACAAATTTATATGAAAATAATTGATACATGTACCGCGAGTTCGAATCTACTAATCATTTATTCTGGCTTCAGATATTTTACCGAAATGTTCGGCTTCTTATTGATTGGATTAGCGGATGGTTGCCCAAAAATCCTAATGATATCCAAATCTTTGGTGGACCTTATCTTGGGCCTACCTTCATGTGAAATCCTTTATTTTCCATTTTCAGCATTTTCCGAATCAAACCGAATTAAAGTCTACATATAATCCATTTGGTTATATATTCTTCAACCAAAATGGTTTGGTTCGGTTCAATTTGAGCCAACAACCCAATCTGGTTTTTATTTATCAACTAACAATTTAATTTTATACTTTCATTTTAATATATAACTATTTAGTATAAAATAACATTCATTTAGCTCTCTCCATCCTAAAACTTTGAAACTCATAATCACAAATTCATACGTCTCGGCGCATCTCTAACGCATTGCTCCATCATAATGGATTTTTTTTTTCCAACTCATTACTCTATTTTTACTCAAAATATATATATTAAAAATGTGTTACTATTTAAAACATATATTTGTTTTTCAATATATTTTAAATAGTAAATAGTAACATAATTTAAATAGTTCTTTTTTTAGAGTAACAATATTTTCACTCTATTTTGTGAGAAATCAGAAGATACTTTTTGAAGAGTGAATTGTATTTTGACTTTTGAGTTTCATTTCGGATTAAAACCAAGCTATTTCATAAATGATAGTTCCAAAACACACCTTCAGTATAATGGATTTCTTATATTGACATAAATCAAACGATAATATATTTTGTTTCATACAAGAAGAATCCGAGGTATCCACTCTATACGGTTCAGCATTCCACTCTTAGTTGTCTTCTTCGACGAGTTTGAAGAACATATCCAACATAAGATTCAATAGGAATACTCATATGAATGCAACCTCTTATTCTTGTGATCTATATCAATCTACCCTGTTGCATTCACGAATCATATCAGAAAGATGTTAACTCTACACTTTGCATCTCGACCTTAAAACATTATTTCAAAACCTCTCGATATATATTTAAGCAATTTGTTCCACATCCATGAGGCTAAAGTGGAGGATTATTTGTAGTCCAGAAAGATCCTTTGCGAATAAGGTACCGTCGGATCCAATTTACCCATAATGATGAATGCGATGACAATATTAATCTCCATATTACCTTCAGGCAACTCACCATGTTCACATCCAAAACTGACCTCAATCCCAAACCACCCTCCTCCTTCGATTTACAAATTTCAGCCCATGCAACTTTTGCTTTCAATGGGTTCAAGTCCGAACTGGACCAGAGAAAGCCAGATCACAATTTATCAATTTATTTGATGCATGCGTTTGGTAATCACTAAGCAGAGGTCTAGAAGTTTGATAAGATATGATAACAGACCCAATCAACAGAAGTCGACCAGCAAATGATAAATACCGAGCAGTCCACCAGCTAATTCGCTTTTGAATTTTCTCAAATTGAGGAGCATAATCGTGAGTAGTGGAAGAACCAAGTATCTCACCGGTAATTTGCCAGAATCGAATGGGAATTGATCAAGGATCGAGTCCATGACTAATCCCGAATCTCCAGCCATGTAAAGTGTTGATTTCTCAAGACTTATGTTGAGACCTGAGACAGCAGCACAATCTTTGAAAACCCCCAGTATTCCATCTTTGATAGTTTTTCTTGTCATCTGTGAACACCATCAAATCATCCGCAAAACAGAGATGTGTGAGCTTAAGGTGCTGACAAGAAGGGTGATATCCTATCTTTCGTTGCAGCAAGACATTGGCCTATAATTTTTCATCTCTTTCTAATCTGTTTTCTTTTTTGTGCAAGGGCCAAGATAGTAGACTTAACTCCCAGACAAGAACCCTTTTATCGAAAAAGATTGTAAAGGTACCACAACATCGTTCCCCAGTACCAACCAAGTTTCCTTGAAAATTTAACGTGTAACCATCAGGACATGGAGCTTTGCTTCCCGGGATTGAAAATACCACAAATTTCACTTCTTCCTCTGTGACAGTCCTTCTCAACAAACTGCATTTGTTCCACTACATTCATAACCCAGCAATTCACTAATAGACTTCTTTGAAATGCCTTTGTAATCTGTAATTTTATGTGATAAAAATTCACTGAAAAAAACTTCTGCTTTTTCCTTGATGTCCGTTTTTGTTACAGCAAGTGAACCTTCATGCATTTGTATTTCTCTAATACCATAGTGTACCTCTCTATTTTTGCCGCTTGGTAGGAATAGTAAAATAGCGGTTGTGACCATCCTTAACTTTTAATTAGTGCAGCTTGGATTTTTTTCGAAGAAATTTCTCCTCTAACTCAGCTAGTTTTGCCATTTCTCGAAAGCTCTAGCTTCAGCATCAGTCGCTGCCAGTGATGGGTTTATCAACATTTTTTTTTAGCTTTGCATAGAACTTGATCATCTTTCTTTGTTCTCTGAGATAAATCTCCTATTTTTTATTTACTTAATTTCCTTAGCTCAAGCTTTAAGTTCTTCAGCTTCTTTGATAGAAAAAACACTGCATAAGTAGAATTAAATAGGACCTATGTATCACCCCAATAGTCTTTCATTAACTGTATAAATCCTAGTAAACTTTTGATCGCATTTGTGAATTTAAACGGTCTTCAAATCTTTTGTTTAATTGCTTCAATATGTCTGTGACATCTCACATGATCCGAGCAACCCACCTGATTCAAAAACATAGTAGGACTGCAGTATAAATTAGACCAAGAGTCACTCATTAGGACGCAAACTATTTTTTTCTTAAATCATACCTTCCTCACTCTTATTGCACCAAGTATAGAGTGGTCCATGCGATTTCAAATACAGCCAGTATCTAACAATACCCTGAAATTCTCTCATTCACGTGGTCTAGTCGGTGAAACTGTGACTCCCAAATGTTCTTCAACATCAAGTATCTCATTAAAATCACCAAAATATCCCACGGTTTATTTCTAAACAGAGGTTAATCATAATGATATTTTAAATCTTCCCAAACTTATTTCCTCTCCTCCATATAATTCGATGCATAGATGAAAGTTCAAAATAATATGTCATTTGAACGTTCCAATATAACTGACCAGGTGATCATTTTACTACTTTTAAAACAAGGAATCACTCAAACTTGTGGACTCTAAACAACCCAAATCCAGCCTAGCCGATTGAACTCATAGTTTGATAAGAAAGCCCATTCCTGAAAAACCTGTGAAGCAATTTTCAAAAATTTACTCTCTTTTACCCGTCCTTCCAACATAAACCAAATTGAAATGAATTCTTCTTCACCTAATCTCAAACTACAGAATGATTAGTCAATTTATCAAATCCACGCAATTCCAGAAAAACAAAACTGACATTAATAATTTCTACTGGTGATCCTTTAACTTTCAAACACTTGGATTTCACTCCATTTTTCTTTTGAGTTGCAGAATCGGAAAGAAACTTATGATTTCCTTTTGAATTTCGGTGCATATGTGGTCTAATAGGAGCATCTTTTACATATGCATCCTTATTAGTGTGATCATTTGCTTCCCCATTATTATTTTTTCCTTCTTTTCTAACTTCAACAGTCTGAATTTCAATGTCATCGGCCGCTTTCTGAACTTTAACATCATCATATGTTTTCTACTCTACCTCAACATCCTCTTTGTTTACATTCTCCAATATCAGTCAAGGCATTGTGGTGAGAATGAATTCTCATAATTGTGTTATTAACAAGAGATTCTCTTCTTTATTGCTCAAACTAAAAACCGTTGGGTGATACAAAATAAATACTTCATCTTCTCATTTGATGCACCAAGCACAACAAGAAACAATTCTCCACAAAGCCTAAATCATCATCAAATCGGATTTCAATCGCCGAAAGTTTTCAAAAACGAAGATAAGAAGAGAGACCTAAAAACACTCACCAAAACTGTCCAAAGTTACAGCATAAACAACTTAAAAACATTGGTGGTTCGAAACGAATATAAATATGTCATACTAGGGTTTGAAAATTCTATCCTGAAATCTATGGACAAGATACTAGTGGGTCGTTAGTCTCTTACATTTTCATAATTTTTAAATTGATAATTTTTACCCAAATTTTCTTTTAATTTTGGGTGTTACAATTTTTTCCCGGTTCCTATGATAATGAATATGTGCAGAGGATAAGTGTTGCTTTTAATGATTTTATCAGTCCAAAGCTTTGAGATATAAGAGTATTATTACATGATACTTCTTGAAACATAGCTAGTGGCAAATCACCTTGTGAGTGTGAAATGGATTCGTTTCTCGGAGAATAAAAATCAGGATGCATCCTCCAAGTTCACTCATCATTACCCAGGCAAGTTCAATGCCAAAATGAGCACAATAGAGAACCTAGTTCTGTGAGAAAGTGAAACTATGTGATAGCTGCTGTCTAGGTTCAAAAACATCATGTTCACCATCTAGCGAGTAAATCCGACAGCTATTTAAATGAATGGTTCAAAGATGAAAAATGCAACCATCTCAGATGGAGTAGATTTTTCCTTTGTACTCTCAAAAGTCCTTTTGTCAAGTCTTAACTAGTTAGGTCAAGTCTCTCAAGTTGTCGTGTGTCTAGAGTCATTTCTATTCATGTGGAGGACTGTTGAAACTTGTTTTTGACAAAGTGGATCTGACCATTTTTCCGAAGGTTTTCCATTCATCGGAATTACTGGTTATTGAGAACAATATAATCGTAGCCTTGAATACTATGTGGTGGTGTATTGAAATGTAATAGACAGAGTGCGTTTGAATAAGAAATAGAGGTGTGAAGTAACTAGCTTGACTAAGGGTCAAATCTCGCACTTTGGAATTTAGAGGAAACACTCAAAACCGCATGTGTCCCAAACCATGCTAGATGTGGGTTATGAAATTTAGAATTTGAATACTGCACATACAGCCCAAAAGACTATTCTTATTTGTTCAAATTCATTTATATTATTTTGTTGATTAATTCAACATAAGAAATTGAGGTGTGAATTAGCTAGCTTGACTAAGGGTTAAATCTCGCACTTTGATATTTAGAGGAAAAACTCAAAACCGCATGAGTCCTGAACCATGCTAGATGTGAGTTATGAAATTTAGAATTTGAATACTTGATATGATCCTCCTAGAATCGGCACTTTCGAGGGGTAGAATGAAAGGAGTGGATAGATAGATAGGGGTGGAGTGAATGGATCGCACCAAGGTTGCGGAAGACCTTGGATATTTCCTCAATGACTTTTCCAAGATATGACACACTTGAAAACGCCAAGGTTTGAATCGCGGATATGACACACCTTGATTCGGATTGATTGAAGGATATTACTCACCAACAATCAGGTTTGTTCTTCAAAGAACACAAGAAAAATCACTCTCAATTTTTAATAAAAAAACTTGGATTATCCGAAAATGAGTACAAGAAAAGAATTTTAAAGAAAGATGGAGTAAAGAAAAAGCTAGAATTAATTCATAGAAAATTAAGAAAACATTAACTAGTTTGGAATATCTCTTGGAGTCTCCCAAGCCACCTCTTCCACTCCCTTGGCCGATTTTAATCAGGTGATTATTGAGCTGGGCTGATTTAATCTCTTCTTTGGGCTTGAGACTTCAAAAGATAAATCCAAAAATTATTAGACTTGGACCTGGACCAAACTTGTTTAACTCTTGTGGACTAAGATGGATTAGAGTGACCCATTTGCCTCATTAAAACCTTCCTTTGGAAAACCCATTGGGAAAAAAACCAAAGGCTAGGAAAAAGAGTACAAACGAATCACCCATTTATTAGTCCAATCAAGCAACCAAGACGGTTTGATTTTCCATGTTCTCGAACTGAGCTTCAATCGGTTGAACTTGAGTGAGTAATGCGGTGATGGCGTTCTGAAACTCTTTGGCTCTCGATCTTGTCATTGGTCCACTTGGTACGGCCAAAGCATCCTCGGGTTCAAGCTGCTTCTGTGAGCTATCCATGATCACATCAATACTGCACTTACAGCCCAAACGACTATTCTTATTTGTCCAAATTCATTTATATTATTTTGTTGATTAATTCAACAAATATTTCTTTGTAATTGATTGGAGTTTTGTAACAACAAAATCAGTCAAGACATTAACGTGAGAATGAATTCTCATCATTGTGTCATTAACAAGAGATTCTCCTCTTTATTGATATATAACAAAACCTTCATCTTTTCATTTGATGCATCAAACACATGTGTTTACCTTTAACTTTGCAGCCATCAAGATTAAGTAGGAAAATCACTAATAGTCTAAAGGAGCATTGCCTTGAGAGTGAAAGTAGTTTTACCGAATGCATCATAGATTAACTCTCCATTGTTCCACAAATGGTTTAGATCCTCGATTAGGGGTTCTAAGTATACATCAATACTATTACCGGGTTGCTGAAGACCAGGAATCAACAAGGTAAGCATGATGTTTTCCTTCTACATACAGAGGTGAGGAGCCATAATGTAATTCACTAACAAACCTGGCCAACAACTATATGTGCTATTCTTCATATTGAATGGATTAAAGCCATCAGTGGAAATTTCAAGCCACATTTGGCATTCATTTGATCCCATGTCACATAATCTATGGACGCCGTTTTCCATCACTCCTCTTGTTATTAAAATAACACCTTAAATTCATGGCTACTTGATTATACCTAAACATTCATTTCAGCCTCGGGATAATCGGAAAGTACCTTAATACTTTCTGTGGGACACCCTTCTTTATTTCCCCAGTATGCATGTTAACCTTACATTTTGGACATGTCTCAAGCTTTTTGTACTTCTTTCTGAATAGGCAACATTCATTTATGCAAGCATGAATCTTCTCATACCCCATATCAAAAGACTTCAAAAATTTCTTCAAATCATACATTGAGGTGTGCAACACATAATCATCAAGTAACATGGTTGGCAATGTTTCAAGTAGATCATTGAAGCTCTTGTCAGACCAGCCTATGTCTTAATTCTAAACAATGAAACAATAGCCGATAACTTGCTATGGTTTGCACAGCTTGGGTATAATGGTTTTTCAGCATCTACTAGCTTTGCAAGGAACTCATCTTCTTTCCTATCCTCGCCCTCAACAACATCACCTAAGTCACCTTTACTAGCCAACTCTTAATCTAAGTATCCAGCAGCTTTGTATAACTCTAAAATCTCATCATTCCACTGATTTACTTTGCTTTCTACTTTAGCCCATGAGTTTAGATCTCCATGATGATACCAATCCCTCCGCAACTTGTAAGCCTCATCTATTCCCCGTGTTACAAGATGATCAACAACTTCACTAATTGAATGGTGATCTACATTGCGACAATCAGTACATGGACATATTATCATGTCATTGTTTCCTAATGCCGCATAAACAAAATTTCTAGCCTCAATCTCGTATGCAAGATAAGTTCTCTAGTACATGTCAATGAAAGGAAATCAAAGAGAAACTCTTAAAGTGTCAAATCAGCCACAAAAGGAAACTAAAACATATATAGTTAAACTCATTATACCTGCATAGATGGACCCATGACTTGTCCAACATTATATATTCCACCCTTCTTGACAACGGTTGGAATAGCAATCCAA
Source organism: Cardamine occulta (assembly GCA_028015245.1). Lineage (NCBI taxonomy): Eukaryota > Viridiplantae > Streptophyta > Magnoliopsida > Brassicales > Brassicaceae > Cardamine > Cardamine occulta. The sequence continues at coordinate 9,597,624 of CM051391.1, forward strand.
ACCAGTATGCAAGATTTAAGCATAAAAAAAAAAATTAAGCACCAAAAGCAACAAATGGATCTAACCTTTCAAAACAGTAACTGGAAAAATCTAAATGATTAGAAATTTGATCAATGGGTGTAACCTTTCGAGACAAAGTGACGTCAACAAAAAAAGAATCGTCGAATCCCCAAATTTGCAATCAGCTACACCTGGAAACAAATAAATTAAATAAATAAGGGTAATGTAACAGAACTAGCAAAACAAACTAAAAATCCTCTTTCTAAATCAAGAAAACTCTAACTTAAATGTCAAAATTGAGGTATACTAACTGTAAGATAGAACCCTAATTGAGAAGAAGAACGACTGAGGGATGTAGAAAGATACTGGTTTTGTACATATACTGCAGTGGAGCTCAATATTGTGGTTGAAATTAGTATCGAAGAAAAAGAAATGCAAGAGAGATATCACAGCGGCGTAGCTTCAAGATTCGTCTCCGAAAAAGCCCAGGAACGAGGTTAAGTGTTTTTTCTAGGTATATTTGCAAAGTAGACCGTATTTTTTACAAATAATAGGAGAAATTGACAGTTCACTATTTGCAATTATAGAGATAGACACTTTTTTTACTTTTACACTAATAGAAGATATTGTGTTAATAGGCAAGTTAACCCCTATCACTTTCTCATATTTACATAGAATGACATATCCACAAAAAAGGAGAGAGAAATTTGTGATTCTTTCTCATCATCTTGTCCATCGTATATCATCTCTTCTGCATTGTCAAGAAAAATCTTGATGGATGCAAAACATACAAAATCAAACTAATTTGAAAAGCTTATAAACCAAATGATGCGTAAAATATTTTTTAATGGATGATAAACCTACAATTAAACTTGAACCCAACTAAACAAAATGAAATAAAACTCATTTTTTAATTTTATGTTTCTAGATTAGTTTGTTAATGGAGTCAAATTTATTTTTTTGTGGTGTCAAAATATTATTATTTAAAGATATAACATACATAATTTTTTTTTTTTTGGGATCAACTGACCCCCTTACCCATGTACAGCCTCCACCCTTGAGCATGAGTGAAGCAAATATTAGCAATCAATCTGTCAACCACGATTGAACGAGCTCAGAAATAAAGAAATATTCCAACCAAGAAGGTTCCTCGGCAGTAGACTACCTTCAATTTCTGGCGTTATAATGTTCGTCAAGCTACCCTTAACTGTCTACTATTCTTCGGAGTTTCACTTCTAAATGATGGAGGTAGCTAGGGAGACTGTCTAGAGATCTAAGAACATTTTTGGAAGAAAACATACGCAAAGAACCAGAATATTTACGGGGGAAAAACACACGTAAAGCTCCAGACAATGATAATACCTCATATATGTGACCATTGAGACAAGTTGTAACATGCTTGCTGAGCAAATATGCTTTGAAGCTTACCAGAACATCCGATGTTGTACTCTATAGACTAGGGCCTTAAACTCTTATTTGTGATAGCTTGTGAGAGAAAAGAGTCAGTCCGAGATATCTTACCTGCAAGCTTACTTTCACTACTTTAAATTTTGTATGTTTTAATAAGTGAATATTTTGGGAAAAAAATATATTTTATTTTGTATCATCTATTTTTATTTAATTCCAGTTCATACTATATATCTTGGTGAAGATAAAAAGAATAAGGTGTCATGCCAACACGTTCCACTTTACGACGATAAAAAATCGTTCATTAGAACAAAAATCATGGTTTATATTATATTGGCTAAATATTAATTTTTTTTTTTGTTAAAAAGGCTAAATAATTGGCTCATAATGTATCGGAACTCGGAAGTCATAGTCGTTGGCACATATGTATTGAAATTCCTTGATGAATTATATTCCTTAGCTAAATCATTCACAATTAATGAAATTCTTCGCCAATTCTCGAATTAATCACACTTGGCTGCAATCGCGACCTTGTGAAGGAATGCGTTAGAAGACGGCAAAAACAATTAAGCCTTTTTTTTTTGGTCGGCAACAATTAAGCCTTAAATAATCCAAGTCAGAAAATCAAGTTGTAAGTTCAGAAAATCAAAACAAAACGAGTGAAATGGTTATAATATGCCTTGTGTTTTTTACTTGTTCCAAATATGCCTTACATTCATAATGGCTATTTATATCAGTTTCCTCAATCAAAATAATCATATTTACAACCTTTTGTGAGGTACAAGATCCTGAATTATGCACAAACAAATTCTCTACAACTTTCTTTTCTTGAAATCTAGTGAGGGAATCTTCTTATAAGTAAATTAAATGGCAAATAAAACTTTATATATAAGAATTTGATTCATGCATTGATTTTTTTTGTAAATAATATATTTAAAATAGTTTAATCATGTCAAAAGATCATATTTGTATGATTAATAATGATTTTGGTTAAAAATATTAAAGTACAAATAATATAGTAATATTTTTATTCTAACTGTATATTGCTGTCGAATGATCTGATTGTACCGGTTGATATATTTAAAAGTTAGATGAAAGTCTACTCGTATAAAGATAAATATCAAGAGTATATATTTTGATAAACTTGGCTAAACCACTAAGCTAAGGGTCATATTGAATCAAAAGAATGAGTATACTAATACTACTACCTTTGAAGAAACCATCAAGGAGATAAGCCTCAAGCACTAAACTTGAACCTAGACATTATCAAGTCTACATACATTTTATTGACGTGGTGCCATCTTTCAAGATTCTGGGACCCACATTTCCAAACCTTATTGGTCTAGGATCTGTCTGATACAGCCGAATTTTATTTTATTTTTTGTCGACAACTGAACTTTCATTAACTTTGAGTAAGATAAGTTTCATTCCTAGATACAGCGGATGTAATATTCTAATAAAATGCAAAGTCAACCTTTTTATGTTTTTTTTTTTTTTGATAAAACCTTTTTTTTATGTTGCCAAAGCACATAAGTTATTTTCAAGTGACAAAGAAAAAAAAAAGATGTGTACTAATTTAAATTGTTTTTAAAAGTTTGCCTTTAACGGTTTTGAAGTGCACTTATCCCAAAAATATAAATCTTTAAGGGAGGCACTTGGACAAAAAATATATAAACAAGAAAGGGAAGACCAAAGATGAAACCATTTTTTTTCAGATTCTGACGTGGAAAATTGCATACAATCTCACAATGTATACGGTATATCAGGTTCATGAAACCATTTTTTAATGTTTATAAGAAATGAAAAAATAAATTAGATGATTTAGCGAATATATATTGTACAGCTGTACATGACTAACTTTTTTTTTGTTAAAAAGGTATTACCTACCAACTAGCTAGATTATGTCCGAACACGGAACACAGTATTTTTAGGTTAGAAAATACGTTAAAACCAACAACAAAAAAAACATAGATTATATAGCAAGACGGGAACATAGTATTTAGTTATAGAGTAGAAAAAGTTATGCAAGATAATCCCTATCACTAAACATATAATATTTTACTTTAGTATAGAAAAATGTAAAAATAATGTGTTTTAGTTAACAAAAGTTGTATTGTAATAAACGGTTGAGGGACTCGCCTTGTTTAATTATCAATATTAATTAGATGACAACAAAAAAAATCTTCATTTTGTGTTAAGTGACATTTTAGAATTTTTTTAAAAATTTATTATAAATGTTTTTTTATATTTTTAGTGTATATTTTTTTATCAGATTTCAAGTTTTATTTATATTATTTAAATGTATTAACCAATAAGATAAAATCATATAGACATTATATAGAGGTAAATAAAAAATTAATTAAAGTTACTCAAATATAGAGCAAAAATGAGTAGAAACTTTTCTTAAAACAGATAATCTCTTAAAGCCTCTGTTCGTTATTATATTATTATTTTCACAATATCGTTGTATATCGCTTAATTTCGTGTTTCCTAGAATCGACACAATGAACCTGGACTGCGTGAGAGAGGAAATCTTGTGTTTCTTCTATGTCTAATAGGATGACAAAACAGTTGTAAATTGTACAGTACACTTTGAACTACTTTTGACTTTCTATTTTTATGTACAGAGTAAAAAACTTTCTAATTATATTTTCAAATATCATTTTATTTTATTAATAATGCATTGTCTTATTTGATTGAATTCTATTTTTTAGGTCAAACTGATACATAAGGCTTTTTTTAATCGGACAATACTTTATTTATTCAATGATTACATTACAATATGGCAACAATTGTGCCACTAATATTTTGGTCAACCCATGAAAAAATTGACATCTAAATAATTATAAATTTGCCACTAAAATTAATTTGAATATATGTTCCATATTTTTGCTATCTAAAATGCATTTAGTGTAAAAACTTTGTTTTTTTACGAGTTTGGTGGTGGTTTGCAAATTGCACCGCTTCCATATGAGTTAGATTGTTTTGGTGTTGTCATCTTGTTCTTGCGTTGTCATCTTGTTCTTGCGTTGTCAATTTGTCTCGACTAAAGTTTGCACTTTTCCTCGACCAAATTTCATGGAAACCAATGCTTACAAAACTAAAATTCCCCGGCCCCATCCCAAAATCTGAAATCGTTCACTAGTGAAATAGTTAACACGAGAATAAAAAATACCAACCAAACAACCAAGAAAAAACATATTACCGAATAAGACTCTACTTAAAATAGAAGAAATTAATGGTTCCCCATATGACCCAACAACAATCAGATGTAACCAACAGGAAATTGAAGAAATCACTAGAGATGTTGTATTGGGCAGAGATACCACCATCCTACCACCAGATATTCCCATAGAAACGATTTCATAAACGATTTTTTAGAAAGGATCTAAAGCAACAGAGATGTGGGATTGAAATTTAACTAACAAAGAAAAATGAAACAAAGAACAGACGCATTAGGCGGCCGAAGCCGCAATCATTTTTCTTTTTAGGAATGGGGTTCTAAATTACGATCGGAAGCCGCCGAACAATAATTCAAGTCTCTTAAAAATTATCTAGGGTAAAAAAACTTAAGGGTTTTCTGCAAAAAAACTATTGAATTTTATTTTTTTTCAAGATCAACCTTCACCCAAAAATTGTGCAAGTCAATGCTCTGAACTCCAAAGTCACCCGTTATATAGTTTTCTACGGTTAGAAAACTAACAGAATTATCTAAACGACGTCGTTTTGAATCAAAAAAAAACTACATGATGTTTTGTTAGAAATATTATTATTTTCAAAGTTCAGGGATTGACTTGCACAACTTTTAGGTGAGGATTGATCTTGGAAAAAAAAAAATTTCGATGATTTTTTTTTGCAGAAAATCCAAAACTTAACTGCCCTTATATGTGAAAATGATTAAATCAAATAGTCATAAGATAAAATATTAGAAACTATACATTATGTATTGTAGTAACCTAGATTCACACTCAACAGTATGCGTTTGTAAGATGACAAAAATAAATATTATTCTATTTTTACTTGTATCGTGGTATGTAAATATACTATAAGGATACAATTGGTTATAATAGTTCATATAAAAGTAAGATTAAACTATTTTAATCATTTTTCCACAACGTAGTAAGAATTAAAAACCCCAAAAGATCTAACCAAAATTAAATTACATACCAATAAAACTAAAAAAGTTGCTACAATATTTATAACCTAATAATTATATGACTTTAGTTTTTGATTGGCGATTTTAACAGATTTAACGGAAATCATGAGAAAAAAAATTGAGGGAAAACTTCAGATAATCACTTTGTTTTACTCCTGCCAATATTACGATTTGAAATTGTGGTACGTTGGATTCCCAGTATTTTGGTATTCTAATGTCTTGGAGAGGGAGACGGAACCAGAAGGTTATACAATGTTGTTTGTAAATTGAGAATTAACATTATATACGCAAATGTATCATGCAAAAACCAGATGAATCTTGTAGAAACTATGAAGGGTAATCAAACAAATGAAGGTATTGATTACCAATTGTAACTCCAATCAACATTCATTAGAGAATTGTCGGTCAGTGGAGGGCTCTTGAACATGCATGTTCGCAAATTAACGTTATAAAATGCATTAGGCGTTTGCTTGAAGGTAAATGAGCAAATGAGCATCTAGTCATATAGGTGGATTAAGGATATTTGAGTGGAGCATATAATGTTTTTATAAAACTCATATATATTTCATTTTTAATAAAAATGTAAATCTCAAATATGAAAAATTTAATAGAATTTTAAGTGACTAAGTAAAAACATATTTTAAAAATATAAAAATGAGTTCAAACGAAACGAAAAATCAACTAAAAATATAATCTCACAAAGATGTAAGTTGCATAAATGTTTAGTGTTTAAACATTATATTTTTAAGATGAAATTTTTTGAAAGAAATAAAATTTAGTAAATTTATGAAATCAAAATAACTAATATTTTAAAAAAGTCATATAAAATATAAATTATATATTTTCTAGTAAGAAAAGTTAAAAATCACGCTCAGATCTAAGCTGCATACGCTTGGTTAAAATCTATATTTATAATATCTTTTCAGTTTGCTTCTTATTAGTTATCCTTACTGTAAAATGATTTTAAAAGAAAATCATGAACTGAAAATACATATTTTAAATTATTTTTTGAATAAGCATTTTAATTTACTGTATAGATATATTTGGTGTCTATCTGCACACCGCATAAATTGCCAAAGTCAACTTTTGTTCTTTAGTTCCCTCCCAATATCATATTAATTTTTACACCTCAAATACTGATAAAATAATAATATCATACTTTTCTTTATTAATAAAAACATGTTGTCTTTCGCTGAAAATATCAAAATGTAACATGTTTTTAATTACAAGAAAAATGAAAATCAAGTTGTCATCTTGAGAGTTGAACTCCAAATATCTAACAACTTATATAAACTACGCATCAGCACACTCCAATCCTTCAAGCAAATCTAAAATTCCTCCAACCATACTATCATCCGTCTAAGGTTACAAAAAAAACTAAACATTACCAAAGCGAGTCATATCTTCATTGCTAACTAAATAATGTTTATTGGTAACAATTGCAGGCACCTAAATTTCAACGATCATGGCGAATTCTAATTCGCCAGACGGAGGAAGGTCTGGTGCAAGAAATACATTCAATGATGAGACACCATCCGTTCGTCACAGAGTGGCACTTCCTCCAAAGGAAGGTTTGCTAAAAGAGTTCAAGTCGGTTGTTCGAGAAACATTCTTCCATGACTCATCTCTAAGGGATTTCAAGGACCAAACCCCATCAAAGAAGGTGTTACTCGGGATCCAGGCTGTCTTTCCTATCGTTGGATGGGCCAGAGATTACAATCTTCGCAAACTTAGAGGCGATGTCATTTCCGGTCTCACCATTGCTAGTCTTTGTATCCCTCAGGTTTACTATTCAAGACTCCATTTTTCTTAATTCCACGTACCTTTTTGTACGTTAACGTGTCTTCATTTTATATCTCAACCAGTCAATATCTATATCTCATGTGCATGTTTCATTAATGACAGGATATTGGATATGCAAAGCTCGCTAATTTGGATCCAAAATATGGACTATGTGAGTCTTACAACAATAACCTAATTTTTCTTTTTTTTTTTTAAGGAGAGATTTACGAATTTTCTTTTGTTAAGGAGAAGTTAACGAGGGAGTTGGTTTCTTTGTATCTCAAGTTTAATATTTTTTTTTGCTGTACATGATTATTCTTTAAATCGAAATATCTAAAATCTCAGCGTGAACTAAAGACTGAATGCATGGTTTTGAGTGCAGACTCGAGTTTCGTGCCACCACTGATATACGCAGCAATGGGGAGTTCTAGAGATATTGCAATAGGACCAGTGGCTGTGGTGTCTCTTCTTTTGGGAACTTTGTGTCAGGCCGTGATCGACCCGGTTGACAACCCGGCTGAATATCTCCGCCTTGCTTTCACTGCCACTTTCTTTGCTGGCATTTTCGAAGCGGGTCTCGGGTTTCTGCGGTTAGGATTTCTAATTGACTTTCTGTCACATGCGGCCGTGGTTGGGTTCATGGGAGGAGCAGCCATTACTATTTCTCTCCAACAACTTAAGGGCTTTCTTGGCATCAAAACCAAGAAGTTTACCAAGAAAACAGATATTGTTTCTGTTATGCGATCCGTATTCACAGAAGCTCATCATGGGGTACCTTTTAATACTCTACTTTCTTTCATCTTCTTTCTCAAAGCTTACCCTTTTTTTTTTGTTAATCAAGAAGTTCGAGGCCTATAAATTCGTATCTAATTCGCTCTCTTTTATTCATGATTGTTCCAGTGGAATTGGCAGACTATAGTCATTGGCTCCAGTTTCTTGACCTTCCTTCTTGTTGCCAAATTCATTGTAACCTTCTTCTTTTATCTCCATTACATATATAAATGTGTGCATCTTTGTGTCTTCCTTTCTAATATGAATATAATTTGATTACAGGGGAAGAGACACAGGAAACTCTTTTGGGTTCCGGCAATTGCTCCTCTTATCTCAGTTATTGTCTCAACATTCTTTGTTTATATAACTCGTGCTGACAAAGATGGAGTCCAAATTGTAAGCTCACACACATGCATACATTTATCATCATTGATGAATTTTATTTGATAAAACCGTTAGTTTACTAACAATACTTATCATATAAACTATGAAGGTGAAACATATAGATCAAGGAATCAATCCAATTTCCGCTCATAAAATATTCTTCTCCGGCAAATATTTGACCGATGGAATCCGGATTGGAGGCATTGCTGGTATGGTCGCCTTAACGGTAAGTCACATATGCAATTAAATAAGTAAGAAATCATTAGTATAATGTATTCTAATATATGTTATTTTCCAGGAAGCTGTTGCGATTGCAAGAACATTTGCCGCAATGAAAGACTATCAGATCGACGGTAACAAAGAGATGATTGCCTTAGGGAGTATGAACGTCGTCGGTTCACTCACTTCCTGTTATATTGCCACTGGTAAGCTGCGAAAAATTAAGATTTCAAATGAATGTGCGGGAAAATTGCAGAAAAAAGTACATAGCGGTTCCAATAGCAACAAAAATAGCCTAAGGCCAACGACTCAAAAGAGCTCTTAGAGCATCTCTATAAGGGTGTCTCACATGAGTTTTTCAATAATAAAAAAAATGTGAGAGAATGAGAACCTCATGAGAAACTCCATAAAGTATTTGTTTTCTTTTGATTGGATCACTTTTTCTTTATTATTTAAAATTTAAAATTTATTTGAAAATTATTATATTATATGGTTGAGAGACTCAAAAGAGTATCTCCCTAATGGGGAATAAAAATTACAGGTTCGTTCTCGCGATCTGCTGTGAACTACATGGCGGGATGCCAGACTGCGGTTTCAAACATAGTGATGTCTATAGTGGTAGCTCTAACCTTACTGTTCATCACACCTCTCTTCAAGTACACTCCAAATGCCATCCTTGCAGCCATCATTATATCTGCGGTCCTCGGTCTTATCGACATTGATGCAGCCGTTCTCATTTGGAAGATCGATAAACTCGACTTCTTGGCTTGCATGGGAGCTTTCTTTGGCGTCGTCTTCGTCTCAGTTGAGATTGGTCTCTTGATCTCTGTAAGATCGCTTAATTATATAATAGATTTTTATTCTATATTTAAAGCTTATTTGATCAAGAACAAGTGGTTTATTTTTGGTTATTATTGGTGAAACTATTTATATATATACATAGGTGGTGATATCATTTGCGAAGATACTCCTACAAGTGACAAGACCAAGAACTACAGTTCTAGGGAAGCTTCCAGGGACGAATGTGTATCGGAACACTCTACAATATCCAGAGGCTACGAAGATTCCTGGAATCTTGATTATTCGTATTGACTCTGCCATCTACTTTTCTAACTCCAACTATGTCCGAGAGAGGTAAATATAATTCAAGCCATCCTTCATTATGTAAATTTATTATTTGTGTTTCAACTCAAAACGAAATATGGTTATTGAAAAAAACTAATTATAATATATATATATATATATATATGATTCATATTATTACTAAATTATTCAAACGTAAGAAATTCGTTCTTTTTCCCCTATTTAATAATACCTTAATTTTAATTTTGTAAAGAAATTATTATTATTATTTGATAAAGAGAATATAAAAAAAAAGGAAAATAACATTTTAAACATTGAAAGTGTCTTTTGCTAGCACTTTAAACCTCAAAAGTATTACACTACCACTTTAAATTTTCAAACTATTTTTACTAACACTTTAAACCTTGAAAGTATCTCCTTTGTTTTTTCGCCATAAAATTTATTACAAAATACTTACCGGAAAACTAATGAAATTTCTGACGGTAATATGACAAAAAAATTTTTATGGTAATCCAAAAGATTTCCAACAAAATAGTTCTGTCATAATTTTTAAAATTAAAACGGCTATATCAACATACATATTTTCTATCGAATATTCGAAAATACTTCAGAAATTCTTCGACAGATTATCGACAAACTATTATGTCGGAAATCCATCGAATTAAGATCTCGTAGAAAATTCTGTCAGTTTTCCGTAACTTTTTCTTGTAGTGATGGTATTTTGATCCGATCTTAATTCAACGGATTTTTGACATAATAGTTCCGTCGGTAATCCGTCGAACAATTTCTGACAAATTTTTGAGTCACTATCGGAAATCCGTTGGAAAATATGCACATTGATATAGTCGTTTAATTTTCTAAAATTGCGATGAAACTATTTTGTTGAAAATCCATCGGATTACCGTTAGAAATTTTTGTCGAATTACTATAAAAAATTCTGTCAATTTTTCGGTAACTATTTTGTAAAGAATTTTATGGCGGAAAAAACGTGGAAGGAAATTTTAAGATTTAAAGTGTTAGTAAAAATAATTTAAAGATTTAAAGTGTTAGTAAAGTGGTAGCATCTGCCACTTTCAAGATTAAAAATGCTATTTTTCCTATAAGAAAGTTACTATCTCATTAGAACATAAGAAAATTAGTACACAGATCACAAAAGGCATTTAATTAAATAATTGAATCGTACGTGGGGACAATTAAATGAGATGTACTAATCCACTTTGATGTAGAATTCATGAAATAATTGAAATTCTGTGACAGGGCATTAAGATGGTTGCGAGAAGAGCAAGAAAAAGTTAAGGAAGCAGGCATGCCGAAAGTCAAATTTGTGATTATTGAGATGTCACGTAAGAATAATACTAAATTTATCATCTTCTATATAACAAATAAATATTTTCAAAAATCTTATGAGCTAATATAATATTTCATATTCTCAATTATATATACAAACTTGTTGATGGTACACATTTATGAACAGCGGTTACCGATATCGATACCAGTGGTATCCACTCCCTCGAAGAACTTCTCAAGAGCCTCGAGAAGCAAGATATTCAGGTAAAATATACTATTTTTTTTTCATTTGATTAAATTATTATATGGATTCTGAATATTCAAACTAAAGTTTTTAAAATATATATATATTTTAGTTGTGTAAAAAAAGATGTCAACGGTTAATAGATTAATAACAACTGGCTTTAAATTGAACAGTTGATTCTAGCAAATCCGGGACCAATAGTGACTCAGAAACTTCATGCTTCGAAATTTGCCGATGAGATTAAAGAGGAAAATATCTTCCTTTGCGTTGGTGATGCGGTCGCAGTTTGTGCTCCTAAATTGGCTGAGCAATTAGCTTAATATCATCTATTCATACATGCATACATATATCCATATGTATATGTGTGTATATAGGTGATGAACTGATTTAAGAACTATGGGTTTATTTTTTTTATTTTTTTCTTTGAGATGATATGTGTAATATATGGTTGTTGTGTTTGACTCATACAATTGTGAAATGGGGACAAGGTTGAACTTTTTGCTTTTTATTTTATTTTGTTTGGTTAATCTTTCATATATAATTTTCTTTCGTGGTTTGTGTTTGACATGAGATGAGATCAGATGATCAGTAAAATTGTGCTTCCAACTTCTGTTATAATAATTGTGTTTTTAACACAAATTTTCCATTGATTTATGTTCGCCGGAAGAGTTTATTTATTTAATTATTTTCAGAATTTATTTTAGTTCATCAACTTTTATTGGCTATGAAAAATATTCAACTTAATATTTAATTGAAATCTAGTTTGATTCTTGATTTTAACGTAGAGGCACTTGGGAAAATACCTCTTTTATTATTCATAATTAGGAGAAACATCCTTCCAATAATTTAATTCTATAAAAAGCTTTTCACGTTTCTTTGGCATTTTGGACTGCAAAAATTACATTATCTATGAAAAACTACGTGGATGAAAGAGACATGAAAACTAACTTTCTTTGGTTGTTCGCATAATTAGTAATTTGTATTTCGTAAATAATGTTATATTGACGCAAATATAGATACTAAATTGATGTAAGTAATGTTATAAACAAAAAATTTACAATATACTTTTTATAATGGGATTTAACAAGAAGAATTTAAACCTTAGACCCTAACTGGAAGTGGGAAAAAAAAATCAATATATAGTATATTTTTCATAATGAAGTTTAGCAAGAATAAATCTCACCATAAACTCCAAATGGAAGTGTGAAGCTAATTAAATTAAATTACAATATACTTTCCGTAACGGTATTTAACAAGAAGGAATGTAAACGCTAAGCTACAAATGGAACCGGAAACAAAAAAAATAATATCTAATATAGTATCCGTAACAAAGTTTAGCAAAACGGGACTTAAACATCAAACCCTAAATATAGTGGGAATGCAAACAAATCAATGTATAATATATTGTCTGTAAAAGAGTTTAATAAGAAAAATATAAACCTTAATAGAAGTAGAAACTCAAATATATCAATGTAAAATTGAAAATATATATATATATAAATCTTAAAAGAAAGGTTTAACAAGAAATGAAAATGAAAACATATTAATCTATAGTAATATATATCGTTGACCAATATACACCGGTAAGGAAGGGAAAAAAACTCCACAATATATTATATATTTATTTACTATATTTATAACGATGTGACTGTTTTATTGACGTAAATAAGCTGTATTTGTTTGCATCAACACATAAAAATATAAGAGAAAATTGGGTAGTTTTTAAGTTTTTATTTGTTATTTAGGTGATTTTAAGTTTTAATTTGAGAAATGAATAATTTTTAGGATAGTTTTCAAAGTTACTCCATATTATCTCTTAAAAACTATTTTAAAAACTATATATTTCTCAAATTAAAATTTAAAACTACCTAAATCACAAATAAAAACTTAAAAACTATCTAAATCATAAAAACACCCTAAAATAACTACCGGCGGCAAACCTACATGGTGATTACATCCGTAAAATATATAAAATTCTTTTTTATTTCTTTATAAAAGGTGGGATTTGGGCATACTTTGTTGAAAATGAAACTGTTTTATTTTAAGATTTATACTTAATATTTTTATTCGGTTATGTTCTGGTAAAATAAATTTCTAGATTTGCCACTGAAAATAACTGAAGTAAAAACTAAAGTGTCATTATCAGAAAAATAAGAGTGAGCTGAGAAAGGAAAAAGAAAAAGGTAGTTTATTATACCCTTACATAGATTATACAAAACTCCATATTTAAGTTATTGAGTGGGATATTTTTCCAAAATCTCTAAAAATCTATAATTTGGAATCCTTGGGCCGAATATTCCGAATAATGTTTTCTGAAAGACTTTATCAGGGAAGGTTCAGCCACCTACAAATATAGTTTTTTTTTGTATGTTATAGATTAGATTAAACTTAAGAAACCTAGAGAAGGTCAGCACTACAATCTTCCTTTCAGTCTATCTAACAGGTCAGATATTATCAGCATCAACCTGGTAGTTAATCACATTTTTAATTTTACTATTTGACATTTTTTTTTAAAAAGGATGAGATTTGTGTGACAAGCTGACATGAACTAAGATTCTATTCATAAAGCCGCTTAGGAGGGTAAATACATCCATCATTGTTCCCTGGCATAAGATCAACCAAATGTCAACCAAAGCTATGACGACCTACTACACAACAATACTATTATAATGCAATTTTATTATATAAATCAACAAAATCTTTTGAAACTAATTAAACTATTTAATGAAATCATAGACTTGCACATTTAGCTATGCTTTTCGAAATAGTTGACCGTCTCAATTGAGACGCGCGCCACTCATCAAAAATAAAAAATTGTAGTTTATTTACAACCCCTCTCATTGTAATAAAATTCACATAGATAGTAGTTAGTCGAGCTAGAAGATGGCGTTTATGGACGATGGTTTTCAACCTATTCTATTAGCCTTTCGAGGCCTAAATGTGTGGGCATAACCCAAATTTATCCACCTTAGCTATAAAATTAGGACACAATTTTCTTTTTTCGAAAATGTTAATTTTATTCATAGATGTTAAATTTTACTTAGTTTTACATGTCTGTATTATTCCAAAAATAGTGGAAATATTTGATACCTTCATTGTTTTATTGAACTGCTTTTCTCTGCGTTTGGTTGTTTTATGATGTATTCAATTATTCATGTTACAATATAATTGCAGTATTGCAGCTATTGGTAATTTACTTTTATCTGTTTGTGTATCTATCCTCTTGTTGGTTTAGCTTACTTGCTTCATTGTTAGCCTTTAGACTTGCTCATTGAGTTATGTTCAATTGTGCTTATCTCTTTGTAACTGTTTAAGTTTGAAATGAATTGAGTGACAAAAAAAAATGTTTACTATCATATGTTGAAAACATAAAATATTTAAATAGACAATTTTTGATCCTTTATCTTTTAGAATAAATTAAATTATCTCAAACATATAATTATTCCAACTAAATAACATTAATCAAATTCTAGATGAAAACAGGTTAGGAAAAAAATCCGTATTACATAATCTAAGTTTTGATTCATACACAAATTATATGAACTAAGGATAACATTTAATGGATATTTAACCAAAACCATATTGAACATCCCTAGTAAGATTATTAAAGTTAACAAAATATATATACCCTTAACACCATTTAATTTTTGCAACAAATTACTTTTTAAAATTAAATATCATATGTCGACTTATTTATAATTATTATCTAGCACTATAGCGCTGAGTATAAAACTAGTAGTCTGTTAAGACACTTAAACAAAATTTAGCTTTACATGCGTTCATATTTTTATATAAATATATTAATTGTATTCTTTAAATTGTAGATATTTTCTAATTGATAAGTTTAGTTTCTTATATTCGTCTTGGGCCTCCGTATACGTCTTGGGTAGAATTCATATGAACACATCACTTTTTGTTTTGGGTTAAATTCCGAACACATCACTTTGTTTAAGAGAAATAAAAGAGACACAAAAAAATAAAAAAATAAAATAAAAGAGACAGATGATAACTACACCAAACATATAAATACGACGTTGCATGATTTAAAAAAAAAACTAATCTGAGTATCTGAAAACATCAAAGAAACATCGTTGGACTTCAAATGACAGTACACCATAAAAGTGCTCAATTCCATAAAATAAATAAAAAAATAAAAAAGAAAATTAAAAGCTGAAGTTAATTAGAAAAGCCGAAAACCCTATAATAGCAACAACGGTGAGCGCAGGAACTGAGAGGTTGTTTGAGCCAGATTTTGAGGGAGATGGTGCAGTCTCTGACGTTGGTTCAGCCGAAGTTGGCGATGTTGCTGGTGCGTTGGTTGTAGATGGCGAAGTCGTTGGTGTTCCAGACGATGGAGAAACTGTAGATGGCGAAGTTAATTCATGAAAATCTTATAATTATTATGATAATCAGAGAAATATGAGATAGATCGATTAAATTTAACAGAAAACATATAATAGGAAATGAAACGTAAATTAACACTATTTTAATGCCATTTTTAATCATTCCTCAAGGGGAAAAGAAAAAAAAAAAAGCCTTCAATCTTAATTACGAACATAAAGTGTTGCCTAATTGAGATAAGCTTAAAGTAAAATATAACAAAATATGAGTACAAGTTAACACGTACCAGGAGCCGTAACAGGACCTGATGCACCTGGTGTAGCCGCACTAATTATACCTGCAAGAAAAATATCACTTAAAATTAACCCTGGAAATATATAAACACAAAAAAATAATTCTTAGTATTATACAAAATAAAAAGATATTTTAAAATTAATCACCACAATGAGGAGGAGTAATGTCGAGTTTGCAAGCCTTAGGAGTGGCAAGGGCTCTTGTGGTATTCAAATCAACCCCCATTTGTTTACCACTATCCAAACCAGCACAAATGCACTGAGGATTATATGCAACAACAGTTTCTATTCCAACACAACATGACTTCACTGGCTTAGTTTCGTTTGATCCGATCGTAAGGTACGTGAGACAATCAAGCATGCTGAATATTACTGAAGAGCAATCAGAGTTTGATGATGGTCCTGGAGCTGGAGAACCAAGAGGAGATAGTGATGGAGATTTTGCTTTGTTGCGGGCATGGATTGGTGTAACGCGTGATGATGATGATAGTAATAATAATAAGATGGAAAGAACAATAGATTGCTTCATGATTTTTTATTGTTGGATTCCTTCTTTGGAGAGAGTTAAGAGTTTATTGTTTGTTTATTTTTGTTTGCTTTTTATTGAGATAATAGAAGAATGAAGTTTATATATACAAGTGGAGGAAGAGAAGAAAACACAAGAAATTATGTGTTTGTTTTTTCTTAGGTTTCTGAAGTCCGATTCTTGTTCCTTAAATCTTGCTAGTTAGAGATTGTTCGTTGAATAATTATTAGTTTGTTATCATCGTTTTTGAATTTTTATCTATTAGTTAAATTGACTATTAAATTATCTGTTTTTTTTTAATTACAGCATTATTTGTTTATCTGTTATTCAAATTGTTTTGTTAGGATAATAATAATTGAAAAATACGTCAAAAAGTTAGATTAAAAATAAAATAAATTAGCTGCATATTTTACTGAGATAGTTATTAATCTTCTTCATTTTTAATTCTCTTTGGTAGTTTTACCTATTTATAATCCGTTTCCAAATTTTGAGGATGAGAGATGATTGTGCCGATATTTTGATTCTCATATTCATTTGAATTTATTTCAGATTGGCTAAAATGATCATAAAATAACAAACGATGATGACCGTTGATCATACTGCTTTATTTCTTTGTTTAAGAAAATACTAATTGTTTAGTTTAACAAATATTCGATTAAGATTTTTTGCTTTCAAATATAGAATCTTCTATATATTCTTTTAAAAAATTACTTCAAATAAAAAAAATCTTAAATATAATAACTTTCAACGTTCCTCAAATCATTTTAAAAGACATAAAAAACTTATTTTATTAAAACAAATTGGGGAATATGTCAAAACACTTTCAAATTGTGTCAAATTAATAAGTTATAACCTACATTGTATGAAATCGGAAGTGGGTAAATGAAAACTAAGCATTTGAGAGTCTAGAAATGGTTTAGAAAAAGAACCGGGTATATGTTAAACATATATAATAAAACATTAAACATTAGAAAAAGAACCGGGTATATGTTAAACATATATAATAAAACATTAAACATCATATCACATTTAAATAATAATAATGAACCACACAAAACTAATAATTTAATCAGAAAATATCCGAAATAGACTCTTTCAGAAATTTATTTCCAAATATGGTCTCCTCTAATTGAAAAAATCATTCCTAGAAGTCTTTATTTGTAAATAAATTTTTGAAATGCTGCATTTGAGACAATATTCCTTATTTAATTAATAACTCAATTAAAAGTAAAAAAATTGTTCTTATTCCTTATTTATAGAGGTTCTACTGTAGTTGGCATACGAGGTTCTTGACTCCAGCAGGGAAATAGTGTTGTTAAAATCAGTTATAACAGCAATTCCTACTTATACAATTATACAATGAGTTGTTTCTTACATCCTAATAAGTTGCTTAAGAAGTTAGTACAAATTATTAGGAAGTTTTTCTGGTCATCCAATCTAGACAAAAATAAGATTGCATGGATTTCTTGGAGACAAATAACTCAATCCAAGGATAACGGAGGTTTGGGCATTAGAGATTTCAGGGATTTTAACATAGCATTACTTGCTAAACAAGGATGGCGACTTCTTTCTAATCCTACATCTCTTCTTGCTAGAGTTTTTCAGGCTAAGTATTTTCCTGGTAAAAACTTCTTACATGCTACTAGACCTTATCGGCCTAGTTATGCATGGCAGAGTATTCTAGCAGCACAACCATTATTGAGAAAGGGTACTATGTGGAATATAGGACCAGCTTGTCACGCAAACATTTGGCAGGATAAATGGATCAAAGATACACACCCTAGATCTCCCCAACCAAAACAAAGTCTCCAAACTTCTCCCATTAAGGTTTCTGATCTGTTTTATACAGGCACTCGAACTTGGGATCAACTGAAGTTGCAGCAGTATGTTCAGGAACATGATATCTCATTGATCAGCAAATACGACCAGCTACAACTGCTGTAAGTGACTCAGTCTCTTGGTTTTATTCTAGAAGTGGTTGCTATACAGTTAAATCTGGATATTACCTTCAAACCCAATGGTCTGCTGAGCACCAGCCCCAACGACTGCAACCTCTTTCTGAAGATATAAAAGCTTTATTTAAAAAGTTATGGAAATGTAGTCTCTCTCCAAAAATCAAGACCTTTTGGTGGAAATTAATCCACAATACACTTTCAGTTTCAGAACAGATTAATCATCGAGGCATTCGAATAGATTCTACATGTCTGTTTTGTGGAGAAGCAACTGAAACCGTTAATCACCTTATGTTCACTTGCAGAGTGTCCAAAGAAGTCTGGAGCTTAGCACCGACTGCAAGACCACCAGGTGATTTAACGTTCAGTCATGACTTGATTCAAAAACTTGAATGCTTTATTTGACTATATCTCTGTGAAGAAATATGATATCTCTCTTATTCCTTTCATTGGCTGGCACCTTTGGAAAGCTAGGAATGCTTTACTTTTTCATAATAAGAGAAAAATATTTCTCATATCATTTCTCAAGCTCTAAATGATTGTCGATTATGGAGGCAGGCACAAGTTGATTTAAACCAAGAGCATTTTTCTGCTATCAGTTATTCTCCTATAGCTTCCAGACAAGAATTATTTGCTAGGAGACATGAATATGTTTGTTTTGTAGATGCTTCTTGGGCTGCTTCAAATCAAAAGGCGGACATTGCATGGAAGTTGTATAAAGAACAACATCAATGTCTACTCCAAGGTATTGCCTCTATTCCTCTTGTAAAAACACCAATGGAAACTAGGGCAATAGCACTTAAAACGGCTGTTTCTGAGTTAGACAAATTACAGTACCCTGATGTTTTGTTTGCTGGAGATTGTAAATTGATCTATGATGCTCTGCAGAGTTGGCAAAACTCCAATCTTAGCTCATGGTGCCCAGTTCCAGTCAAAGGAGAACTTCTAGATATTTCAAGACTAAGTAGTAGAAGCATAACTCAATATAATTGTGTATATGTTCCTAGAACGCTTTTACATGATGTAGATGTGTTGTCCAAATCAGCACGAACAAATGATGTATTGCCGAAATATTTGTTTGGTGTTTAATAAAATAGTATATGGCCGAAAAAAAAAAAAAAGGATACTCCTCGATCAAATAAAAGTTGAGTCTTCAAATAATTATGGCAGTTCCACTTTTAGTAAACTGTTAGAGCCACCGCACTAATCTGCTACTTCAGTCGTTCTCCAGAACATACACCTAACAAATAATATTAAGCCACGTCATCAATATCCCGATTCTATCGTTGGCATCACTAACAGTTTCTCTAGTCCGGCGCGTACGATAAAAGACCACTTCACGCGGCTCAATCATTTTGTTTTTTCTTTGTCTGAATTATCAACACCACACTGCCAACTCATTATTACTCTCAACATTCACTCTTTTAAATCTTCAACA
Source organism: Cardamine occulta (assembly GCA_028015245.1). Taxonomy (NCBI): domain Eukaryota; kingdom Viridiplantae; phylum Streptophyta; class Magnoliopsida; order Brassicales; family Brassicaceae; genus Cardamine; species Cardamine occulta. The sequence continues at coordinate 9,617,507 of CM051391.1, forward strand.
AAAGTTTTATTCTTCTGTGAAAAATTTTCCATAGAAACAATGTCTAAAGCAGTTATGTTGGTGGCTCTCTGTTTTTTACCGGTTCTAGCCATGGCGGCTCGGCCGAATAAGAACCCGTTCGTGGTGCGAGGCCGTGTCTATTGCGACACTTGCCTCGCTGGTTTCGAAACTCCAGCCTCTACTTACATCTCTGGTACGTAAATAAACATCCAAGATCCAATTTCCTCTCGATTTCGCGTTGTTGAACCGGATTTGCAAATTTCTCTGTTCTCTTCTTTTGAAACTTGTAGATCTCTATCGGTTAACATTTTCCTCAAATTATAAATGTTCAATCATGTTTTACACTATGGATCAGTTTTGAACTTATGGATCTTGATTGATTACATTATTTAATTTTCATCATATTAAACAGAGATTTGAGTTCTTTGGGTGGATTAGTCTAATTTAATCACTATAAATATAGGTGCGGTGGTTAGATTGGAATGCAAAGACAGGACAACAATGGAGTTAACGTATAGTCGCGAGGCGAGAACTGACTCAAAAGGATCATACAAGATCTTGGTTAGTGAGGATCATGAGGATCAGTTCTGTGATACAATGTTGGTTAGTAGCTCTCAATTACGTTGCTCCAATGTCTCTCCTGGCCATGACCGAGCCCGTGTGACCCTTACTCGTTTTAACGGTATCGCTTCCGACGACCGTTTCGCTAACAACTTGGGGTTTTTGAGAGATGCAATAATGCCAGGTTGTGCAGATATCATGAAGCTATACCAAGAAACCGAAGACTAGTTTCCACGTTTCATTATGTTGTATCAGGGTTCATGCGATAAGCGGTATTAAAATGTAATCGCGGATTGTGTTTCATGCGTTCTATTGTACTTCTCCGTCATGGATTTATTACTACTAATCGAAAAAAATACATATTGAATCTCATCACAGAATAGAACAGAATAAGAAAACATACATTGAGTACAGCTAAAATCTCATAACGTTAGTCATCACTGGTTAGATACTCATACCACGCGAGATTGAAGCTCGTTTTCAGACATATCGAGAGCTAGCTAAGAGGTGGTACCATCAGAGACCGATAAAAGGCTGAGGGAGTCGAGAGAAGCGGAAGCAATGCTCTCCAAGGAAGCTAGTCTTTTCTTGTCATCTTCTTTCATTCTCTCTGAATGTTTGTTTATGTTGAAACCCAAATCATCGTTTCCACCAAACGCTGACTCCATTTTCTCCATATCGAAATTCTCGTCCATTATCTGCTTGGTGGTTGGGTCATCTGAGTAAACAAACTTCACTTTGTTTCGTGTCTTTGGTTCTAAGAAGGGCCTTGCCACCTAGAAAACAACAGTCACACCTATCGCGGTTTAAACCAAACGAAACCATTAAATCAGAAATAAGATCCTGTAGTTTTTTTTTACCTTCCAGAAAGGTTCAAAGAACTTAGGAGGATTGTAGAGAACAGCAAAAGCTAATCGCTCGGGGTAGTGTTCTTGTAATACATGAGCGGTTTCTTTCGTAGTTCTTAACGATATATTCACCAAGCTATACCCATGAAAGTCTATCATCCACACCATTTGTTCTTCACCTGGTGGCAAATTTTGAATTGCATTCTCCATACAATACACAAGGTATCTAATCTGGCCTTTCACCGACTTAGAATTCTGAAAAACTCGAAAAATCGGATGAAATTCAATATGATATCAAAGTGGACCATAGCCAAAAAAAAAAAAAACTCTCTGCACACCTCAACACTCGGTCTCATGATGAGCACTGGTCGTCCAAGATTATCGACGCAACTCGATCTATAAATCTTTCCTGTCTCTGCTTCATCAGCTATTTCCTCCTACAAGAAAAACACATTGATCATACTTAAATGTATCAAACAAGATCACAACAATGTAAGTTCATAATACAATATTTACCCAACAGATTTCTTCAGGTTTGTATTGAACTCTCCATTTCAAGGTTTCTTTAAGCATCTTAGTAGCTTTCTTGACGTGCCAATTTCTCGCTCTTAGATACCTCAAAACCGCATCATCCGAGCAAAAATTCAAAAGTTTATCCGGTAATGGTCCTAGCAACTTCCTCACTTCCTCTATCTAAATTCAATTAATAAAAAAAGGAATCGAACATCTGATTTTGAAGATTTATCTAAAAGACTAAAACATAACAAAGTTGTAAGTTACCTTTGCTTTCTCTTCTTCAGTAGGAACAGGTTTCACAAACCCATTAGTCAATGGATTAGGATTCATAACTTATGCTCTTTAATCTCTACAAACAAAATTTTTTGTATTAATTACTTAAACCAATCTTCATGTACAGAAAAGTCAACAAGACAATTGAATCAGTGACTAAAAATCTAATCTAAAAATTAAGAAGTAAAACTCTTCTTGAGATAAGATACAATTAGTGGTTGAAAAATGTTGATCTTAATCTTACCGACCAGAATAAACAGAATCAGATCATTTAACTGTAATGTTTGGTCGGGAGGATCTCTGTCTATTACCCAAAAATACAGAGTAAAAATTCAAAGGAAATAACAATTAAATCATAAAACCTGGACACTGAAGAAATATTTGATTGAAGCTTAAGAACTGACCTTTGGAAATAGTCTTGGGAACTGAAAGCAGAGAGAAGGGCTCAGAAAAGTATTAGGAGTTTGAGGTCAAACAAACAAAAAAAATGGTCTGTGTGTAAAGAGCTAGAAAACAAACGAAATGTGTTCGACTATTTTATGAAATGATTTAAAAAAATTTAATATTCTGTGATAGAGATCTGATCTAACAGGTAGGTGAGCAAAAATGGAATACTCGACTATTTTGCTTTTTCTTTTTTTACCTTTTTTCTTTTTGGAAAAATTTGGTTGTAATTGCAATGACTATATATATATGTGATGGATGCTAAATTAGTCTTTTTAGAAATCTTGAATTTTGTAAACTTTCAAAAAATCATGTAAGTGTACGATATGTAGGGGTGCCAATTAGACTTTAAAACCATATACAACCCTAAACCCGCATTATTATTGGAGGTTAGAGTTCATGTTTTGATTATCCAAACAAAAATAAACATTGCGGGTTGATCCGCCATGGTCTATGTTTTTTGTTGGACAAACCAGCATCAGTTGCGGATAATCCGTGAGTTAAAAATTTTTTTTATGAATTTTTTATATACATTTATGCATTACTAGCCCATTAATCCATTAAATTATTTTTTTCCAAATCCCAATTTTTTAAAAACGACTTTATATATTTGAGTAACCTTAATCGTATTAACCTCAAATTTATTTGTCCAAGAAAAATTTCTTTCATTTGTTTGTTTCTCTTTGTATATGTGCCAAGAGACAAAACTAAATAATGGATTAAGAAGCTGATGAAGTTGCACTCTAATTTCATATTGATGTCCAAGTCTATGTCTAATTGAATACCAAAGACATTGAGGACAAAGAAGCAGCCGAAAAGCCTCTTCAGACAAATTTTACCTTAAAAACTTTGAAGAAACATTTTGTTCAGATTCAAACCTTAAGTTCAAGGAGAATATGAACAATATGCATCACTCTACCCTTTTATGGAAAATATGACTTAAGTTCCGACAAAAAAGATGTTCATAAAATATATTCTAGTTGAATGATATAAGGTGTGGGAGAAGTAATGAGACTCTATGAGTTACTAAGTACACAATCACTCGATCCAAATCAATTTCCAAGATTGGAGATCCAGAAAATTTCACCATACTTTGGTCTCTTGGGGATTTAGATCGAGAAGAAACTTTGTGTTACTCTGGTGCAAGCGTGAATATGATCTCAATAGAAACAATGACAAAACTGGTCATTCAAGCCATGAAACTTGGCTCCACTTCTCTATTTCTAGCGGATTCATCATCAAAACACTGTTTTATCATCATTAAAGACTTCTCAAGGTTGGAAATTGCTTAGTCCCAACTAATTTCATTGGTTTTAGAAGTGGTGCAAACTCTCGCAAGGTACCTCTCGTCTTGGGAAGGCCTTTTCACGACCGCGGGAGCCAACATAAACTTCTCCAACTACTACACCAACATAAACTAGCAAGGTACCTCTCAAATGATGGTTGAGAGTTGTATATATAGAAATGATTTCATGTCTCCACTTTTGTTCAGCTCCGGAAATTGTACATTGTGCAATGAGATTATGTAATACCATGTTATATATCTGAATAGGTTTCTTCGGTTCAGTAAAGAATCAGTCTTGCAATTCCTATTATATATGATACAAATTACCAGATTAAGAACACCATTGTATACATTAATACAACACTCATAGCATGTTCTTAAAGTGATTATTAAAAACTAATAAATCAACCACGAAGAATCATCAATTGGCTTGAGCGTCTCGTGCTCTTTGTACTTTCAAGTCATCAAGATAGGTCTGGTAGATATAAAAACCAAATCCCGTAAACGCGATGACTATCACAACCATCTTAATTTCAGTCAGCTTATCATGGAACACCACGATGGCTGCAACAGGGGTAACGATGAGAGAAAGCGTACCAATAAGATTTGAAAACAGCGAAGACACCAGAAATATAAGCGCCAGGGCTCCTAAAGAACCAAATTGCCACGAAACTGCAGTACCAACCAAAGTCAAAACATAAACAACTTGACCCTCATTAAACTCTTCCATCTCCGAACTCAACAACTTCCATTCCCCGCTCGCAAACAACCCGGTAACCGCTACACAAGAAGCCACTAAAGAAGTGTAGATTTGCATTTCAAGAACCATTGAAAACGTCTCATTCTTGATAATCTTCTCAAATGAAAACTGCATAAGAGAGACCTTAAGAGAATAGATAAGAGAAGCAACAAGTGTACAGAAACACCCAATCATATAACTCCATTTAGAATCACCAAATGGTCTATCTGAATCATCATCCAAAGATATCAATACAGCAGAAACAGAGAGAAGTAACACTGAGAAGAAAATATAAAAAGTGATTTTCTGAGAATTGATGTAATAAGAGAAGACACCATTGAAAGCTAACTGTGAAGCACATAGAAGTGAATAAGTTGAAGCAGAGAGATATAAAAGACCAAAAGAATATAAAAGATTGTCTAAACCAATAGCTAAACCAAGAGAAAGATAAATCCAGAACAGAGTTGTGAAAGAGCAAGAAGAAGAAGATGAAGAGTGTGAAGTACGAAGAAGATAAAGAGGGAGATAAAGAATTGGAAAGCCTCCGGTTTGGACAAGAGTTGAGATCCATTTACTGTTTCCACCTTCGTTGTAATAGAATCTACCAAGAAGAACTGCAATGGCTTGAGCAAAGATAAGGAAGAAGATGCTTATGAAAACAAGAATCCACCATTCACTTCGTTTTAGTTTCATGAGTTGAGTAGGGACGCTAGTTCTTGTTCCTTCATCTTCTTCCTTTAGCAAAAACGCTTCTTCTTCATCTGCTAGGATCAAACAACACATAAAGTTCATAGCTTTAAAGAAATTTATGAAAATACCCAATTTGATCAATTTTGGTTAAGTGTTGACGGAGGATTACTTTATTAAGAATCTGGCGATTACTTTTGTGAAATTTTCAGTTGGTTTCATTTCTGGAAATGAAACTGAAAATGAAATAAGGAAGCAGAGAAACTTTACCCATGGTGAGGAGAGAGTTGAGTAGCTGACCAATGTATTAATCGATTTTGGAGCTAAGATTGAAAAGTTTAGGGACCTCTCCTTTTCTTTTTTCAGGCGAGGATTTTTCTTTTAAATATCTTCAAAAAAAAAAAAAAAAAAAAGAGAAATTATGGCTATGGCTATTATTAGTTTGTAGCAGTATGGCTATTATTATTTTTATATTTAATAATTTATATATATATATATATATATTATACTATTTTAAGCTATTTTCGGAATGTTTTGGATTGGATCCCAATAGTCACGGGTTTTGGTGGATCCGGATTTGTGTAATTATTTGTTGGTTCCAATCTAGTTTTGGATATCCTAAAATTTTAGAGTACTCGATATGTGGTCGTAGCCACAACAATTTATAGAGGAAATATGGTCTCAAAAGTTACAGAAGATAATGTATGTTTTGCAATTGCGTTGGCAGTTCAGTTTGTTTGTTGTCGGAAAATAAGAAAGAATCTACTATCAAAATCTATCATATTCTTGGACAATGATTCTCGGGAAAGTTTAAATAATCTTTCACATTTGGCGCATTGCCAAGTTTTGAAAACCTCTCTCGGTATCCTAGCAACTCCTCCATTAATACATCATTACCAGCAACATGTCTTGGCTGAGCGGCAGCTGGTTGAGCATGCTGAGCGGCGGCTTACTCAGGTTGAAGAGCAGCCTGACAAGCTATCTCATGTGCTGATATTTAAACTCTTATTTTTTTCCTTGATTTACTTTATGCAGTTTATTCAGACTATGATTTGTATTTAATTGATTATGTCTGAGTAATCCACTTGTTAGATTTAGGGTTTTCAAAGGGTTTATGATGAATTGTTGAATTGGGCATAATATATTAGGATAATCATAATTGTTCTTCATCAAGATTTGAATCTTTACTAGATCTGGATTGATCACATGGAATCTAGAATCTTAGGATATTTAATATACATGAGAGTGTTATTGATATCTTGAACTAATCTTATATGAGCAAAATAGACTACTCGCAAAGAGATTTGGTTTAAGGATTTTGTGAATATATCATACCTAATTTATGATTAGGGTTTACAAAGAGATTTTGAATTCTATGATTTAAGTATAACTATCATTATAGCGAGAGTTGAATGATCATATCATTGTGTTATGAGTTTAAGTACCGGTCATACATGCATCCTATATTGAATTCACCCAGTTCACAATTTTGAGTTACCTGAATTGAATTCTCTAGGTCTAGCGCCTTCTCATATTGAACTTACAACCCAATCTACTTTTGTTTATTCATTATTGCATTTTTTTTACTTTTAATTCTTTTGTTGTTTAGCTTTAATTGAAACTGAAATAATCTATTGTGTGAAGCCCAAAAGTCTTTGTGGATTTGATTCCTAAGTACTACAGTGATCTCTTAATTTGAGAGAGTACCTCTAAGGGTAAATTTGAGCATATCAATTAGGATAATCATATTTGTTCTTCATCTGGATTTGATATCAATACTAGTTCTGAATTGATCACTTGGAATTTAGATAGGATAATTAATAAACATGAGAGTGCTATTGATACCCCGACATACTCTTAGATGAGCAAAACTATTATTCGCAAAGCGATTTGGTTTATGAGTTTTGTGAACTTATCAAACTCGAGATTAATGCATATTATTATTCTTTAGGTTTACAAAGAGATTTGGAATCTAGGAATCTAGACATAGATAATCTTTACAACAAGAGTTTATTGATTAGATATTAGTGTTTTGAGTTTAAGAACGGAACTTAATTAAATCCTTAATTGAATTTGCCCATTCACGATTCTTATTTACCTTAGCGGAATTCCCTAAGTCTAGCTTTTTCCATCAATTGAATTTACAACCATTTTATTTGCATTCTGTTATTATTTTAATTACAATCTATTTAGTATAGCTTAATTCAATAACTGAAAATCTATTTTGTGAACTTGAATTCTTGTGGATTTCGATCCCTAAGTACTATAGACGATATCTTAATCTCAGAGAGTAGCTTTAGGGCTTATTTGAAGCATATCAATTACCACTTTAAGTGTTTTAGGTGAGAAAATACGTACAGTTGGCTGCGATGGCATTGTTGAGACCTCCTAGGAATGTACCAACCAATGCTTCTTCGGACCAATTTGCGACTTTATTTTGGAGGCGTTTGAATTTGCCTTGATAGTCATTCAGTTTTGGTGGATCTTAATATGTGCTTCATGGAAATTTTCTCCCACCGATGGCCCAAATCGAAGCCATAGTTCGTCCTCAAATATTTCCCATGGTGTGTTGTATGGATCGGCTCCGATTGCCTTAGAGGTGGCTTGCCTCCATGCGTTGGCCTCCTCTGTGAGGTGATAAGATGCAAAGCTGACCCGGTATGTATTTGGTATTTCTTGATAAGCGAAGTATTGCTTGGCTTTGTCTATCCATTCGGTCGGATCGCCGCCGTTGAATTTCGGGAAATCGAGTTTCACGTGACGGTGTTGTGTTGTTTGCAACGACGCAAATGGATTCTGCAACTCTCCTCGCTGATCCATTTGTTGGGTTTATTCAGTTTGGTGATAGTTCCTATAACCACTTGTACCACTTTCCCGATTGGTAATCATCATCTCCATCATTCGGTTCATGAAATCTTCAAGAGTTCTGTTAAATGAGAATTCCATACCCCGAAACTTGGTCGGCCATGGCGGTGCTCATCTTGTGAAGCTCGTCTTGCATGAGTCCAAGACTTGCTTCGATATCACTAAGCCTCTCTTTGTTGTTGGCTATTGTCTCCAAGACCACTGTTTTGTTTGACTTTTTTGTTTTTCTAGGTGGAATGGTGGAAGTAGGGGTTTTGAAACGGAAAATAAAATTTGTGTGCTTGTTGACGTTGATTCTATGGTGAAAACGGCTCTAATACCACTGATGCGTCCCAGGTGTGAGGCTATCAATGTTGATCACTCATAAGAACTTAAGAACAAGAGATGGTTTTAATTGGTAGTTAAGACTACCTTTGTTTATGGTTTTTCATTGAATATATAGAAAGCGATGGAGTTCAACTCGTACAAGCAAGGAAGCATAAACAGAAACTGGACTAGTGGAGTACAACTCCTACAAACATGGAAGTGGGAAAAGCAGAGGATGTGATCACTCTGCAAAACGAGAAAAAGGCCAAGTCAAAATGACTTAGTGCTGATACTTGGGATTGGGCCTCTTGATACAATTGGGCCGAGTTTTTTTGTGTCGTATCACTAGCGGTGGATTGGCTTTGTTTTACACTGGTAAAATAAATCTGTAGATTTTTTTATAAAAGCAATAGAAGCATTGATGTTAAATAATTATTTGATAATAAGATTGTATTCATGTCTTTCGTGTATGGAGATCCTATTGCAATCTCTTTGCACAATCAGCTCCCGCTTCCTTGACTCGTCACGTCATCATCTTCGTCTTTGCTACGTCATCTCCTGCGTTCATGTCAATTTTCAAATTTTTGATATGTTTTGTTGTACCTCTATTATCTACACAACAGGTTGTGTTCAGTATCTGCATCTTCAGAATTAAGAAAAAAAAAACATAGCAGAGATTACGAATATGATGGTGGTAGGACTTCCAACGAAATCTAGACTGAATTGACTAAAAGGTGAGAAACAAAATTCATGGTTTATAATTTTAGGAGGAAACAATGAAAGCTAGATAAAATATATATATATATATATATTTGTATATTTGCCAGTTGAAAAAGAGAAAGTTTTTTTTGGTCTATAAAAATCAACAATCGAGTAATGGTGAGTTTTGTTTTATGTACCATATCCTCTTCAAAAAAACATTTGTTTTCCATAAAAAAAAAAAAAAAAAAAAAAGAGTAACACGATGGAGCCTCATAAAAAACACTTGGTCGACGGCACAACCCTCCACATGTGTCATCCATGCCGGCGCACTATTCCATACAGAATCTACGCCGTATTTCACACGTGTGGCATCATAGCCCTCATGTATTACCATGTACACTCACTTCTCACGGAAGACAAAACTTTAATAATATCTCTTCTTCTCCTCTCTGATATAGTTCTTACCTTCATGTGGGCTACTACGATGTGCCTCCGGTTAAACCCGGTTCACCGGTCTGAGTACCCTGAGAATTGTGCAGCTCAATTAGAAGACTTTCCAAAGCTGGACGTGTTTATATGCACAGCTGATCCGTACAAGGAGCCTCCCATGATGGTGGTCAACACAGCTCTATCTGTGATGGCTTATGATTATCCGTCCGATAAGATTTCAGTCTACGTATCGGACGATGGAGGATCTTCGTCGACTTTGTTTGCTTTGATGGAGGCTGCTAAGTTCTCTAAGTTTTGGTTGCCTTTTTGCAAGAAGAACAATGTTCAAGATCGATCCCCTGAAGTTTATTTCTCCTCAGATTCACATTCTTGGAGTGATGAAGATGAATATCTTAAGGTATGTATTATTTATCAACTAATCTCTGTAATTAGCTTTAGTTGAAGGGTTTTTTCGTCTGTAATTAGCTTTAGAACCTATTTAAATCTTATTTCGACAAATTCGAAATAACTATCTATCACGAGTGTTTTCCAATTAATGTTAACACATAAGTAATTAATTTTTCTTAATTGTGTTATTTCATAGATTGTTATAATCGTTGTTCATTTTAATTACTTTTAATCGTAGAATATCAGGGTTTTAAGCAAAATACATGGGCAAACAAAAAATTAAATTTATAATTGGAATGGAAGGAGAAGTATAGTAACAAAGAAAAATTAAATGAGTAGAAACAGACAAAGAAAAATTAAATGAGTAGAAACAGAACCTTATCGCATCTTCTGTAAAATAGCTATCGCATCTTCTGGAAAATAGTGGCTTTTTTGTTTTTTGTTCATGATCCCAAGATTTTCGGCAACACTAATATTCCTTCCGTTTCAAATTAATCAAAAAAATTGTTTTAAAAAGATATAATTTCTTAAATTTTATGCATAAATAACTATGTATCACAATTATTTTTTAATCAAAATTAATTAATAAACACAAGAATAAAATTATTAAAGATGCAATTTTTCTATTTTCTATGTATAAATAGTTTTTTAATTATGAATTAAATATAAAACAGTAATTTTCAAATTGAACTTCGAAGTTCGAAAACAAAATGGAAAAGTCTTATAAAAAAAATATGGAGAGACAGGATAATACACGTATCGATAAAAATTGATATCTATGACAAAAGGATAAAGTGTAAGATATCAAGCGAAGGGTGCTCTAAATTAATACACTTTTATGTCCTCACAAGTTGTAAGGAATTTTTTTTTTCCACAAATAGTGGAACACTGTAAATTATAAATTAGACAAAAAAAAATATATGAAATTGTGTGGTGGAACAGATGATGTACGAAGATATGAAGAGTAAAGTTGAACATGTGGTGGAGACTGGAAAAGTTGAGACTGAATTTATCACATGTGATCAACGTGGAGTATTTGATTTATGGACCAAAGAATTCACTCGCCATGACCATCCCACTATTATTCAGGTATAACTAAGTGAAAACTTGGAAATTCCCTTTTATCACTACTTTATATGGTATAAATTTTTCATTTAGAATAATTTTTTTTAGAGTATTGTTAGTGCCATATGTTATTTATCAAATCACATTTTTTTATTTTGTTGTTAATTTGAGGGTAGGTGTTACAAAATAGCGAAACTAATATGGACGATACAAAAAAATACACGATGCCAAATCTAATTTACGTTTCAAGAGAAAAGAGCAACGTTTCACAACATCATTTCAAAGCTGGTGCTCTTAATACCTTGGTAATCAACTAAACCCTATTTTTAATCGGTTTCAAGTTTGGTTAGCCAGCATTTCGTTAAGAAAAAAAAAAGTTAATTATGTGTATTATTTTCACTGTAGTTACGAGTGTCTGGGGTGATGACAAATTCACCGGTCATTCTAACACTAGACTGTGATATGTACTCCAACGATCCTACAACACCGGTTCGCGCTTTATGCTATTTAACTGATCCCGAAATTATATCCAGTTTAGCATATGTGCAGTTTCCTCAGAAATTTGAAGGTGTAAGCAAGAATGATATCTATGCGTGCGAGTTCAAACGTCTCTTCGACATCAATATGATTGGATTTGATGGTCTAATGGGACCAAATTATGTGGGAACTGGCTGTTTTTTCAATAGACGGGCTTTCTATGGACCTCCATCTAATTTTGTTTTGCCTGAGATAGATGAACTTAGGCCTAATAGAATTGTGGATAAACCTATCGAAGCCCAAAATGTTTTGATATTGGCACACGATGTTGCAGGATGTAACTACGAGCACAATACCAATTGGGGATCCAAGGTAAGCTAAAATCAACCCTCGCAATTAGTTATATCTACTCTTAGTTTCCACTTGTTATAACTAATCATTAAAACTAAACAAGGTTGAGTTAATTGACCATAATTTTTTTTTTTCAATCTTGGATAGTGTAGTTATATTTAAAAACTAATTATGAATTCTGATTTTTTGATCGATACCCCCTCAGTTTTATTTTATACTTTAAATTTTATTTCATTATAAGTGTTGTTTGTGTTTTCAACGTAGTTTTTTGATTAAAAATTTACTTTTACCCCTATTATTTATTGTAATAACCAATGAAAAAATTTGTTTAGTGTATTAGTGAGGGTATAAAAGAGAATTTCATTGTTTTCTTAATTTGTTTGTAAAAACTTAAAACGACATTTATAATGAAACGAAAGGAGTATGAAACTTAGAAAATAATAGCTTTTATAAGAATTTCGTAAAGGTTAAATACATGTCTTTTAAGACAATATTAGTTATATTTCGAGTGCTAATATCATTATTTTTCTTCATACTATATAACGCCTAAGTTATCATTCAAAACTGTGCAGATTGGATTCAGGTATGGATCTTTAGTAGAAGATTATTACACAGGGTATAGGCTCCATTGTGAAAGATGGAGATCAGTTTTTTGCAGTCCCAAAAGACCTGCATTTTGCGGAGATGGTCCAAAATGTCTAATTGATATGGTGAGCCAACAAAAAAGATGGGCCGTTGGACTTCTTGAAGTTTCATTGTCAAGGTACAGCCCCCTCACTTATGGGGTTAAATCAATGGGCATGTTAATGGGCGTAAGCTATTGTCAATATGCATTTTGGGCCTTTTGGGCAATTCCTCTAATTGTCTACGGATTCTTGCCCCAACTTGCCCTTTTATATGGAGTTAGTGTCTTTCCCAAGTCATCAGAATTATGGTTTCCGCTTTATATATTCTTGTCCCTCGGTGCATATGCGCAAGATCTACTAGACTTCGTACTAGAAGGAGGAACTTATCGCGGATGGTGGAACGATCAAAGAATCTGGTCAATAAGAGGATTCTCTTCATTCCCCTTTGGCTTCATAGAGTTCACTCTTAAAACCCTAAACCTCTCCACGGAAGGATTCAACCTCACAAGCAAAGCCAATGACGATGCCGAACAAAGAAAGAGGTACGAGCAAGAGATCTTCGATTTTGGTTCCTCATCGTCCATGTTCTTGCCCATGGCCACGATGGCGATCGTGAATCTCCTTGCCCTCGTTTGGGGGCTTTATTGTCTTCTTGCTTGGGGAGAAGGACTCGTACTTGAAATAATGTTGGTGAGCTTCGTCGTGGTTAACTGTTTGCCTATCTATGAAGCTATGATGTTTAGGACAGACGATGGAAAATTATCAAATAGGGTTTGTTTCTTAGCTGTGATCCTCACATTTGTTCTTATTGTGTCAGGTTACTTCTTCGTCAAGTAACTACACCCTAATGGGCTTTGTAGTTTTATTTACAATCAATAATAATATATATTTACAAGGAGGAGAGAATAATCTGATGAAATCCCACCTCTCACCTCATCGTAGGAAAGTAAAGTTTCCCATTATTAGCATGAAAGTTTCCCACAAAAAGAAAAAAATATTTGTTGACGAAGAAAAAGTTCTTCTTTATGGTGGAAAGGAAAATCGGTTGTTTCATACCTCAAGAGTGTTGATATGTTTGATTCATACACGAATTACACTATTTTGCAAAAATATACCTTTAAAACTAAAATATTTGAATTTACTATCTTAATTTTTGAAATAGTGAGAAATTATATTGATTGTTACTATGATAAGAAATTGTTAACTTTTCTAAAGACGTAGTTACCACATATATGTGTTTACCTGGACCAGATTCAAAAGAAAATTGTATTGCCCCATCTATAAATTTAAAAGGTGGTGTGCAGCCTTACAGAGGCGGGAGCAGAAACTTATTTTATCAGTCATAAAAATATATTTTAAAAAAATAGTCTATAAACTCCAAAATAAAAACTACATCTTCAAATAACTCCTTTTCTATAAAACAAAGGGTGAATTGTGTGATAGTACACTTTTCAAAAGTAATTGGGTTAGAAGACTTTACACTATTTACATTACGTAAGGACATTTTTACTGTAGCGCTGTTGAGTTTATATTTTTGCCCAAGTTTATTTGCATATTTACACAATAAACCATTGATTTTTTTTTCCTATCTCTCTCTCTCTCTCTCTTTTTAAAAAATATTTTTTCTTTACATCTCACCAATCATTCATAAAAAATGTAAAATCAATTTTTGTTTTTTTTTTTTAAATCTTTTTATGAATGTAACAAAACTCATTTTGTATAAATGCACAATCAAAAGTCCTCTAATACTCCGACTTTATATACCGTTCTGTACACCATCTCCATACCCGACTTTGTATACTGATTATATACAGTCTTTTGTACATAATTTGCATCCACTTGTGATGTATGGAACATCCACTTGTCTAATATCCTATTCGAGGCGAATTGGTGTACGAAGAGATTCGGTGTACGGAATGAGTTAGTACACAAAGTACACCCGAGACATTTTTGTATACCACAAATTGTACACCTACATCTGTGCACCCCAAGTACCAAGTACATTTACTCCCAAACATCTTGTTTGTACACCACCCATAATGTACACTTATGTATGAGATAAGTTGGTGTACAAAGATACTTGGTATACGAAACAATTTGGTGTACAAACCGAATCGGTGTATAAGATGAGTCAGTGTACAAAATATTAAAAATAGTGAGATAAAAAGGTTAGGGTACTTTGTTCATTTTTAATAAAGCTCTATTTTAAGCTATTAGATCACGGTTATTAGAGGGGAATAATGTGTGTTTGTTTATCTAATTGTAAATAGTGAATGTACCAATTATCCAATTATATTTTTTAAAATGTACTACTTTTCCAAATAACCTTAAAATAAACTAGACAGTCAATTAAAAGCTGATTACAAATGTGATTCCGTAGTGCAGTCTTCACAATCTTTATCCCAAAAAATATCTCTCGACGGTTGCAGTAGCAACAAGCAAAATCAAAACTAATTTCAAAAGTAGTTTAATATGAATAGCAACACTAACATTTAAAAGTAGACAAAAACTTAGAGTTTAAGTAATGTAATCCTAAATTCCAAATTTAACAAAAACTTAGAGTTCAATCTTAACGAATTAAAATATATATATATATATATATAATAAAATATGTTCTCTTCACATGATGTCACATCAACACCACTAAAATAATTACCATCTCCTCTATTAAAACTATTTTTACCATTACTATCTAATTTGTTAAATGTTAAATCATTTTCTTACCAGCTTACCCCATCTACTCACCTATATGTCCAATTTTGAAAGCCCAAAACCTCACAGCAAGCCTCAGTTCAGAGGATGACGAACCGAGAAAATACTCGTAATGAACTATCAAGTCATTATAGTCAATAGCTACATGTGCGATAAAAATTATGAGGATAGTCGACCAAAAAGAGTTTGAAAGATACCAAACAAAAAAGAACCTGAGATAGACGGTTGGAGTGCTTCACGAACTGATCTCGAACAAAGGAGCTAAATTGGTTAAGAGGAGGAAGTTGTTTATCAGATCAAGTGCCAAAATGCCTATATAGGTTGGCGACTTTTTCCTTTCCTAGAAACTCCCAAAAGCAAGAGTCATCAATCCATACGAAGATTTTTGAATCTGAAAAATTATACACACCTTGAGAAAACATAAGTCATTATACTGGCTGAGTCAAGTGGTGGCAGAAGTAAGCTACTTAAACAATATTCAAGAGATGACTTAGACTATGAATGGGGCTCTAATAAGGTAGACACCCCTTGAGTAGTCGCATTTGTTGATACAGAAGGAACATTTGGGGATCTCTTCCCACGAGATTTTGACTTTCTAGTCTGCAGAGAGAAGGCAGTTTCAAGCTTCTTTCTCTTGCTTGATTATAGTATCGAAGCAAGAGTGTCTTGCTCATCTATGGCTCCAGTATCCTCGGGAGCAGCAAAACGAGCCAGGCGAGAACCTATCCTAGAACTGGATCGGGCATTAGAAGGTGTAGCAAGATGATCAATGGTCAAGCTAACCCTTCCAAGGGCAGTGTCATCAAAAGCAGAAGCAAATTTCTCTTTGTGTATTTTCCTGACAGCATCAAGCTGCCCCTTGATTATATCCTCTGCAACCTTGCGAGCATCTTTTTGAAAGCTGAGATTAGGTGTGACTTGAGCGACGGGAGGACCTAAAACACACTGAAGTTCTCCACTTCTGAGGCGCTCTCCTGCACGGTGAATGCGATCAAGGGAAAAAGAGTTCTAGCTTAACTCTTTCCCAGTTATCGATCGGTAAAGGCAAGGAGGCCCTCACAAAGAGTGGGGCAAATTTGGGGAGCCTCCATAAGCCAATAGTGGTTTTGCCAAACAGTTAAGCACCAACATAGTGAACAAAGTCACAAGTGAGATTGGCTACCTGCAGCTTTAGCCCAATCTCGACGAACTCGCTGAAACCAACAACAGAGGTGCTGTCAATCTTGAAAAAGAACCAAAACCTCTTCCATGACTGGAATTTGTTCGGGAGACCTAGAATTGAGTGTCTATTGTCATTAGGATAGATAGCAAAATGACCAGTGCCACCTTTCACACTTCGGACACTGAAGAACTCAAGAAGTTCGTTTACGCTAACCAAGTAACCGCACTTGAAAGCAGCATCAATTAAACATAATACATTACAAAGCATATTACGAGCCATTTGCGGAAAAAGCAAGCTCCAAATGATCAAGATACTTCAAAAGTACCTCACGGAGAGGGAAGAATAAGCCACAACCCACGAAGTAAACTTTGTGAACACAGCAATAGTCGAAAGGCACCGTTTCCAGAGACTCATTCAATCCCATAAGAAGAAATTCGACCGAGAAGGGGAACCCGACATCAGACTTTGATTTCCTGTAGTTTCTCTTGAGTTAGCCTCGTCGAGTAATATGGCCCAAATTGATCTCCAGGCTGAGTACACAGTACAGGCACCGGCGGATTTTTTGACTCCGCGGGCTCGTTGATACCCAAAATTTTGGGGTCGACCAATTCGATTAAGGGATTAATTATGAAATCAGACATGATTCGTGATAGGGTTGATGAGGCAAAATAGAAGAAATTATTTGAAAGGATATGAGACAAAAGTTTTACGAAATATGAGATGTAAAAACAAAGAGCAAACAGGGTAAACTTAATCTAAAGCTTGAAAGTGGAACCGTCGTGAAGATGGTGGGGAGTGGAAGAGTTTCCCGCATGTTGATAAAAATTTGATAGATAAGACACGTGTTAAGACATCAAGATAGCCGAATCCAAAAATTTAAGGGATCTTAAGGAAAAATACAATGAAAACACTTAAGTCCTCCAAGCCAGACAGTAGCTTGCAGGACATGGGGGCAAATGTTGATACCGGATCCCGAAGCAAGGATCCACTCTCTTCAATTATGACACGTGTCAAGCATCTCAGCAGATCAAAAAAGGGTTGATTCAATAAGCAAGGACATGCAAACCAAAAGAGAGCTCGATAAAAGCGAACTGGAGGTCCGATGAGTAGTATCGCCTCGCGGAGAGAAGGAGCAGCCGAAGCGAAGAGTGTCCGCGAAGCAAAGCAAATCTGCAAACTGAAGAGGAAAGTCATTCAAAATTCAAGCCTGTAAGACATTTGTAGAAAGTGATTCTCTTGATGATTCTTCTTTCGTAGGAATTTAGTCACGTCTCTTTGGTATTACTTGGTAGATTTCTACTCGACATGGTGAATGCCAAGCGATTCTAAGGTTTTGCTCGATCATTCTCACTTTGGGTCGTGCCTTTCTTGATTCCTCTTAATGACCGAACTTAGTCCTGGTTACGGGTCATTACAAGGGGGAGCAAAGGTTCGTGGTCCTTGGTTTGAGAGAAGGATTATTTGGAGACAAACCAATGTCACACATCAAAAGATTAGACAATAGCTGTCTAATATATAAATCAAGTCAATATCTAATTAGTGTGAGCCCTTTTGGGAAGAAGCCAAAAAAATATTCGTGCGAGCTTTGCCACTTAGGCCCAAAGCGGACAGTATCATACTAATGAGGGAGTTGACTTAGGCTAGTAGAAACCCAACATCAGATTGATAAGTTGTTTGTGGCTTTGTAACCCTGAAATTTAGGCCTTTCTAAAGAGATATAGATTGAACCTAACCCTCATTTGAAAACAAATCTGCCATTAAAGGACTTGAAGCTCAATTTCCAAGGAGGAAAACTTGAAAAACAAAGATATGAAATTTACCTAACACTTCAATGATGAAGGAACACTATCTAGAACTATGGTTGTTCAGGGTGTTCTTATTCATCAGAAACTAATATGACCTAAGTTTTATGAGATTATATACATATATATTTCAATTGGTATGAGAGCCATCATATTCGGTTTATGTTTTGTACTTTAAGTTATTTTTAATTAAATTTGGATTTATTAATTTGGTAAAAAAGTACTGAATCAAATTTTTTTTCTAAGATTCAGGTTTAGATAAAGTATTATGGAATCCTTGGTTTAAATTTTGGTATTAGATCTGATTTATGTGCTTGGTAATTGTTTAGAGAAAAGCATGTTTAGATTTTAATGAAAAATAAAGCTATCTGGTTATTGATCAGCGATGGCGGCTGGAACTTTGAAGTCTTTAAGGTTTTTAGGTTAAAGAACATTAAGATTGTTTCATGTATATCTCTATGAGCCATGTAATTCATTAAGTTTTATGGACAATTCTCAAAAATAGTACAAAATTAAGTTTTTGTGACAAAAAATAACACACATTTTAATTTAGGACAAAATAGCATTTTTATTAAAGGTCAATTCTCTTATATAGCACAAATCTCTTAACCTCATATTTTTAGAGTTTAGAGTTTAGAAAACTCTAAGCCCTAAACCCTAAAGCATACCTCCTACCCCCTAAAAATTATATCCTAAATTCTAAAATACTTATGCCAAACCAAAAAATTAAATTATTACCCTTTATAAAAATAATATTTTTTTAAAATAAAAATATGTGCTAAATTTGTCAAAAAAAAAACTTATTTTGATGCTATTTTAGAGAATTTCTCAAGTTTTATTTAAGTCATTTGGGCTTAAGGATCATTTAATATATTTTTTTTATAAAGAGAAAAAGAATTTGGGCAGTAGGCCTGTAAGGTCCTCAAATTTTTCAATTTTTGTAGAATTATATGACATTAGACGGATTCAATCTCTTCATCTGATGTATTCAGTTTTAATTCCTTCTTCCTTGAACAATTCTGCCATGTTGATATTTTTGCAAAAACAAAACCCACATACTTCTAGATAGGGGTGGACAAACGGGAATTCGGGACAGGATTTTACAGGAATGAGAACAGGACGGAAATTTGAGAATAAAAAAAAACTAATCCCATTTATTTCCCATACAAAATATGGGATGGGAGCGGGCCGGGCCGGGATGGGAATAGAAATTGCCAAAAATAAACATGACAAACAAATTAAAAATTTAAAAATTATAAAACAATAAATTATCACAAATAAGTTTGTTTAATAATAGAAAAAAAAACTTAAAATTCAGAAACAACCCAACATAAACTTCAGTCATAAATCATCAAAATCAAAATAAAATAAAAATAAATTGCATAAATTTAAAATCCTAATAAACTAAGTAAGTAATCTTCATATTCTCTTGCATCATTCCTCGTTTGATTGTTTACCGAGTTGTATGCATACAAATTAAATAAACAAGAATAGTAACTAGTTAGAAATAACATATTTTTAATCATACAAAATATGAAATATGAAAATATTTACATTAATTGACTAAAATTTATGGTACCTTATGTGAATTGATATATAATATTATTATGTATTATATATAATTTTTTCGAATGGAATTTCGGGAATTCTCATTCTTTTCCCGTTCCCAAATGGGAATTAAAAGCTTATCCTATATGGGAATATCCTTCTAAATAGGACGGGATGGGGTGAGACGAAACGGGACGGGAATTGTGCCCACCCCTACTTCTAGATATATGTCTAAACAAAATAAAATTGCTCGTTGAGTCTGATAGATGGTAGTATCACACTCTTCTTAAAGAAAACGTTTGTAACACAAGTTTAAGTCAATATTTAAATTCGCTTGTACAAGTTTACTATTTGAAGTGGATTTATTGATGCAAGATGTCGCCAAAGTGACCTCTACTGTGGATTTTTTTTCACAAAAAATATTAAATGTTGTGTGTATGTAAATTTATATGAATATTAAATAGATCCAATGGTAAGTTTGTGTTTGTTCTAATTACACATATACATGTGACAATTATTAGGAATGAACAGTGAATGATGAATGGATCCAAAGATAAGTTTATTATTCATCATGTATTATTGTCAATGTTTGATCATATTACAACAAGACTATCGCTAGCAATTAACATTACTGCCTAAAGACTGTATAATTATGGTGCACTTGTTATCTTGAGAGTGACTGTACAATATGTTTTGATTTATTACTGATTTTATTTTCTTAGTGAGGTACTAATGAAGTAAAGTTATTTTTTTTTGGGGCGAATTTTGCTACAGTATCTACAAATTTAGATTCTGTTTTTAACTCCTACGGGCTCCAACTATAATAAGTGGAAAATTAAAGTTCCTCTTTTCTTTGGTGTATGGATCTTGACCTTGCGTTAAAGAAAGAACGACCATAATCTCCTATTGATTTCAGCACCTGGTCGTTTTCTGGATCTGAAAGACAAAATTCAGACAGACAAAATTTCTGGGTCTCCTATTGTTGCACCATCATTCAAACAAAATTTTTGTTTATTTTCTTTCTTTAGACAAATCTGGTTATTCTTGTCTACCTGAGCATGGAAAAAAAAAAAACTTTTTTCTTTGATACCAATTTTGGTTGGGACCGTTACTCTTCCGGAAAAACTCAATATGTTTGACACTATATCTACTTAGGATGAAAGCTTACATGTTGAATCAAAAGATACTAAGCTAAGTTTGAAAATGCAAATTCAGGTATTCTGTAGCACAAATGCCTAGGTCACATCTGTAGAAATAGATTTGAGCAACTTGTGTAAAACAATAATTGGGAGTAAGTTGACTTCAAATTTTATGATTGTGTGTGGATTGGATTAAAGAAAAACAGGCATAGGAAATCATATGAATAAATACACAAGTCCTTTAGTTGATACATACAAATATTTGTGGATCTTTCCCTGCAAGAACTTGGAATAGTCAACCGTTTCATGCCTTATTCTCTTTTCCTTTGATCTCCTTGCGCCTCTTAATCTCTTTAAATGGCTAATGTAACTGATGCCAATAGATTGAAAATAATCAAAATCAAGGAGTCCTTCACATCAACATGACTAATGTCACAAAACTCAACCCCCAACTAACTTCCTCTTGAGGAGTCAAAAAATTCCATGCTCTTCTAGATGGTTATGAGTTGGTGGGATATTTTGATGGATCCACGTCCTCTCCATCTCGTACAGTAATGGTGGAAGGTCTTGATCAACCAAATCTGGCGTTTACTCAATGGAAGCGCTAAGAAAATTTGATTTATGGTGCTATTTTTGGTGCTATGTCGATCAACACTGGCCACACCAGCAAATATTTCAATCTGGTCCCCCTCATGCGCCATAATCATATCTCAGTCATTGCCATTTTTGTGTTGCTCAATGTCAGTCCATAAAGTGCTCTCCTCAGCTTCTGTCGCAGGTACCATTCTCTTCAGGGAACTATGATCCACCAGTACCATTCCCTTGGCAGCTTCAAGCGATATAGCTCATTTACCCAACTAAAATACCACTAGTTAGTTGATGGAAAATGGTGCTGACCTCAACAATTTGGTACTTTATCAACTGATTTCAGGTGAAGGATCTCAAAACGGTTTCCCATTACTCCAAGGAAAAACTAAGGATGATCTTTATGAGTGGTCATCTTCAAGCTCTGTTATCTCTTCGTTTTTTGTTAATCACAATCAAAGTCTATTCTATCACAAGGCATTACCACATCTGCAACCACAACTTCAACGTCACCCGCAACAATAACATCCACCACTTGAATATCGAAACCTTCATCCCATGAAAAAAAGATCCAAAAATAATATCACTAAGCGTAACAAAAAGTCTCCCAACAACCATTACCAATTTACCTTCACCTGAACCCTTAACCATGAGTGAAGTGTTGAAATATCAGAATTGGCGCCTCGCCATGAGTGGTGAGTTTGATGCGCAAGTTCACAATCATGCATGGGACTTGGTGCCGTTTGATACTAATGTCAACATAATTAGATGTAAGTTTCCCTCTAATGGTTCTTTTGATCGTCACTATTTGCGAAAAGTTTTCATCAAAAACCGAGACATGATTTTATAGAGACATTCAGTTCAGTTATCAAAAAAATTAAAATTGGTCAATTTGACAATTGGATGTTAATAATCTAATGTCTTTCTCCAAGGCCATCTGAATGAAGAAGTTTAACTCCCAAGCTTTGTTGACCCCAAAAAACTTACCCATATTTGTCGTCTACGGAAAACGATGTATGGTCTCAAACAGGCGCCTAGAACATTTTATTTGGAACTAAATATTTTTTTTTGGTACATGCAAGGTTTAAAAAATCCTTAGATGATGCTTGAACCTGAGCCCCCAGACCCTTATAGCAGCAGCCACACCAAGTCGAGTTACCCAAAGTCATGGATTACATGGAATCCATCATCATCACAGATCAATTCCTCATTCCACCCCACTCGCAAATCTACATTTAGATTATTTGTGAATATTAGTTATTAAACTTATAGACCTGAATTTTTTTTGTTTTCATGACTGGATTGTATTCAATGGGAGGCCCACATGGATTATTACTTTGAGCACCAGTCCACGCCATACGAAGACAAGTTTTCAATTGCCCTAGGACAACTTAGGGGTAATGCCTTGAAGTGGTGGGATGAAATCGAGTATAACCAATGGTATCACAAGAACCAAGAGTAGAAACGTAGGAAGACTTAAAGCTGCTCTTGTGTGCCACTTATTCGCCATCCAACTTTTGAGAACGGTACCCAACGCTTGCCCAATTTTAAGTAATGCCAAAGAAAGTGGTGACAACACATAATTCGCAAGCTACAACTCAAGGAGTGACAAAAGCAGACCCATATCAACCAACTTTGTGCCGTGAACCCAAAAAAACACCAACAGCTCTCCGGATGATATTAAGGCTGAGAAAAATATAGGTAATAAAGAGAAGAAAGCAAGTTGTGATCCACAAGTAAATCTGAAACAAGAAATTGTTTCAACTCCAAAAGAGGATGAGGTTCAAACTTAAACTTTTCAAACTGATTTTAATGTTTCCATGACTGTTTTAACACATTTTTCTAGTGACAAAAGGGTTGAAAAAGTTTCAGGTACTAAGGTGATCATTGTGGATCAAGAAGAAGCTTCAACAATGAATGAGTTTTCGGACCAGAACCAAAACCATGGAGAAACGACGCCAAAGCTGAATGAACCTTTTTCGAAGCTGATGAGAGTGTCAATGACTCTATTCAGATCAAAGAAGAACCGCCAGATGCTCCACCGATTCATCAAAACAATTGTAAGCTCCTAAACCCTTATACACTTCAATGGACTAACTTGACTTATCTTGGTGCAGATGTAGAAGTTTCTAGGACCAAAATACTGGAAGAGAGAGGGTATGATGTAAGCATTGGGACCATACAAGATCTGGAGCTGTCTAGACCAAGCATCACAACAATCCCCACGGTGCTGTTTGGAGAATTCATGCCTAAATGGATACATGATCGTGCACAAGGCATATGGTTTCTTTTCTCCGAGCAAATAAACCCTAAGAAGCTTATCTATCGAAGTGGAATCAAGAAAGAACGAGAAAATCAAGCCGCAGAATCAGCAGACCGTTCCGGAGACGAGAATCAAGGAGCAAACTCGACCACCAACCAATCCACTCGTTCCAATGCTGTCATATTCAATATTCACTCAGCAAACACATATTTTGAAGACTTTCATCAAAATAGAACCTATCAAGACCGAGCTCAATTTGAAGTTAGTCGAGAAATGCTACTCGGAGACGATCATCAAGAAGAATTGCTGCCTAAATCACAATCTGCTCGTGCATTCAGCCCAGGGTCGAAGAAACACTCGAAACGTCCATATAAGGGAACTTTTGATCGAGGAAAAACAAGCCCTGAACGAGCTGGTTTAGGAGATGGTACACGAGACCCTAATTTATAAACATCGGACTGGTTCAAGCCCAATAAACCCCCAGATCAGGTTCATGTTGAATCCTTTAACTCCCTGCTGTTTCTTTTCATCAACATGAAGACTCTATGTCGTTTAGAAGTTGCGAAAACCAAACCAGCTCCAGAAACTCGCCAAAGACAAGGAAAGAAGGGACTTTCCTTTTCTTTTTCTTTTTTTTTTTTATGAATGTAAAATTGTATTTACAAGAAAAACTGCTTTACAAAAAGTGCATCATATAATCAAAAGGATTTAGAAATTTTCAATATCATAAACATCCGAAATAGAAAGTTAGGTATTACGGGTTTGGAACCAGTAGTGAAGACCTCCCTCCTAAGCTTGTAAACCCATCCTTTGGACCGTGCTTAGACGATTTCGAACACTTTTATCTATAAAACTGGGCTTCGACCCAGAACTTTCTGGTATTCAAAAAAAGAAAAAAAAAAAAAAAACTTTCCTTTTCTTGATCCACACGTTTGTTGTTTCCATCAGGGACGCCTTGAGGGTTGTTAATCTTGACCCTCTATTAAAAACAGAAGATCAGAGCCGTCCAACAAACCCTAGAGACTAGAGTGTCTCCCCAGCCTTCATCTCCAACATCACAACCCCACAACATAAGCCTACGGCTAGAAACACCCAACGGCTCCACCATTTAATTTGATTGATTTGTTTCCAGTTTTAGTTTATCTCTGACCGTTGGAGGTCGGTATACTCGAGCCTATATAAGCTCTCCATCTCTTATCTTTGTATTCACAAATTAAGAAATTAAGAAATCAGTTTTTGCTTTTGTTTCAAACACTTTTTCTTTGAATCAAACAGTTTTGCGATTCTAGGAAGTTTGTGGAATCAAACAACTTAGAAACGCGTAGAGCCTAGGATTCTCGCGAAGAATAGCCCTTGAATCCCTGTCTCTAACCTCGTGATTGTGGACTCAATCACCACTCAGTTACTCATCATCTCAATTCACTTCCGCATAAGGTTTACTCTTTGAAACCGTGAGACTTAACTTGGTGGAATCCAAGGCTTGTATCAGGAACTCAGCTACTTTCTTGGAATATAAGCTACAAGAACAGCAAAAGGACTTCACTTGATGCAGTGGAAATATGTCAGGGATCTTCTCAAGAAGAAAATTTTGCTTATAACAAAACTAATCTCCACACTACTACTCCATCGCCAAAACTCAAGCTAAATTCAGGATCGCTCTATGGCAAACCCGACAAAATTTCGAATGGTAACTGGTAGTTTGCGGTATCTAGCTTTTACCCGATTGGATATTGTATATGTGGTGAATCATTTGTCTTAGTTTATGCATAAACTACCAATGATCACTAGTTTGGGGCAAAGAGGGTTGTTTGTTATCTTGCTGTCACACAAGCTCATAGAATTTTTCTTTCGGCGAAGTCTCATCTAACTTTGAACGTCTTTTCTAACGCTGATTGGACAGGTGACTCTAATGATTACATATCAACGAATTCTTCTATGGTAAATCTTGGTAATAATCCTATATCTTGGTCTTCAAAACAACATAGTGGTGTCTCTCGGTTTTCAACAGAGGCAGATTACAGAACTGTAGCTAATTCCACTTCTATATTTATTTGAAACTGATATGACCTAAAGTCTATGATTCATCTTTTATTATATAGTTGGGTTGAATTTTGTTTGGTAGACATGTATTAAACTATGTTAAAAATAGTTGGAAATTAGTGAAACAATTTCACGATCAAATGTTTTTGGTTAAAGGGTTTTAGCACAATTTCACGATCATATGGTACTAGTCAGATTGTTTTAATTGGTTAATTCGTTTAACACGACCTTAAACATTCTATAAACGACATAGAAGTTGAAAAGTAATGATTTTTAAATTAATCTATCAATGGTTGACATAGAAGAAAGATGATGGATATTTTTTTTTCTTTTTAATCAAAGACTTTTTTGTTTTAAATGGAAATTTTCTGCTAGTCTTTTTAAATGGAAGAAATTACTCTAATTTTGTTAACAACCCTTTTGTTTTTTTGTATTGAAAATTTTTCTCTTAGTATTTTATTATTAATATATTGTAGCAGACTGTTTGGTTGGACGAATTACAGCACCCTGTTTTGTTGGACTAGCACATGGTTTTTCTTTCGTAAAGTAGGAATATTTTTTTTCTTTTACTTGTTCTTTTCTTTTTTGTCGGCGAAACTTTGAAATTCTTTTAACAAAAAGAAAAAGAAACTATAAAAGCAGTTAAATAATTAATAAAGATGAATGTGGAAAAACCAAAATATTTTTAGAAAATAAGGAAAACAAAAAAGAAAGCAATGCTAGGCACATGTTTTTTATTTTTATTTTTGTATCGGTATGTGCTAGACACATTCATTTACGACTTTGAATAATCCAATTTGGTTAAAGATATGCGCATTGCTTCGTTCTGTGTTTCTGACTTTTAAACTATCATTATCCATGCTTACTTTTTAATATAAAACGTACTTGAATTTATATGTTTATTCAATATTCACTCTTTTCCTTTTTTTTTTTTGGATAGGTACATTTTTTTAATAAATATTAAAAAACAAGAAACTGCATTAAAATAAGTGGCTGAGCATCTCAAACTATATGCATCATTTTTGATGTTGAAACCATACTATTTTAATGTAATTTTAATACTAAAAAAGTTAGTTTTTTCTAAACTACAACACTAAAAATCACCCTAAATATAATATTATATATTATTTTATTATTATAATAAATATTTATTTTATTATTTAATATTTTTATTATGTAATTATATTACATCAAAAAAATATCACATTAAAAATATTTATTATTTTCTCATTTTATATTTATTTTAAAATTATTTTTTCTTTATTTAATTTATTATTTTATTATTAAAATAAATGAATAATGTTTAGAGTTTCGAATAGTATTGCACCAAATTGATGTAATTTTTATTGTTACATTGTAAATGATTTATATGTGAAAATTACACTAAAATAGTGTTTTACAATTCCATTAGATATTATCTAACAATGCACGTTTACGATTTTTCCATGAAAATTTGTCTAACAATGCACGTTTTCTCTTGTACCATAAAAATTGTTTATTTCTTAAAATTTTAGTATTTGATTTTTTTTGTTTTTCTTTTCTTCTATGAATATTTATTTTTAGTATTTTTATTTATTTCATAGAACTATGGATTTCAGACTCTGACATGGATAACAGATCACAATGTTCGAGTACAAGAGAAAACATTATGATAGAAACCTGTATTTTGTTTTCATCTATGTAAACCTGTAATTTTTTAACTTTTTTTTGTAAAATATATAAACCTGTATTACAGTAGAAAATTGAGTTTAAATGTATTCAATGTACGTAAAAGATAAGATTCTGTAATAGAATCATGTGACTATTAAATTTTCTTTCAATTTTAAACCAATTCCCCGAAAGAGAACAGAAACTTTTAAACCACTTGTCCAGAATTATTAAACACAACGTCTTTTTTCGTAATAAGACTGTATAATCCTGTATTACAATAGAGAAATTGAGTTTAAATGTATTCAAAGTACGTAAAACAAAAGATTCTGTGTTACAAACACGTGATAATTAAAATTAAAGTTTTTATTAAAAAGGATAATAAAAAAATTTATGAAAATTATTAACAAAATTTGGCGAAAGAAAACATAAACTTTTAAACCACTTTGTGCAGAATTTTAAACACAATGTCATTAAGTCTTTTGATGTATTCTCTTCCATATTTAATATGTCCACTATTGGATAAGAGTATACCTACAACTTGAGTCAAAATATCTCCAATAATTCAGAAAAGTTTTAGCCGCCGAGCTAGATCCTTTTTTGCTTATAAAAGGATTCGTTAAGACGAAACTTCATTCACTCAAATTCTAACCTAACCAAATAATTTTTCTTTAGAGAGCAAAGAAAATGCATTCCTCTTCTACTTCCTCTCTCTACTTGAAGTTGGGATTTCTTCTTCTCCTTGTTCATGTATCATTGTCTCAAGCTCAACTAAGCCCTTCCTTTTACGATAAAACATGTCCACAAGTCTTTGACATTGCAACTAATACCATTAAAACTGCTCTGAGATCCGACCCTCGCATCGCCGCGAGCATCCTTCGTCTTCATTTCCACGACTGCTTTGTTAATGTAAGATACCACTAGATGTTATATATTCACGTATATAGCCAAATGATCTTTTTTTTCAACGTAAGTAAACAAAAAAAAAAGATATGTTTAAATACTTCAACTGTAAACCACTATCTTAGTACATAGCTAACTATATAGATTGCAATATTTTTGTATACCTAAGATTGTATCAGATATTATATACAGTTAAGATTTTTCATACAACTTCTAATACATGCTTTTCGCTGTTCACCAATGTATCCATCAATTATTGTCGTATCGCAGAAGAAATATAATATTTTATCTTGGTAGGCTTAGCTAGTACGTATTACTAGAGATCAGTAATTATCATTTATCATAGAGATGTTGTCGTTTTCGGATATGCTTGACCAAGACATTTTGTTATATACATAGAAAGTCTTTTGGTTCCCTGATTGCTTTCCGAATATATATCCCAAGCTTGAGGTCAGGATGTAATAGACATTTCGATTTGTGGTTCGACTCAAATTATTTCATTTCTTGGTTTATTCATTTCAAATAGGATAAAAGTCTCAACTAAAGTCTCAAACTGTATAAAAGTTTGTTTTAGTTTAATTTTGGTTATTGAAATTTTGGGTTTTCTTTTGGTTCAGATTAAAACAAAAGAAAGCACCGGAGTTATAAAATATATATAATAACAAAATAAAATTATTATATCTACAAAAAAAAAAGTGCTTTTAGTATTTTTGTGAAACTTTGATTTGACTTATTTTGACTAATTTTGGGTCAATTTGGAACCGCCAAATGGACCAATCGCTTCTTAAGGAAATTAATATGATTTAAAAAGTACATCGTACATTGCTTTCTTATCTTAACTCACAAGTTTTTGATTCTGTTGTCTAAGTATAGTCAAAGATGATTAGTTAATAATTAGCGCACTCATGTTTGTTTCATTCAACTCGGCATGTTTTTAACACAAAAAAAAAAAGTTTTGGATTTTAAACAAAGAACAAAATAAACTACAAGGGAAACACAAATTATTGCACTGTTTACGGAAGTTAAGATATAGTGACATAACTACTTGACTAAATGTAAAAAAAAAAATGAGATTTGGTTTTGAAACAGGGATGTGATGCATCCATATTGCTAGACAACAGTACATCATTTAGGACGGAGAAAGATGCTTTTGGGAACGCAAGATCAGCTCGAGGTTTCGACGTAATCGACAAAATGAAGGCTGCCGTTGAGAAAGCATGTCCTAAAACCGTTTCATGTGCTGATTTACTCGCCATTGCAGCTCAAGAATCTGTCGTTTTGGTAAATCATCTTTAACTATATTTCTTAACTTTTTTTTTTTTTTTTTTTTTTTAAATGTGATTTTCATAGAATTTTAGGAGAAACAAGTACTTAAGACCAAATATAATTGTTTACTTTAAAATGAAAATAAAATAGGCGGGAGGTCCTTCATGGATGGTTCCAAGTGGAAGAAGAGACAGCTTAAGAGGGTTTATGGATCTTGCTAATAATAACCTTCCAGCTCCATTCTTTACTCTTAAAGAACTTAAGGAGAAATTCAGGGATGTCGGACTCGACCGTCCTTCTGATCTCGTTGCTCTTTCCGGTACGATATATTATTAGAAACATTTTCATACATAACATACAGTAAAATCTCTATAAAATATATTTTGCAATAATACTATCAATTTATAGAAGTGATATTTAGGTCAAAATATTAATTTGAGATCAAAAAAAATTATTAATTTATCGAGTATTAATTTATAGAGGTTATACTGTATATACTATAATGATCTATATGATAATTTTGTTTGGTTTATTTATACTTTTGATACTTTTCTTTGTTTAGGTGGTCACACCTTTGGCAAAAACCAATGTCAGTTCATAATGGATCGGCTTTACAACTTCAGTAACACCGGTAGACCCGACCCAACCCTTGATACATCTTACCTCAGCACGCTAAGAAAACAATGCCCACTTAATGGAAACCAAACTGTCTTGGTAGATTTTGATTTACGTACGCCTACAATCTTTGACAACAAATACTATGTGAATCTTAAAGAGAACAAAGGTCTTATCCAGAGTGACCAAGAGTTATTCTCTAGCCCTGATGCTTCAGATACTATACCTTTAGTCCGAGCATACGCTGATGGTCAAGGAAAGTTCTTTGATGCATTCGCGGAGGCAATGATAAGGATGGGAAATCTTTCACCTTTAACAGGGACACAAGGAGAAATTAGATTGAATTGTAGAGTGGTGAATTCTAAATCGAAAATCATGGATGTGGTTGATGCTAATGACTTTGCTAGCTCAATGTGAGAAATGTACTTTCTTCTAATAATAAATGAACAATCTTTTTCTTAACTCTCCTGTTTTCAAAAAAAAAAAAAAAAAAAAAACCTCTCCTGTTTCTCTTAGATTACTTATATATATCTTAATATACATTTCACAATACTAAAAATTGTTATGAACAATACGATACATAGATTTAAATAACTCATGCATTGACGATTTTTTTAATAACTCAACTAAAAATAAATATCATATGGTTCAAAGTCAAAATTTAATTTCATAATTTTCATTCTCATTATATCGAACTCATTAAATAAATACGCTTCACTCGGTCTCATCAAGAAGTGACCATAGGGAGACGTACAGATGATCAGGTGAGGAAGCTGGCGTTGTCTGAACCACCAGAAAACAAATCTAATAGGCCAGATATGTTATTCAATGCAACAAGCTGAAGAGCCTGAGGGAAGCCGTTTAATTTGAAAGTCTTCTGCTGTAACTGCTGAACAAAAGTCTTCAAATGCTCATCCGCCTTACCAGGAACCTTAGGCCCAAGGAGCATACATGAAACGGTCTTGTAAAAGGACTCCCTTCCTCACGGGAAAGCTAAAAAACTGTCAATGTCCTGCAACATTTGGACATACTTAAATGTTGGGCGATGAACTTGATGCTGAGCTATGAGAACGCCGTCAACAATCATGATTAGCGCAATCATCAATTTTCGATCACCATTTTCGCAAATATTGAGCTCGTTCGCAAGATCAGCTACTGTAGCATTGCGGTCGATAACAAAATCATCGTAAAAGTTAGTCTTAGGAGTAGGCAAATCGTCTGGGTCGTGTCCTTCAGGGAATTCTCCACAAGGAAGCCCAGTGGCGGCGCCGAAATCAGCGAGAGAGAACCTCATAGGATGTCCACCAAACACTGACCACGGCTCATACTTCTTCTTAGTGACAAGCTGCCTACAGAGGAGAGCGTGTATAAGCTTGCAAGATATTGGACTATGATTAACCGGAATGGAGAACAGAGGAGCGAAACAAGACTTTCTGAGCTTTTTGAACTGCGGAGTGCCTAGTAGATGTTTCCGGATGAAACATAGGATATCCGGTTTAGTGTATATATTCAACCTTGCCTCGGGATAGCGGTCAGTAGCAAATATGCAAGAGGGAAGTAGTGGAAGTTCAGGCGAATTGAAGCCTGCGTTAACAACTGAAACGTCAGGAGACTGGGATAGTGGGAGGAAACTGGGTTCACATCGGAAGAAATGAGTTATGCGGAGGTTACCTAGCATGTTGGTGATGTTTGAGGGAGACGGCGTAGCTGGATAGACGGGATAGAATACATCGTCGGAGGTATATGGAGCAAGAAAACGCCCCCGCAGGTATATGGAGGACAATTTGGTGGGTGGTGGGGGTGTTGGTCAGAGGAATAGGCTTGGTCAAAGGAATAGGATAGGTTTCGTAAAGAATTGGGGGGATCGAAATTAGAAATTGAAATTGAATTATAATTTGGGGGAAAACGAATTGAGATTGATTTGAACAAAGTAACTATGGTTAAATATTTAACTAGAGTTATATCAGAGTGAGCTGAGTGGTTTTGTTTGGAGAGTGTGGGAATGTGAAGGAAAAGGCAAGAGAATTAAAAAAAAAAAAAAAAAAGAGAAAGGTACTCAGGAGTAAGAAAGGTACCCAGAGTGAAAAGCAAATGTGAGATAGGTACCCATCTTCCTATTCTTATTCTCTCTCATCACCATTTTTGTCTTATTGAATCGTTCTTAAAGGTAACATTTCTATACAAGAGATTATCTCCTAGACCTTTGATTTCAAGTCTTCGATCTTCTAACGAAGTTCCTAGTCTTGATTTTATCTATCTAACAATATATGTTTCATACTAACATCAATGCAACAAGCATTGGTTCGAGGTTATCGAAAGATTACTTTTGAAGGGGATAACAAAAATGGTTTCCTCACTAGTCAACGGCACTAAACAAAATTTGAAGCTCCATAATTGGTTCAGAGAGATTAAAGCCTGGCAACAAAAATTTGAATCAGTAGAAAATTTATGGGTACCCCGAGAATGCAACACAGTGGCCGACTGCCTAGTTAAGCATTTAATACCAAACAATTTAAGCTTTGTGTTTCACTTTTATGTCCCTTATGCATAACTCAAATCCTCCATGAGGATTATTACAGTTCCCATTAATATTAAGAGACTGTTAAAAAAAAAAAAAAACTACCGAAAACCAGATGACAAAAAAACATGATTTTCTTCCTTGAGAGATCTCTCCTCCATGAAAAAAACAAAAAGACATGAAATTATAGATAGGTGAACTATACTAGAGTAAAGATGATCAATTTTGGCCAATTGAAATACAATGTTCTTATTTTCTTACCTTACTTTATGATTGGGACTTATTATTTGTTTCAGATCAATTCTTTTACGGTTTACCTAAGTAAAAAATCACGACTCCAAATTACACAACACCAAATGGGTTCTTCAGAGATCTATCACGACCCGTTGCTGCAAAACAAAGATGGAATTATAAGACTTCATTTGTTTTAACCGTTAGGGCCATAGAAACACAAATTCTGTCGCATTCAAAATTTGTCAAGTCTATTTTTTTTACCTTATCAATTGGCATTTTTGTTCTCACAGACTCAATCAGTGAAAAATCAATATCTGCCACGACAATGCCAGTCGAAACACGATCTGCAACCGCAACAAAATCAGTCATTTCAACCAAAAATCAGTCATATAGATCTCGAAGCCATCGATCAAATATCGAGAATTTTACCGGGTAATCTTCCAACCACAGTTCCCCATGGATCAATGATAAGTGTGTCCCCATAACTTTCTCTTTTCTCATTATGTTTTCCAGCTTGAGCAGCAGCTATCACCTGCCCGATTAATCAAGAAACTGAAATCGAACAAAGAGACCAATAAAATCAAAGAAGGAGAGAAAGTGTGTAAATCACATACATAACATTGTGTTTCAATTGCTCGAGCTCGAAGAAGAATCTCCCAATGTGCCTCCCCTGTGACTTTGGTGAAAGCTGATGGTACAAGCAAAACCTGCAGAGTTTCGAAATGCATGTATTGTGTGATTCTACCATTTCTTTCTCTGGCTGAGTTTCCTAAATGATAACAACAAAAGTTTACCTGAGCTTTGTGGTCGAATCTAAGTTGCTGATAAATCTTAGGAAACCTCAAATCATAGCATACAGTAAGGCCTAAGCGACCAACAGGGCTGTCTACAGAAACAATCTTTGTCCCTAAGAAAATAGAGATTATCTCAAAGATATGAAACACAAAAGAAAGAATCTGTTAAGCAATTATCAGCATAGTGATTCAACCACTGAGCTGATACAAATCAAAGAAACTATGAATGAACATATAACAGATGAATTCAAGAGAAAAAAAAGGACTTAAGAATCTTTCTACTCTATGAAAGTCACTGAATTTAAAAGATTCATTTGGTATTAGATTAGATAAAAAACAATTCTAATCAGGAAGCTAACAAGATACTAAGTTTACCTGGAACTGTAAAGCTGCTTTCTTTGTAAGAGCTTCCACCAGGAACATCAACATCAAACCTTTCAAAAGACGAAACTTTTCAATATAAAGAAACTCAACATTATAAAATATATGATAGATAATGAAGTGAGAGTCAAAATAGGTTTACAAATGCATTTTCTGATAAGTTTCTTGTATAGTTCCAGCATCATCGATCACAACATGTGTATTACACAAATGAGTGTCATCAAATCTTTCTTGAAAGCCGCCAAGAGAAAGCCATATATTTGAATCCCTGCAAACACATAACATGTTAAAATACAATATAACAAGGTAAGCAATTCAAAGGAAACATTTCAATGTAAGAGTAATTAAGCGAACCTACACAACTTTACCTGGCGAGAGAGCAATACCGTTGCATCACTGGACCATCTAATGCTTCAGCAATTTTCACACTGTCTCCTTCTTTATCTCCCACAAAAGAGAAGTTCTCAGGGAAGCAAATCAGCTTTGCACCAGCCAATGCTGCCTCCTTTTGGACAATTACATCACAGAGATTAATAATTACTAACAAAGTAGTGGCATTTTCGAATAAAAATCGAGACTATCGAATTTCAATTCACTTCAGAAAGTAATATTCTTGTTTCTTTACACATCAAAATCCAAAAATCTTCATAAAGTAGTATTTCTTAGATCATCAAAGTGACTAACAAATTAGTAAACAATTATGATAAAAATATAGACTTACTAATTTCAATCACTTCAAAACGTAATATTCGTGTTTAAAAATTTCAACTTCTGGATTTTTACACTGCAAAATCCAAAATTGAACATTTCTGAAGAATCTTGAAGTCAATAAAGAAGAAGGGTAGAATTAAAATTTTTTTGAAATAATGTCATCGAATTATATAATCGTAACGATTAGTAAGTGAAATTACTAACATAATCGATTTGATCACAAAATCTTAACGATAAAATTGAATCGGAAATGGATTTTAGGGATAAAGAAGATTGATTACTTGAACGAGACGAGAGCAAGTGGCGAAATTGGAGATTAGATCATTCACTGATGACATCTGAGCAGCAGCGACACGAACTGTCTTTTTTACGGTGGAACTGGAAGCGGCCATGGCGATGCACGATAATGGAGAAGGTTTAGTGAAGTGGGCAGAAACAAAGTAAGTGTTCATCCGATCGCAGTTGAGTCATTATAGTTTTGACTTTATGAGAATTTGATAATTCGGTAGAGATATGGATATGAACTTAGGAAGGCATGTTTGTTTAGCAATTAGCACTTGGTGCTTATTTTTTTTTGTTTTCTTCTATATTTTTGGTTTATGACAATTTCTATTCAAACTAAAAAAAACGCAAGTTAGTTTGGTAAAGTTTTGGATTTTACTTAAATACAGGAAATTTTCCTTAAATACATTATTATTATTATTTTTTTGGATCATCAAAATATACTAACTATTTATAGATTTTTATTAAAACATAAAGTTTTTTTTAGAGTATTCAATAAATTACCAGAATTAATTTTTTTTCTTTCAATTATAATAGACCAATTTTTAATTTGTATTCTCTTGGAACCCACGAGTTCAGAGAAAGTAAAATAATTTATAAGTAAATTATAAAAACAAAAACAGATAAAACTTTTAGTACTTTTTAAAATTTTAAAAGGTAAAATATAACCTTTTTAATTTATAAAATTTTAGTAATAAAGTTACGACTACTTTTTGAAAATGGTATCGTGAAGTGAAATGTGTTTATTTGTGGATATGGTCTTCACTCACAAAAGGCCCAACTCTTCTCCGAAGAACTTCGTGGACGTCACTCACCAAAAGCCCAACTCTTCTTCACTCACCAAAGAACAACAAACCATCTCTACTAAAGGGGTACATTGGAATAAGTATCTGGTGAGATTTGAGTTTAAATGACAAATTATGTGTTATTAAAATATGAATTTTAAAATATTTTTTAAAATCCAATATTATTGGATTAATGATTTTAAATTATATGCTCAAATCCACTATTATTGAAAACATGATTAAGATTTGATTTAAAAGTTTCATATGAGATTTGAGGGGATTTCTTAGTTAGAAATACAAAGATCCAAATTCCATGGTTTTATTTGAGATTTCAGAAAATTTAATTACAAAATTCATAATTCACCAAAATTTCACCAAATCATCTCAAAACTCATTAAAACTTAAATCTCTCTAAATATCCACTTCAATACACCCTCCTAAGTAAAAAGAATAGTTGAGATATCTCCATGTGTCCATGTCAGCTTAAAAAGAATACATCCTCTTCGTCTTTCTTCTCTTCTTTTCTTTTTCTTCTTCTCCACCTCTTTTCTTATCTTCTTCTTCTTCTTAGGCATAACATCGTTTCTTTTCGCCATTGTTGGTGTTCTCCTCACCAAGCACTCGGATAGACTTGCTGGTAAGTCTTCAGATCTTACCCATTTTCATCCTCAATTAAGCCATACTATCAAATCAGATGGATGTATTAATATACTGTCTTGTGGTTTATTTATGATGCTTTCTTTGGAAACCATAAGAGCACATTTCATTGCGGCTGGTGGGTAACAAGTATCGTCGGAAGGTTAGAGCGAGCATCCATTCATCACTAAACAAGTTAAAGAAGTCACCGGACTGCAGCGAAAATCCGGCCTCTGCGGCAACAGTAAACGAGCATAAGATATAGCAAAGCATATTCGGACACATCTGGGGAATTGCCATCCCGAGAAAATGAAGATACAAAAGGAGTGCATCAGGAAAAGGGAAAATAGGCCACAACCGTAGAAATAAACCTCATAAATACACATATACCCTTCACAGACTGATTCTGGAGATTCGTAAGGATTCAGAAGCGTGAATTCCACACCTAATAGAACTTTGCAGTATTTCGTGATGCCTTTGACTGATTCAAATGTAGAAAGTGTCAAAGAATGAGGGCCGAATTGGTCATCATGACGAGTACAATCGCCTGGCAATGCTTTCTGATTTTCTGTCCCGGAAGTAGCAAAATTTGCAGAAAGGGTTGACATAGTATGAGTAATTCGAAGAATCTCTTGCAGAAGGTAACACAAGAGAGTAGAAATTGGAAAAGGAATTATTCGATTCAGGAAGCTGAACCATCTTGAAAACAATGGAAAGTGAAGAGTTTCCCACACCTCAATAAAAGTCAATATTTAAAGGAGCGTGTCAAGGCGTCAAGATAGCTGAAACCCGAAGTCTAAGGGATCAGAAGGCAGAAAGCAGGGAAAACGGTTAATTCCTCCGAGCCGGGCAGCAGCTCACAGGACTTGGAGAAAAAATGTTAATACCGGATCCGAACCAAGGATCCACTCTCTCCAATTATGAAACGTGTCAATCACTTTAGCAGGTCAAAGCAAAGGTTGGGTCAGTTCGGAGTAAGGAAGGACGGACGAACAGTACAAGAGTTCGATGGAGCAAACTGAGGTCCGATCAGTAGTGAAGCCTCACGGAGAAAAGGGACAAGCAGAGCACGGAGTGTCCGTGAAGCGAGATGAATATGCGAGCTGAAGAGAAAATCATTCAAAAGTCAAGACGTCACAACATGAAAGACCAAATTGAAACCGACAAATTAAAAGAGAATCATAGGATTAATTAGACTTGATTCGCAGCATTGACTTCTTAATTGGTTGTATAAATATAGACCCTCTAGTCTTGTGAGAGGGTCGATCATTTTCTTACTCGAAATCAATATAGACAAATTCATACTTTTTACTTTGCAAATCTAATTCTATTTTCAGTTCATTTTCTTAAATAAATTCTATTTTACTTTAATAATAATATAATATATTATTGGGTGTGAGATCCTCTATCCACACGCATATACGTGGGTATAAAAAATAAATCAATTTTTATTAGATAAGTATTTGGATTCTGACTAGTATCTTGCAAACTTATTTGTCAATACCAATTATTAACTCTTTGTTAAATCAGATTTTGTTCCTACACACTTGATTTCTGATTTGCTATACAACTTAAATAAATCTTTAATCATATTAAAATCTTACTCTAACCTCATGTACACTCTATATAAATTAATAGAAGAGAAAACTTTTATATCAAAATAATATGCATGATATCAAACAAATATCCATATACAGTTAATATTATAAAACAAATAAACAAATAAAAACACTATTAGTAATTTAGTAGGAAAACATAGAACTTGGAAAACTAACATTGTAAATAACTTAAATTTAGGTAAAATATGTTTTAGAAAAGAAGTATCAATGTTTTTAGGTAACGAAAAGAGTTATTTATATAATTAATTATTTAACTATTTGATCCATAAAATTAAATAGATGTATGTGTTGATTCAAGCCATTCAATTGAATATATTTATGGATTTATTCAATCAATTTACTCTATAATTTATTTAACACTTAACCAATTAGTTTAGATTTTACTCAATCAATTTTTTAGATTGGAAATATTAGATAAGTGTGAAAAAGTTTATTTGATTCTAAATATTATGTAAATCTAAATATCTAAATTTGAAAATGTTTAAACTTTATGGAAATAATAAGATTGAACATATATTAGAAAATGGAAAGTTTAAATTATCTAACTTATTATTTATTTTTGATCTCTGTTTTGTTGGGTTTGGTTCACATGAATATTTATTTTATTATAATTTTAACAATAAATTTTATAATTGACCTCAAAAATATTCACTTTTGTTGGTGTTTTTTCGTCAGAAAATTTTCCTAATTAGGAAAAAGAAAACTAAAAGAAAAAAAGATAATTAATTGACACTGTATTATGAAAAAAGAAAATAAAAACATTGACTAAAACATTTAGCGATAATTATATTTGTTATCTAACAAATTATCTTCTTCCTAATTTAAACATTAAATTAGTGCATCAAAAACACTAGATTAGAATCCGTCCGATGGACGGATTTCTAAATTTTAAAAAATTTAAATTAAATATTTATTGTTAATGATATATTTTATGTTGTTTTAGGAAACGAAATAGAAAACATGTTACCTTAGAAAATAGAGTTATTTACATAAGCTAGCATTAAGACAATGGGTGTAAAATAGAGTTATTATACCTGTCCAATCAAAGGCCGACCCTGAAATACTCTTAAAAGTGTAAACAAAGTTGTTTGTCCCAGTGAAGATTGACTTGCATTCTTCAATTTGATTGACATGTGAACTTATAAAATCATGACACGTGTCTTTTTAAAAGAAGAAACAAACGTCCATCGAAAGAAAAAGAAAGATGAGGAGGAACTTTATTCTTTTTTAATATAAAGGTTTGGTTTTCTTCTAGTCGATTTAGACCTATCTTGTGTATGTGGATTTCATTCACCAAAAACCATTTTTTCGTTAAGGCTCAATTAAGTTAGTCGACCTAAATTATCCGGTTAACATCTTACGACAAGATATAACATAGTAGAAATTAAAAAACGAATAATTAAAAGAGGGAAAAATCTCATAAAAAACCTTTAAGATAGCTAGCATTTCTACTTTAAACCTTGAAATTTTAAAACTCCCATTATAAACCTATAAAGTAAAAAATTTATTACTTTAAACCCTCAACATAACATTTCAGTTGACACAAACATTTGAGATCACAGAACAATAACATCCGTTAACAGACTTGTTAACTTCGTCATTTCTTATAACCCCCGTGTAATTTCTTTTGATTTTTATAATCATGTTTTAATTAGCAGAATATTTTTTTCAATATTGTCTCTTTCGAATTAATTATTAAACTATTCCTTTTTAATTTAACTTTTTTTATGTTTAATCATTACTAGTGTTTTAGTCATTAGTTAGATTTATAAAAATCGATTATGAATGAAGCTATTACAAAAATTACAACTCAAATATTAATATATATTTTATATACATATAATAATTTTAATGTAATAAATTTTCATCATATTTCTATTTTTAATTTATTTTCCCAAATTTCATCGAATGCAAATAGTACTACATATTCTACCAAAAAGGTATCAAATTATTAACAAAATGAAAAATATACAGTTCTATCTTTCAAGAAATTAAATAAGACAAAAGTAACATGGCCACATCAATTAGAAATATACAAATATGCCACATTAATTAGAAATATACAAATATGCCACGTCTCATACATGCTTCAAAGCAAATCTTTTCAATCATAAAATATAATAGGAAGATGCGACGTGTCTCGCATTACATGCTCTATAGATTCATCATAAAGTCAAAACAAAACTCTTGAAAGAGAAGAAGAGTCTTTGAGTTCCATTTCTGTCTTTAACGATGTCTTCTTCTACTTCAACCCTTCTTGGTCCACCTTCCGTCGCCGGCGATTCACCAGTCACGTTAAACTCACCAGGAAACTCTCTTTCCGATGACTACAATCTGATCACCAAAACCACCACACTAAACCTCGAAGAACAACAAAAACCACAAATGGGTTTAACTGAAAACTTGTCACCGACGTTTCTCTCTTCTGGTAACCCATGTCTCGATTTCTTCTTCCACATCGTCCCAGACACATCTCCAGAAGATCTGATCCAACGGTTGGAAATGTCTTGGTCTCATGATCCTTTAACTACTTTGAAACTTATCTGTAATCTCAGAGGAGTTAGAGGAACTGGGAAATCAGATAAAGAAGGGTTTTACACTAGTGCGTTTTGGCTTTACAAGAATCATCCAAAAACCCTAGCTTTGAATCTCTCTGCTCTTGTTGATTTTGGGTATTTCAAAGATTTGCCTGAGATTCTGCATCGGATCTTGGAAGGTCAACTAATGGAGAGAGAGAATAGAGTTTGGAGGAAGAAGATGATTAAGAGGAAAAGATCTGAAATTTCCGGTGAATTGGAGATTATTGAGTCTGTTGATAAGATAAAGGCGAGAGCTTTACGGAAACAGAGAGAGTTTGAGAAGGCGAAGAGAGCTTTAGAAAGGTATAATTCTGATGCTAATTATAGATTACTTTTTGATAGAATTGCGGATTTGTTTGCTGAGTTGTTGAAATCAGATTTGAAGTATTTGAATTCGAATGAGTTGAATAAGATTGGTTTAGCTTCAAAGTGGTGTCCTAGTGTTGATTCTTCGTATGATAAGACTACTTTGATATGTGAGGCAATTGCTAAAAGAATGTTTTCTAGAGATGAGTATGAAGGAATCAAAGAAGAAGCACATTATGTTTATAGGATTAGAGATAGGTTGAGGAAACAAGTTCTTGTTCCATTGCATAAAGCTCTTGAATTGCCTGAGGTGTCTATGAGTGCAAAGGAATGGGATTTGTTGAAGTATAATAGAGTTGCTTCTGTGGCTATGAAGAATTACAAGAAGTTGTTTGAGAAGCATGATAGTGAAAGGTTTAGTAAGTTTTTGGAGGATGTGAAATCGGGGAAGGAGAAGATTGCGGCTGGTGCGTTACTTCCCCATGAGATAATTAAGCAACTAGAGTATGATGATAGTGGGAGTGTGCTTGGGGCTGAAGTTGCGGAGCTTCAATGGGCAAGAATGGTGGATGATCTTGCTAAGAAAGGGAAGCTGAGGAATTCATTGGCGGTTTGTGATGTCTCGGGAAGTATGTCGGGTACTCCTATGGAAGTTTGTGTGGCGCTTGGGTTATTGGTTTCAGAGCTTAATGAAGAACCATGGAAAGGGAAAGTTATCACCTTTAGCGAAAACCCGCAGCTTCATGTAGTCACAGGTTCTAGTCTTAGAGAAAAAACTGAGTTTGTCAAACGAATGGAGTGGGGAATGAACACAGATTTCCAGAAGGTGTTTGATCGTATTCTTGAGGTTGCAGTCGAAAATAAATTAACTGATGATCAGATGATCAAGAGATTGTTTGTGTTCAGCGACATGGAGTTTGATGATGCAACGAAAAGCCACCATTCAGGGATGAATTACTCGCTTAGCTGGGAGGAACAGTCGAAGGTGTCAAAGCAAGAGTCCAAGGAGAAATGGGAGACGGATTATGAAGTGGTTCAGAGGAAGTACAAAGAGAATGGTTTTGTGAATCTTCCGGAAATAGTGTTTTGGAACCTAAGGGACTCGTCGGCTACACCTGTGGTGGCTAAGCAAAAAGGAGTAGCTATGGTTAGCGGGCTTTCGAAGAATCTACTGACTGTGTTTCTTGAGGAAGGTGGGATTGTGAATCCTGAAGATGTCATGTTGTTAGCCATTAAAGGTGAGGAGTATAAGAAGCTTGTTGTTTATGACTGAGGTACACACACATGCACAAGATTCCATACTTAAAACCCATATCTATCAGTTTCTTTGAGTTTATACCGCAAAAAACTAAGAAGTTTAAATTTTTCCTTTTTTGGTTTGTGGAATTATGTGAGGGCACGAATGAATCTTGTATCTTTTGTTTTTGAATCCCTGTCTAATTGGAATACAACTAAGAAACTTAAAGTCCTAAGAGGAGGCATCACTGATCACTCTTCGTTTTCTCCTAACTTTGGTCTTTCTTTTCTATCTTATTATAAATGAGTATGTTCTCGTCAAGCCAAGTTACTTGAGATGATAATAAATCACTAAACAAGGTTTTGAGAATTACCCTGAATCCAAGAGCCTTAATGCTATAAATCAAACTGTGACGCCCGTCTATTCTTCTCTCGAGAACGGCGCGTCACTAACACTAATTTTTTACGCTAAGTAACAATAATAACAGGATCAACTTTATTACTAAAACTTTGTGTCATAAATAACCAATAATCAAATTAAACCGAGTCTAAAATTCAAATAAATAAATAAATCATTATCAGAAACAAGTTTAATAAAAATAACGTTGATTCCAAAACAGCACCAGTGTCCCGCACATACAATTACTCAACATGATCACCAGAAAAAAAAAAGAGAAGAGAAAAGGGTTAGTAACAGGGGAATCACTCAATGAGGTATGGTATACTAGGTCATGCAAGTCGAACCTAGCTTACACCACAACCATGAGAGTGTAGAACTAAACATGTAGAAAACACGGCACCTAAAACACCCAAACAATACAAACAACGGGTCATATACAAGATAAGTGCTCGTCCATCCTTCGAAGAGGCTTACTTTATGGGATAGTGCCCAATCACACCGCTCCGTGGATGCTTTATCGACCGTAGGGAGCTATGGCTC
The DNA here is from genome assembly GCA_028015245.1 of Cardamine occulta. NCBI lineage: Eukaryota > Viridiplantae > Streptophyta > Magnoliopsida > Brassicales > Brassicaceae > Cardamine > Cardamine occulta. The sequence continues at coordinate 9,660,792 of CM051391.1, forward strand.
GACAGATCGACTTGCCAACCGTACCCTCTACACACCCACGACTTCGGTAGTCACACATTCCTCCCACTGTGTACCCCGCCCAAATCCCATAACACAAATCTATATACATCACATCACTAATACATCAACATGTGAGTCAAACAATATGTGAAATCATCTAAATATCCTATGTCCAGTTTAACATGCATCACAGACTCGATCAAGAAGACAATACATGTTCAGGCACTAAACTACCGATAGAAGAGTTAAGGTGAAGTAGGAAAATATGCGGTTAGCCCTCACCTTAGCCATAGAAAGACGGATCCTAACTCTCGGATGATTGAACGGACTTTGGATCTGAAACCGGAACAAAAAGATAATCAGAACGATCTAAAATATGTAATTTCCGGTATAAATAATATAAAATATATGATTTTAAAAGAGTTGATATATGTTATTTACCTAATGTGTAGTAATAAATGTTTAAAGTACTTTAATATTTAATAAATTAACACATTTTTCAACGATATAATATATTAAAGATATTATCATGTATAGTATAAAATTTTAATTTTTAGAATTATTTAAAATTTTAAATAATATTATGAAACTGTTTTGATTTATCTTGAATCTAAAATTTTAGTATTTTTTTTAGAACTTTAAAGAAAATTTTAAGACTTTAAAAGAATTTTAGGAATTTATTTTAACCTATTTTCTAATTTTTATTCAAAATAAGTAAATTCAACAGATATTATTTTCCATCAAAATCATAAATGTTAAATGAATATAATTTAAAATATTTTATATTAAAACAAAACAAAAATGTTAATTAATGTATTTTCTTGGGTACTAAAAAAAACTATCATATATTTTAGTGAAAGTCGAAAATAGTATATATTTATAGAATTTTCCTGTTCTTTTTTGTATAACTTTGAAATTCATATCTAGGCCTTGATAACCGAAATCAATTTTAAATATATTCCTTTTGAGAATACCACTCCTCCCAAAGGAAATCGAATTCGAGGAACAATCCAACCAACTCCATGTGCTATACTACCACTCCACTTGGCAATCAGATCCCAAATGGACTAAGGAATTGAATAGAAAAAAATGTAAACGTTACGTACACTCCCCCCCCCCCCCCAAGGTACATAACTGACTTGGATACAAAAAAGAAAAAACAAATACAACAATGAAATGGATGGTACAAAAGTTATAAAGAAACATATAACACAACCTAATTGATCAAATTTCAGCAAGTATTGATCCCATCTTTGCAATCCGCAGTAAGATTATAGAACGTTTCAACGCGAGTCTTTCCTCGAATAAACACCTCTGTATCAATAGCTACTCTCATGTATCCATCGAACTCAACCGGTTTCCCATTGTTCAATAGACTTGTCTCATTGTACCATTCACTCTTGTTTCCCCACAAGTAGCTATAGTCATCAAGCAAGTGAACCTTGTACTGAGACCTAAACTTATCAAAGTAATTATTAAACCGTTCATTAGTAGCGACGTATAGATTCCTCCAAGGTTGAACCATTCCTTTAAGTTTGGTTAAAATCGCATCAGGCCATGTATCTGCATCCAAATGTGGCCATAGCTTCTTGTTTTGTGCTTTCTCGCCTCTAACTACATGAACTGCGTCAAAATCCCAATCCATTTTCCCACTAATCTCAGAGACAATGTTCATCAATCTCTTTGATTTCCACAACGAATGCCACGGTCTCTCGATATACTTTGAAGCTTGCCCTTCACAAACTCGATACCAATAGTTTTCGGGTTCAGGAGCATCGAACTGCCTCCATATAATCGTACTCTTATCTTTACTTAACTGCAATGGCGAAACTTTATGCGTCTTAACCTTCCTAACAGGAACTTTCCGTTTACTATGCAACCGATTCCATTTCTTCCAATCTCTTAAAAACTCTCCTTCTTCAACAATAGAAGCCGTCTCCTTAAGATGCTCGAAATCAAAGTAAAACCGAAAATCTTTACCTTCCTCATCTTTCCCTTTAGTGCTATAACTTGAAGACAAACACAAACTCAAATCCATTACAAAAGTCCTATTCAAATACATCGCTTCACCTAACCCACACAAGAAACTCCACATATACTGATTCATACCTTTACAATAATCCCCACCACGCGAGTAATACAAATACTTCCCTCTCCTAAAGTTAATCTGAGAACCAAGAGTTGGAATCGTATTGTTAATCTCGGGATCACGCCCGGCGCCTCTAGAGCTCGGTCTAGTCCTCGGCCTACGAGCATTAACACCAGAATGCCAACCACTAGTATGAAACACTTTATAAGTACAATTCTCACCAAATCCAAACTTAAACCTTCTAAAATCTCTATATCTTCTCCAAGATTTCTCTTTTTTATTCCTAAATCTCCAAGAAACATCGCATTCGTCTAATTTCGATCCGTTAACCGGAGTTTCATACTCTAAGAACACAATAGATTTAAATACTTTCAAATTAAACCTCTCAACAGCAACTAAAACTCTTGGATCAGAGCAATTCACAATCTTAAGCTCATCACAATCAATAGACGAAGAATTCACCGTCAAATTCCCGATGATCTCCTCCGATTTCTCAATCGTTGCTTCCGTAACCGTTTCCGTAGAGTTAACCGGTGGTGAAACCGGAATAAAGCGAGATCTTCGCCGGTGTTGAGAATCGAACCGTCGATTTTGAAAGTTGCGTTTTCGGTTTGAGTGAGGAGTTTGGTTAGAGCTGGTGCAGATTCAAGCCATGGATCTGGTGGTTGGTATGTGACGGCGATTACTGTGAAAATGAGAACTGTGAAGACGAAGACGGAGAAGCAGACATTGCTGATTAGCTTGATTAGGTTTTGAACGATTGGTTCAGTAGTCTTCTTCTTCTTTCTTACTTTACTTTTTTTTTTTGGTTAATTAATTTAGGAAAAAAAATCAGAATGATTTTAATTTGATTTGGGAGTTACGTTAAGTTAATGGGACTGCGACGTTCGAGCGAAGTTCGATTCGAACATTTTACCTACGGCCCAAGTATTCTAAAATAGGCTTTTTGGATTAATGATTTTTGTTTGCTTTGTAGATTATTGGACAGACTATTTAAAGAGATTTGAGTCATGTTATTGAAACATTAGATTTTAAAATTCAGTATTATTACATTAATAATTTTAAATTATATACTTAAATTCACTGTTAATGGAACATTAGATTTTAAAATATTTTTTAAAATTCAGTATTATTAGATTAATAATTTTAAATTATATATTTAAATCTACTGTTATTGGAAACATGATTAGAATTCGATTTAAAAGTTTTATGTGAGATTTGAAGGGATTTCTAAAAAAATACAAAGAACAAAATCTTCAAGTTTTATGTAAGATTTCAGAAAATTTAATAACAAAATTCCTAATTCACCAAAATTTTACCAAATCATCTCAAAACTCATTAAAACTCAAAGAAAAAAAAAACTCTTTTTGGGCATTTGGAAGTTTCAATTTTAAATATTTCAAAGTTGAAGAAACAAAAAGTTTAATCAGTTCGATATTTTGTAAAGTAAAAAAAAATGAAATATTTAAGCTTGAGTCTTTAAGAAACTATTTTAATGACTATATCTTATCTAGTTTGTTTGATTTCATTAAGCATGAGTTTTTGTTGAGTTAAAGGTTTGGTAGATTATAATGATTTGATGAGTTAAAAATGATATACATCTTTAGATATCCTTCAGTTAAGTTGTTATTAATGCTAAATTTAAAATGATCTCTTAAATGTAGATCATCATGATTTCACGTTCTAAATGTGTTTGTTGAAATGTTGAATGAACTTAAATGAGTTTTTCTTCTTTAGTCAATGAAAATTGGATGTTTAAAACATTTATTTGAATGTATGTCAGATGACATTTTGCATTGAGGTTAACAAAAATGTTTTGAATGTAGAATAGGCGTTTACTTTAGATGTTTAAATAGTTAAGTTGAGTTTTGCAATTTTTAGGTTTAGGTTTATAAAACAACTCAAATTTAGCACCAAATCATTCCCATAATGTTTTAAATATTAAAAGAAAACCCTTTATTTATATACCAAAATATACTATTCGATTTCAATTAGACGTCTATTTTATGTGGTTCGGTTTTGTGTTATGTTTTTTGGGGTTATCCTTTGATATGATTTCTCTATTTGGTTTTGACAGCTCCAGAAGATGTGTATAGCATTTAGATTTTTAAAATTTGCAGTGTAGGTTTATGTTTGAGGTTTATTTTTATATAAATCTAGGTTTATATAAAACTAGTTTAGGACCGCGTATACGCATGTTAAATAAATATATCAATTTTTATTAGATTATTATTTAGATTCTGATTAGCATCACAAATTTGTTTGTTGATACCGATTATTAATTGTTTGTTAAATCAATTTTTTTTCATACACACTTGATTTTGCTATACAACTTAACTAAATTTTCAATCATATTTAAATCTTATTTTAACTTCATGTTTACTCCATATAAATTAATAGAATACAAAACTTTTATATCAAAATAATATACATCATATCAAACAAATATTCATATACAGTAAATATTATTAAAAAAACATAACTAGTAATTTAGTAGGAAAACAGGAAACTTGAAAAATTAACATTGTAAATAAATTAAATTTAGGTAAAAACATTAAAGAAAGTGATGTATCTTAAAATCTCTTTTTAGAAAAGAAGTATACAAATGATGGGGTAAGGTGTTGAATTTTTTTAAACAATAGCCAAAACCATTGTAGAATATAAAAGTTGAATAAGTGTTGACATATGAGGTGGAAGAAAGAAAATATGATGTGGAAGGTTAGAAAATGGAAATGAGGGTGTTGAATCTCAAAAACATTGTGGATAGTCTTAAAAGCATCTTTATTGGTAGTATTTCAATGAAATACCCTTGAATATTAATTTAATATTGGTATTTTTAATAGAATTTAACTATGACATTAAAATTAATGTTAGAAAAAATAGTTAAACCAATTACATTGAAATAAGTCTGTCATGGATATCTCACTTGAGAGACTTTTGTCATTGGTCTCTCATCCTCTCTCCTTCTTTTTTTTATAGTTTAATAATTATTTTATTATAAATATCTCATTGAGAGACCCTTGATGTAGAAGCTCTATAGATTAAAAAAAATACAATTTATGTTTTATCATAAATTGATTTCTTACTATAAAACTTTCTAAACAAGTTGATTTCTAATTACAAAACTTTGTAAAATTGTGTCAAATAAGTTACATTACATTGTGGTTAACTAGTACAGTGTTAAAAAAGTGATAAAACCACAAACTTTTTTTTTAAGTGACAAAATCACAAACTAAACTTTTAAAGCAATAATATTTTTTACTAAATATCCTTTAATTATATAAGAGAGAAAACTAAATAGTCAGTTTTCAATGCTACTTACTTAAAATTTTAATTTTTTATGTATACTAAATTAGATAACCATTAAAACAAGAAAAAGTATAAGTTTAATCAAACTTGAATAAAATGACACACACACAAAAAGAAACAAAATTGAGTCAATTAATAGGAAAACCCCTAAACAAACTTTATATACAACAACAAAAGGAATTACGAAAATTGATTTTTTTTTTTTTTGTGTATAAGAAATTCATTATTCTTGTTTCTTTTTCTCTCTCCAACTTTTGTTTCTGCAGGTAAACAGTGGTACAAGGGAACCAAAGCCGTCTCTGTAATCACAAAATGACAAAATACTTTGTCTCCATACCTACAAAAAACACAAAACCCTCTCCTCATTCCCTTCTCTATAACTGCAAAATCAAATTCGCCAAATCCCCAAAATCTCAGAAACATTTATTAACAACAACCGAGAAAAACTTTCCGGGAAAATGCACTCAGAAAAATCCTAAATATCACCTTCTTTTTTTTTCTTCTTCTCTCCGTTTCGTCTCTTCGTTTCCAACTTTCAAAAACCTCTTCTTTGGAAATTTCTGTAGTGTTGTTTGTTTGTATACTAAAGATTTGACCTATTTCATAAAGTTCATGGATTTCGAGTGTTTTTCTCGGGATTTGAGTCAGAAAAGTCCAAATACTGATCTGGGTTTTGGTGGGTTTCACTTTTCCGGTGACCGTACAACGCCGATTACAAACCCATTTCTGAATCAGAACCATCAGTATCATCAGAAGCTAAACACAACGGCTTTAACGGCGGATAATGACCGTACAATGCAGATTACAATCCCATTTCTGAACCAGAAGCTAAATACGACGGCTTTAGTGGCGGATAATGATCTGGGTTTATGTCAAAGCCTCAGAAAAATGAGTATCTCTGTTGAACAAAGCAGTATTTTCACCGGATCTTCTCCGTTTCTAAACCACTTCGGTTTCTCCGGCTCGAGAAATCTCCTTGGTTACGGTTCTAGGCTTGACCAGGTTCGTGAAGTTTTAGTACATAGCTCTCATGGTGAAGCTTCTATGCGTGGTTATGGTGGGTTTGACCAGGCTCCTGAAGGTTTAGTACAGAGCTCTCATGGTGAAGCTTTTATGCGTGGCTATTTTGGTTATGGTGCAGATCTGAGCGCTCGTTGTGAAGGTTTAGAACAGAGCTTTAATGGTGAATCTTGTATGAGTGGTAATGTTGGTGATGGTGACTATCATAGACTCAGATTACTTGGGTTGCAAGACTATCTTAACCCTAGCCCTAGCTTTAACCCCAACCAAAGAGGTTTTTTTACACAGACCATGTCTCGTCATAACAGACAGTACTTGTTGGAATCTGGACTAGATTTTCAAGAAAACAAGATTTTTCCAACATTTTCAGACATGGAAGGTTCTAGAGAGCTTGAGGTTTCTACGAAGAAGAAGAGTTCGTTTGATTGGAATGGTGATTTGACTATAAATCTTGCTTCAATGGTTGATATCTACGGCTCTGTTTACTCAATGGCTAAAGATCAATTGGGTTGTCGATTCTTACAGAAGTTAGTGGAAGAAGGAAGTTCTGTGGATGTAATGATTATATTCGATGAAGTAATTAATCATGTGATTGAAATTGGAAAGGATCAGTTTGGGAATTATTTCTTACAGAAGCTTCTTCAAGTATGTAATGAAGAACAGAGAACTCGGATTCTCATCATGTTGACTTCAAAACCTGGACTTCTTGCCAAAATCGCCATCAACACTTTTGGGTAAGCTTCATTATCCTTAATAAAATATATATGCATATATCTTCATTTAATGTTTCAGAATATTGATTTTAAAATGAAATGAAAAGTAAAAAATAGACGTTTAGTTTTTTCTCATAAGCACAAGAATTGAGAAGCGATGAAGAAGGTTTTGTGACATGTTTGTGGAGTAGAAAGATGAAACCTAAGCTATTTTAGGAAAAGAAAAAAAAAGAGATCTTTGAGAAATTTGTCAGCTGTTGATAGTAAAAAAAAAAGATGAATTGTTTTTTTTTTTATTACTGATTTAGACAAAACATTTCAGCTTCATGGTTGAATATTTAAGACGTTTTGACTTGACTTGATGCATCATGTTTTAGGAAATCTTTGGTTTTGCTAAAAGCTGAGACTTTTTTTTTTTGGTTTATGTTCTCAGGACACGGGTGGTGCAGAAGCTGATTGAGACGGTGAGTACAAAGGAACAGATCAGTTTTGTTAAGTCAGCTCTTCAACCAAGACTACTCTTTCTGATTAAAGAGTTAAATGGAAACCATGTCATACTAACTTGCTTGAAATCTTTTGGCCCTAATGATTACAAGGTTATAATATTTATAATATCTTCCTTCTTCATGTTCTTGATATTGTTCTTGATGCATGATGTTTAAGTATTGATCATTATATATTTTCTTGTGTAGTTCATCTTGGAGGCTGCTACCAAATTCTGTGCTGAGATTGCGACTCATCGCCATGGATGTTGTATGTTGCAACGCTGTGTTTTCTACTCGGCTGGGGAGCAACGTGAGAAGCTCGTTGCTGAAATATCAAGAAACTCTCTTCACCTTGCTCAAGATCCTTTTGGGTAACAATACTTATACAACTTGGTTCTGCAAGACTTCAATCTTGTTTATCATCTTATGGTTATTAACTGGTGGGTCGTCTAATGAACAAAATATAGGCTTTGAATATTAATTAGTATTTATTCAAGAAATCTTGAATATTGTTAACTAGGCCTAGAACTATGTATTATACTGTTAATGATGATCACATTTTCAACTTTGGAGTTTCATTTATGTGGGTAGGAACTATGTGGTGCAATACGTAATAGAGCAGAAGGTGGGAGGAGTGAATATAATGTTTGAACTGAGAGGGAGTTATGTGAAATTGGCTACACAGAAGTTTGGTAGCCATGTGGTGGAGAAATGCCTTAGGTTTTATCCAGAGAGTAGATTTCAGATCGTGCATGAGCTCGTTTCTGTTACAAACTTTGAACATCTTCTTCAAGATCCTTACGCGAATTACGTTATCCAGTCTGCTCTATCTGTAACCAAGGTTAGTTAGTTAGTTATGTGATCATGTCTTCTAACATACTCAAAATCATAGTAACCTAATTTTGGTTTTTAGCAGGGTTTTGTTCGGTCGAGCTTGGTAGAGAAGATACGAAGATGTGGTAGTAACCTTAGGACGAGTCCATATTGCAAGAAGATATTCTCCAAGAACCTTTTGAAGAAGTGACCCCTCACGCAAGAAAAGTGTTGTTGTTTTGCTCAAAGTAGGATTTGACTACTTTTTTGATGATCCTTTACTAGAAGAAGAGATCTTTTGTTGTCTCTATCTTTTGCTTTTGGTGTTTTCTTGATGTTGTTTGTTTTGTAGTCTTGATGAAACTGACCAAACGAGTCGTCATGTGTTCTGATGCTACTCTTCTGAGTCAAAGTATGTCCTATAATAGATTGAAATGGATATTAGAAGCTTTGAATTGTAGCCATTGTGTGGTTCAAACGAGTCGAAAAGCATAATTTTGTTAATACTCAATTTCTTTAGTCATTTATCAAATCTAATTGTGTGTTTATTTGGATCTAAGTTGAGAAACTTGTTCAAAACTTGTCTTTATTATAACAACAAAATTACAAGCTACTACAAACCAAAACTTGTTCATCAATTACACCAGATCTTGTCTCGTCCTCACTAACCGTCTGAAAAAACTCTGAATCTTGTCTGCCTTTTCCTTTTATGTCAAAACAAATTTATTAAACGCAGAACAACATAATTCTTGTTTAGGCAACTCAAAAAGAGTGTAGAATGGGCCTCTTTAACAGGCCTTATTTTTCGGCCTTGCCTTTGGACCGTCTATATGCGTTAAGAGTGTAATTACTACATACCAAGTTTAACCAACAATTTCGAAACACAAACAACAAAAGTGTATTGCTTTGTTTCTTTTAGGGAAAAATGGGTAAAAAACATTTCACCTTTTACAAAAACATTAAAAAAAACCTTATTTTTTAGGTTATTAAACCCCACATTTTAATAAATTATGAAATAACCTCCAATATCAATCAACCCTATTTACAACTAACCAACCTATTATATTAAAATATAAATAAATCAATAAAATTTAGTTTAGGATTTTTTTTCTTCTAAATTATTTTTACAATTTTTTTCCTAATATAAGCTTTTAATTTATAATGTAAAAAATTTATATAAAACCGTAAACCGTGGTTCAACATCTTGTTGAGATATAATAAATGATTTCTTTATCTTTAGCAATTTTTAATGTAAATTATTTCAATTTATTGGCTATCACTTTCGTATTTAGGAAAACATGTCAAAACCAGATCTAAATTTTATTTTGGTGTTATTTTGGGTTGATTCGATTTGTATAAAAGTGATTGTTTAATGTTATATAAGCAGTGATTGTATAAAAGTGATTCGATTTTGATCCGAGTCGAGCTTCATGTGGTAACTGAATAAGCAGATGTTTCATGACGTAAGAAAAAAAGATTGTGGAAATATCTTTTCCAAGTTAAAAGAACAATACAAATGTTTTGTTTTAACGTTGCAACACCATCTTCATGTAAGGTTCTTGCACAAATTTTCCGGGAAACAAAACTAATACCTGCAAAAAAGAAAAGAGATTATAAAGTTATATAAATATTAAGTTTAAATAATGAAAAAACTTTTATAATCTTATTATATAAACTTGGGTTACACTCACAAGAAGCCGACACATGTCAAAATTATATTTAATGAGATCATGACACTTGTCACAAATAATTCAGATCTTTTCACATGTCAAATTCATAAATACGTGAATAAAACCATATCCTAAAAAAAACCAAGAATTTGTTAATTTATCTAATCAATAATTAAAAGTACGAAATATTTTTTTTTTAAACCAAAAAACCATATCTTAAAGAAAAAAGAAAAACAATAATTTGTTAATTTATCTAATCAATAATAATTATTAAAAATCAAATAAAAAAATAAAACCATATCTTAACAAAAAAGAAATGAAGAATTTGTTAATTTATCTAATCAATAATTAAAATATTATTATATAAAGTTTGGTTGCACTCACGAGAGCTCAACACGTGTTAGAATTATAATTAACGAAATTATAACATGTGTCACTCGATTGATGATATTTTGACACATATAAAAATAATTATGTTATTTTTATTTTCTTTAATAGAGAAGGAAAACATGTAAACAATTAAATAAAAAATATATAACTTTTTGCTTTCTATTTTTCTAATATATTTTAAATTTTATTATCTCATTAAAAAAGAAACTTTCCTTTTCAAATTTAGATTTTTAAAATTTTATATTATTAAAGCTCTAATAATTTATTTTATCACACATTTCTAATTATTTGAACTAAAAATGATTATCAAGATCACATGATAAAATAGATTTTACATTAAAGTCAACGGAAAAATTAAATAATAAAATAGATATTTAGACTTTAAACTTAAAACTTTAAAAATAATAAATTAAATTTCCCTTCGCCTATTTAGATTTTTATTTTTTCTAATATTATTAAAGCTCCAATAAAAAAATTATTACGCTTCTAGTTATTTAATCACGACACATGTCAGTTGATCGATAAGGTTCCTTAATCTAAAATGAAAACCAATAAAAAATAAATAATAAAATATGTATACTTTAATTATTATTTTCCTAAAATATGTTAAACGTTATTACTTCAATAAAATTTAAAATTTTCTTTTTAAATTTAGAATTTAGATTATTTAAACTCCAATAATGTTTTTAAATACGCTTCTAAATTCTAATTATTTGAACGAATAAAATTAATTTTTATAACCCAACATAATTTATTGTTCTATTTGGTTAGGTGTTAATAAAGTTTAGGGTAATTTGTTTTTTAAAATTATCAACAGAAGTTACATATACTTGGGAAAAATAAGATATTAGTTAAAAAATTCATAATATTCTTGGTTTACGAAACAAAGAAACAACATCTCTATTGTATATGAAAGTTTAAGGAAATTTCCTCCATAGAGAAGAATGTATCGACTATATATGAGCGAGAGCATAGCCGCCGGTCATTATATACAATTTTTAGGCCTCACACTAGGGCTGGACATTCGGATTTGCTTCAGGTCAATCAGGTTTAGAAGTCTATGATCCATTTGGGTATTTATATTTTTGGTTCAGTTTGGTTCCATCTGGGTTTGAGTCAGTTTCAGATACACGAAATATCAAAAAAATGAACTAAAATTTGTTAAATTTGAATAAAGTTTGATTGAGTTTTCACAAATATAGCTAAATATTTTTAAATATTTTGGGTATTTTGGTTATTTCGGTCTCAAAATAATTGATATTTTTGGGATTGTAATTATAAGGTAATTGGGTTATTTCAAGTTTAAGTATTATTAATATTTTTAGGTATATAGTTGTATTTCAAATATTTTGGGTATCCATTCGGTTCTCGTTTTAGTTTTTCAAATATAGGACTCTATGACCCATTCGGTTTTTTGTCAGTTTAGATTTAGGTTTGGTACCCTTTCGGGTTGGATTCGGTTTGGTTCTTCGATCCCTGATATTTTCTCAAGACTTGTCTTATACGGTGATCAAAAAAGCAAACAACAAGATGGAACCAAAAACTACTTGACGTGGTATACATTTTTAATAGGTTAATAATAAAATTATAAATCAGAAAGTTAAATTAATTATTTCATGTAAAAAATAAACTTAAGTAAATAACTTTTTTCTCTAAAAAAATTTCTTTTTACTTCTTTCTCTAAAATAATTTAAGATATTTCATTAACAAAAAATATTTAATTTATTGATAAATAAGTTTATCAGACGGATTCTAATCTAGTAATTAAATACAAAACAGAAAGAAAAATATTTGGGTTCACTCATTGGGGTGAATCCAAAAATTCACCTCCTCTACATCCATCCAATAAGATTATGCCACATCATATTATATTTAAATAAAAATAAATAATAAATAAATAATAAATAAAACAAATTAAAATAATAACAATTTTGACTTTTGGGTTCGGTGAGATGTATCTTTTAGGATATAGTTTTATATGTTTTATTTATTTAGTTTTAGTTTCTAATTTTTATTTCAATACTTCATATTATATTTAAATAAAAAAAATAAAAAAATAAAAGAAATTAAAAAGATAAAATTTTAACTCTGGGTTAGTTGAGTTGTATTGCTTAGGGTATAGTTTTATATATATTTTATTTATTTAGTTTTAGTTTCTTATTTTTATTTAAATATAATATCATATGGCATAATTTTATTGGATAAATATAGAGGAGGTGAACAAAAGAATTCATCCCTAGGATCAATTATATCACAGAGTTAACAAAACACAACTAAAACTAACGTACCTAAAACGTTATGAATACACCTGCCGAATTTCCTTCTGAATACTTCAACTACATAATTGCACCAAGAATTCTCAAAATAAATCAACTTAAATATACTGTAGAAAAGAAAACTTATAAATTCAACCAATTAAAGTATATATATTTATCCGTTAGTGCATCATGTATAAATTTATCCATAAGCTTAGCAAAAGCAATCAGAAGTAATCGTTGCATTTAAACATGGCAGTCATGGATTTTTATTCTGGTCAAGTTTCTGCTAGTTTGATCAAAAAATTTTGATAGACTTGATGAATACCCATCAGAAAATTTAACCTCTTTTTCGAGCCACTGTAGGAATGTTTTCTTCGCATAAACTGCTAGCCTGAATATTAGAAATTGTTTCCATCATCAGTTAAATGTAGTTCTTTCCTACTACAATACTCTTTCAAATCAAGTCGTGATATGTTGTTATCTATTGTTTTCCCCTGATGACATTATATTTATATATATAAAAAATCAATGTGCATCACATCAAGATTGAGATTGTGTCTGAAGCTTAAGATATTTCCAATAAAGCTCTTAAAAAAAGCTCTGCTTGTGCCAGTTTTTAATGTCACCGTATCCTTGTACCATGGTTTCCCCCATTGACTTTATCCCATAGTTCTTAACCTGTTAGCAGCTTAGGTGAAGTATCACTCACAATTGGTCCTCTTATAAATTTTTTTATTAATTTTTAATATATTTATAATTTTATATTTTTATATTTTTAATTTTTATTAAAATGATATGGTTATAAAATTTAGATATTAAAAATTCAGAAAACATATTGTAAAAGTATACGTAAGTGAATATATTAAATACTTTCATATAATTTTTATATCTAACCACTCATATCTCTATCATTCTCTTATATTTGTATATTAATTAGAGCATACGTCTTCAGCTTCATGTTGCTTCTACTCTTTACAATTCCGTGAGGTAATATATTGGTTTATTTAATTTTGTCTATAAATAATATTATTCTTATAAATATTTGATTATTGTTTGTAGGAGTAGCAACTACTAAGGGATCGTCAAAGTTTGGTTATGGATCAATCGAATTGCTCCTCTTGTGATTTTAACTCCGCTTCCAAGTCATTGATCTTCGATGATTGGCTCCATTGCATCCCATCGTCATATTCACTGTACAGCAACACAAGCTAAATTAGATGAGATTGAAGCATCTCAAAGTGATGTTATGTATTGGAAACAGCTCATGCAAAGTTTACATCCCAATGTTGTTCCGCCATCCCAAAGACCTCGTAATCCCGACGGATCACTCAATATGGATCTAGATTACACTCCTTAAACATTTCCTAGTATTATTGTATAATAATGGTTTGTAATAATTTACATTTTTATTTTAAAGACAATTTGAATTTATTTATGTTTAATTATTATTTTCATGAAAACAAATTTTGATTTTTTTTCATTTTCCAAAAATATTCTGACTAAATTTGAAATTTTTTTCCGACTATATTTAATTTTTAAATAATAAATTTTATTTCTTTTCCGACCAAATTCTGACAATATTAAATTTTTAAATAATTAATTTTATTTCTTTTCCAACCAAATTCCGATAAGATTAAATAATTCTTTCTCGGATATTTGTTGGAATTTGCCTATACATTTCCTACAAAATATTCCGTTAGTAGTCAGAATTTTGTCGGCAAGTTTCGACCAAATTTGTTCAAAATTCTGGCTACATTTCCGACAATTCCATGTTTCATTTTGCCAGAATTCTCTCGTAATATGGACGGAAACTTTTCTACAAATTTTTGACAAAATATTTTTCCGACGATATTCCGATTACAGTTATTCCGACTAATTTTTGAGAAAATATAATTTCTGGCAATCGTACTCCGACTAAACACAGTTAGTCGGAATTTTTACGAAATTAAAGAATTCCGACTAATACCCTTGTCGGAATACTCCCTGTTTTCTTGTAGTGTACTGCTCTACTATTAGTCATACCAACCAAGACCTAGGTGTTATCAATTTTGTATAATATGAAACCGCATAACCTAGATTGACGGAAAAAATATAACCTAGGTGTTATAGACTTTGTATTATGCTGAAAATTTTAACCTAAGAATAATTCCAATCCATAAAAAAAAATTTCGCATTAACAATATAATTAAGCCCAATAATATAGTCTTTCTAATATTTCTGTGATTGCAAACTCAGAAAACAGAATTGCACCGAATGATCTGATCTTATTCATCATCTTCCAATGCTTTTTATAGCAATACAAAATACTGAAGCAAATAACTGACTCTCAAACGACAAAACGGACACACTAACTCAACGAGCTCAAACACGAAGCTAAAGACTCGCTAACTGAACTGACCAATTTAAACTAATGAGACCACGTCTCTTAGGCCTAAACTTTTGCAGAAACAAAGACTCAACAATTTCTTCAGTAGACTTAAAATTAAAATGTTTGCATAATTGAAATAGATGGCAAAGGACAAAACATTGGACACAACACACGTAGTAAAGTGGTGGAGACGAGAGAGAGCTAGTAACATGCATGATCAAGCTTGATATGAGAATATAGATCAAGGACGTCACTTGGTGATTGGTGCAACACTGACCCCAAACTGATGGAGCTCGTGGCTAGCTGATCCATGGAACCCTACGACTTTGTGACCTTCTTTCTTGAGTACAAAGCTCGAGGTTGATTCGAGTCCAAATGGAGGAGAGGTTCGTACATTGGTCTTAAACTTAAGCATGGTTATTACTGTGGATTCACTTCCAAATATTTTATCGTAACAACCCTCAACCGCCGTGACGTATTCATTCGGATACGCCAACTCAAACTGTCAAACAAGATCATATCACATATAGAATTGATCAAGAAAAAATAAGGGAAAATTCTATAAAAAAAAAACCGTTTCACAATTTTATTGTCAAACAAGGATCTCATATGTTCTAATTTCACACCCTATGAATCCCTTTTTGAGAATAAAATTGTGAAAGGATTATTTCTTTTTGAAAATTTCCCTTCATACAAGTTTTATAGCTAGTTTAAGGAAAAATAACACAGTAAAAAGAAGAATAATCACCTCTTCGTAGCCTAGCATTGTCATCTTTCCATGTTCTTCACCTAAGACAACCTGGCTGTTCTTGTCATACACAAACTTGACGGATGCAACACCATTTTCACCTTGTCCAACATATATCTTTCTCACACCATCGAAAGCACCATCGTCCCATGAAGTTCCTCCTCCCTCACCACCTTTACTTTGTAGTTTCTCTGCGGGAGGGGGAGGGGGAGGAATTGGAAACGGACCAAAATGTGCCCCGATAGCATCAATAGCCCAACCAGCCCGTCCATGGAATCCAACAAGAGCCCTACCTTTGCTCTCCAACATGAAAGCTCGCTTACCAGGTACATTTCCATATGTTGGAGAGGTTCTCCCTTTTGATGTCTTGAAACTCAACGTCCTAACTCGGTTTGAACTGTCAGTGACTTGGTCACATGTCCCCCCAACAGATGTAATACATTCATTTGGATAATCCACTACAAACTGCAAAAATAGTTAAACAAGTAAATGGTTTGTTAGAAGCTAATCCAAAATTATATATGCAAACTTGGTAGGTTAACAAATGTTCTATGATCTTTCTCACCTCTTTAGTTTCTCCATCGACCATGCCGGCTTGACCCATCTCAACTTTGCCAGCTTTGTCATAGTCGACTTTGATATGTGATATCATAGTGGGAGAATATGTAATAAACACCTTTCTTACGCCGGTGTTTACACCATGGTCCCATGCAATGCCTCCTGTACCACCTTGCTGCTGTAGTTTAATAGGAGGAAGTGTTACGAAATAAACTCCAAGAGCCTTGAGGTTTGTCTCAGCAGATCCATGGAACCCAATGAGCTTGTTTCCGACGGATTCAAGTGTAAACTTAGTGTTATTCTCATCAAATCCAATGACTTCAGAACTCCTCAGGTTGGTTTCAAATTGAAGTGCTTGTATCACACCTGATGTTTTACTGTACCAACCGTTAACAGACACCAGATGTTCCTCTTGAAGATGGTTAATCTCAAACTGTAAAGGATAAAAAAAAAGAAAAAAGAAACGAATATTACAACTTTTTCAGTAACTATGTATAGCTGAATTTATAACATCTCCTAGAGTTAGGACCAGCTTTTAGTCTCTTATTTTTCTCAACGGTATTGAACTAGTGTTTTCCAAAATGTCTACGTTTTCTATTTCTCTGGACTCAACCAATAGCTCATTGGGGCGGATCCCGCCATTAATATGACTGGGAGCAAAATATTGCAAAACAAATATTGTGGGTGCACCTCCTACCATTATGCCACTTTAACTACAATGTTTAGTGTTAAAAAAATAAATATTTATATTAGAATAGGTGCAAGTGCACCCATACCTACCAAAGTAGATCCACCCCAATCTATACTTTTTTTTCAAAACATGTAACTTCTTAGGCGGGTTTAAATTCCGCAATAACATCACCAACATAAACTAGTATTTGTCTACAAATATAAATATAAATATGATTGGATCAAATCTCTTAACATTAATTCTATCTCATCATGTCTTTAGTAATATTAAAAATATCTTCAAATGAAAAAAGGGTTAGATATTTTCGGTAATTAAAATTGCTGCCAATAATAATAATAATATTAACAAACCGTTTGTGTGAAACCACGACCAGAGACACCATGGATTGGTCCATCAATTGTTTTTCCAGCCTTCACATACTCAAACTTAACGAACTGTATGCCTTCGAGACCACCTCGTACATGTATCTTTGTCACACCATCATAGTCACATCCATCATCCCATTTATTCCCTCCATTTCCACCTTTAGCTTCAGTCTTTAAGGCCATCGATTACGAATTCGAATCTATATTTAAATTGAAATTTTTTCTTAGTTCGTCTTTAGTTAATTTGAATCATTACTTGAGGAAAACAAATGCAACATCATATCCAGAAACAAATTAAAGCCAGAATAGCACATATTTTAGAAAAATAAAATTTGTTTTGTAAAGTTAGATGTTTAGTATTTTGTATTAAGAAAAAAAACGAATCGTGAAAAAAAATTAAGCCGTTGACACACTAGACAAGAAAGTTTTGAAGAATGAATATCAATTTACTATGTAAATAAAATCAGTTAGACGTTAAAAAAAGAAGAAAAAACTAATATCTAATTACAGTGAAATGTGTTGTAAATTGTATTCTGAAACTAAGAGAATGCTATATTAAAAGAGAGAGAGAGTGGGAACCTTTTACTCTTCGAGTGGAGAGCCGAAGAACAATGTAGAGTGTGTATAAACAGTGGAGGTGGTGAAGGTGCCATTTTATACATATTTTTTAATTATTTAGCTATCTAGAAATTAATTTATTAATACGACTCGTGGTCCGCGAGGCAATATAATTTTCTCATTTGCTCCTTATTTAGCTACATATTTTTTAATTATTTAGTTATCTAGAAGTTAATTTATTAATACGATTCGTGGTCCGCAAGGCAGTATAATTTTCATATTTGCTCATTGGTTAGCGTGCGAGGCCATATAATTCAAAGCTTTTTTTCGAAAAACAAAACTTTGAAATATCAACCTTTTTTAAAAACAAAATACAAAACAACCACAAATTAGAGAAGCAAGTTGGGTGGAATTATTATTTAGAATTCGAGATGCAATGCGAGATCCGTTCTAGCCTGCTAAAATATTCTAAATATCATAGTTTTATCGTTCAGAAAACTCATTGTTTTGAAAACCAAACTGGACACGTATTTGGCATCAACATACATTTGGCATCAACATTGATTAGATAGATAGTCAGACCGGTTCACCAGGAATTTTGAATATTTATATTTTAAATATATATATATATATATATATATATTCTAATAATAAACTTAAAGAAACATGATATATGATTACAAAATTTTATTATTGTATTTTAAAAAATAAAAACAATAGAATAATATATTGATTATTTCAAATTATAAAAAATAAATAACAACTAATTAAATATGTTTTTTTCTCTAAATTTTAACAGAAAATAGAATTTAAAATTGACAGTAGTAAAAATTATTTTAAATTATAGTTTAAATTTTAATTCCAAACCCTTAATTAAATAAAAATTTGATTTGTTTTTTATGAACCGGGTTTTGAAGTTGAAGCAGATCCCCGGTTTTATCGGATTTGACAGATTTTACTGGTTTAGTCAAATCCAAGTTTTATAGGTCAAATCCAAGTTTTGTTTCGTTTTATTCTGATTTTACTGATTTTAGTAAAATTTTGTTTAATCCGAGTTATATTGAAAACCAAATCAATATATTAAAATTATATATATTTACGTATATTTTGTTATTTTTTATATGACCATACATTAAAATTAGATTTGATTTTGAAAAATATTATCTATAAACTTATTTTTCAAAAATTTAAAATATATTATATTATTTCTATATTCTTAATGGATCCAGATATCATCTGAAGTCAAGATATTTGAAAACAACGGACGACAAGGATAGTTGTACCAAAAACTTTTGGGAAAAATATCATTTAAATCGTAAATTTTCGAAAATACACAATTTTAAACATCAATTTTTTCTTAGGCCATTTTAAGGATAAGCTTTTGTTGACTTTATTTTTTATACACAAAATTTTTGTTGACGTGGCTAATTAGACATACCATTAAATTTGTCGTTAACAGTTCCATCAGTGATAAAACGACGTCATTTTAATATGTTCTTTAATGTCATTTAAATCACAAACTTTCAAATTTAGACCATTTAAAAGATGAATTTTTCTGTACTAGGCCATTTAAATCATCAATTTTCGTTCGTTGACTCAAAGGTTCTTCTACATCAAAAATGGTCGATCATCATCATCCCCATCGTCACCACCAACATCAACCTAATCGTATTTCAGTACCACCACCACAATCAATCGTATTTCACTACCACCACCAACACTTTCGTTTGTTGAGTTTTTGTTTTTTGTTTTTTTTTTTGTTTCCAGAATAGCAATGACTGATGTCAGGGAAAGTACATGAGAGATGAGAAGTCTGTGCAAGAAGAAGGAGAGAATCACTACAAGAAAACATGCTAATAACGACGAAAATTTACGTCGAAATATAATCGTCGTAAATTAGAAAGGCTATTATGACTAATTTACGACTCAAAAGACAATCATCGTAAACGTACAACGAATATTTTTGTCGTAAATTGGACTTCTATTTACGACGATTTACCAGCGCGTTTACGATAAATTTTAGGTTCGTCATAAACTAGTCGCAATTTAACGACTCTCTTACGACGAAGTATAGATTCGACGTACAGTAGTCCCAATTTAACGTTTCGTTTACGACGTAGTATATTAACGACCCAATAACAACAAAAATTGAATTGTTAAGTGAACACGTGTATTTAATGTTCACCAGAAATTTTATGATAGAGTATCTTCGTCGTAAACACGTCGTTAATATGACGTTAAAGCGTTACAATATTCAGTCGTTGTAAATTCGTTGTTTCGATTCTACCTAACTAGTTTGAAAATGACGAGTTTCAAAAAAAGTGAGGATCAAAGCGATGATTCTAATGAAGCATCCGATAATGAATCAGTATAAATATATATCAATTCGTGTGTCTTTTTTGTAATAAACTTTTAAGTTATTTATGTGTTTAACTTATTATTATATTATAAAATGATATCATTTATAAAGCTTTACGAATTTAAATTATTTAATAGTTAGAGATTAATTATAAGTAAAACAAATAATTATACTAAAGATCATAAAAAAATAATATATAACTTTGAGATGGCTTTACGACGATTTCTCGTAAAGCCGTTGGATATCGTCGTAAATTCGTCATATACTAAACAACGAGTTTACGACTATTCGATGTTAATTCGATGTTATTTATGAATCGTTTTAACTCCGTTGTTAATTTAACAACAGATTTACGAAGATTCATAGTGACATCGATGTAAATCCGTTGTCTAAAATTGAAATAGTTTGAAAATAATGAGGAAAATGGATCTTTGAATCCTATAGTTGATAGATTTTGCTTAGGAGGATAATTACCTTAACTTAAATAAGCAATACATCCTTTCAATGATTATTCGTTAAGTTATATAATATATATAAGGACGACAACATAAGTTTTTCATGAAAGGTAAAAAATGAATTATATTTCTCAACCTTCATCCTTAATCTTGTAATCTAATATCTATCATGGTTAAAATGGTTTAGGCAATAAGGGTTTTAGAGTTCAAGGGTTTAAAACTCTAAATCTTATAACGTTACAACAATCTTACGATGAATAGTCATAAATCCGTTGTAACTTACAACGGATTAACGACGATGCATGTTCGGGTGTTACGACGATTTATGGTTAAAGCGGTGTAGAGCATGCCACGTGTGGACTATGCGTGCATACAACGTTCATGTCTTACGATACATTTACGACGCTACATCGTAATGACGTCATAAACCGTAACAACCGGTTTACGACGAATCATCATAAGTTCGTTGCAAACGTACAACAACTTTACGACGATCATAAAATCTATATATGAGGGACGCCACTCCTTCCGCGTCGCTCATTCCACTCAAACTTCTCTCTCTATACATTTCTCTCTGCCTACTCTCTACTTTGTGGCGTGAATTTGAGATTCCAATCCTTTTTTTCATAAAAGGTATATTTTTAAGCTCTATCTTTTATTTTAAAATTATTTTTGTTGTTAGGATTTGATTTTAGAAATAAGTTTGGAATTATTAAAATTGCTAGGATGATGTATTTAATTTTAGAATTAAAAAATTTGTTAGTATTACAATTTTTAGGATGATGTATTAAATTAATTTTGGAATGATATTTACTTAATAATTTGATTTATGATATTAATATTTCTTATTTTTTATTTTTAGGTTGCTCCGAAGAAAAAATGACGGATTTTGAGCATGGGATCGGTTCACGATGTACGATTGGCACATCTTCTCATAAGCGCAACCCGAATGATGATCCCGTACATCTCCGAGCTGAGATTACATCTTTAAAGAATCTCCAACAACAAACAACCCGCAAGCTTCAAGGAATGGATAGTTTATTTGACATTTTGGTGGAAGGCAATCCGGAAATGCAACAAGCATTGGAAGCAAAACATGCGGCGGATCGAGCAGAGGATTTGGGGCAATCATCGGGCAAACCTCATGACGAAACCGAGTTGGATCGGAGAGCCGCAGAAGCCGCTGATGCGGACTTATTTGCGGATATCGATTTGAACAATGATTAGATTTTTATTTTGTGTTTTTTGTATAAAATTTTATATTATGTTTTATGTATAATTTTTCATTTTAATTTTTTTTTAATTTCAAAATTTTATATATAATTTTAATTTACTAATTAATATATAAATTAAATAATTTTAATTTTAATTTAATAATTAATATAAAAATTAAATTATTTTAATTTTATCTATAAATTAAATAACTTAAGGCTAGTTAACGACGACCATATTCGATGGTCGTCGTTAATTAGTCGTAAAATATAACGAAGATTTTACAACGACGTAAACTTTTACGACGCATATATGACGTCTTGTATTACGACGAATGTTTTTCCTTGTTTATAATACGACGAGTTTACAACGATTTTTCTATTACGACTAACCGATTACGACGATTTTGTATTCGTCATAAAATCGACATACAACACCGTTTACGACGAATTTACAACGATATGGGTCGTTGTTAACCTCATGTTTTCTTGTAGTTAATTTACAAGCTGTGTGGAGTCCATACTCCAATTTGATCGTTGTTCTTGTAAGTTCTTAGTGTCACTCATTTCCTTAGCTAACATCTCTATGAATCCTTGTCCAGCTGAGAATTTATTGATTTCAGATACAGCTAATTCTTAACGATGAGTACAAACACTGTCTCTAATTTCGAAACCTTAATGATATCGACGTTCTTAAGCCTCTCTCAATTCAAAGCATCATTATTAGTATATAACCTTGCTCACGTTAATTGGGTTCTTCGAGGCGGTTTCACCATGGATAAGTTCTTATGATTGATTGTGGTGGTGGTAGTGAAATACATTAGGTCGATGTTGGTGGTGATGATGGGGATGATGATGATCGACCATTGTTGATGTGGAAGAAGTTTTGAGTCAACGAACGAAAGTTAATGATTTAAATGGCCTAGTACAAAACATTTCATGTTTTAAATGGCCTAAATTTGAAAGTTTGTGATTTAAATGACATTAAAGGTCGCATTAAAACGACATCATTTTGTCACTAACAGAGTTTTTAACGATAGATTTAACAGCATGTCTAATTGGCTGGGTCAACGAGAATTTCGTGTATAAAAAACGAAATCAACGAATGTTTATGCTTAAATTGGCATACAACAAAGTTGATGTTTAAAATGACATTTTTTCGAAGGTTCACGATTTAAATGACATTTTTCCCAAAAACCTTTTAATGTATGTATTTGTTTAATGATGCAGACTAAGAGCATCTCCAATGGTGCTCTATGTTTAGAGATTTCTCTATTTTTATAGCAAAATTCTCTCCAGTGGTGCTCTATATCTTCCTCTAAAAATAGAGAAATGAATTAGAGAAGCACTGTTCATTTCTCTATTTTTAGAAAAATACTTTTTTTATTTATAATATGATCCTTTAATTATATATATATATTTATTTATTTTAAAGCTAAACAAAATTATATGTTCATTTGTGTACTTATATACAACAATATTTATATTTTGGTTATCTCACTATTATAACATGCAACAAAAACTTATATTAAATTAGAAATACAAATTACATGAGAGATGATAAATCTAATGAAGATGCTTAAAAATGTAATAGTTATTTTTTTAATTTTATGTGGTGTAATGAAATGTTTTTTATATCATACAATGTTTAATTTTAGTAAAATCAGATTTTTATTGAATTATTATTATAAAACAAAATGAATGGGTCAAATTTGTGAAATTGGAAAGTAAAGTATTTTGGAGTTGTCAGGGTGTAGCCACATGAGAACTTTCATTTAAGTCAGTAGCCACAAGGACTTTTGAAAACAATGTATGGCCATACAGAAAGTTTGTTTTCGAGCTATAGCTACATATATTGAATTAAACTTGATTTTTGGCTAAGCTCAATTATGGGTTCATAATCCAATTATCTATTATTGGACCAAACCCAAAATTAAGCCCAAGTTCTAGAATTTCTCTAGAAACATCTTAAAGATCATCACCTCCTTTAAGTGTTCTAGAAAATTCTATTAAATAAAATATCTAGAGATTAGTGTAGAAAAATCTATATATTTGTAACATAAAATATCTAAATATTATGTTAGAGAGTTCTAGAGATTAGAAGAAGGTTTGTAAGATATTTTGTAGTTTTGGAGCCTATAAATAGCTCCCTCCTCTCCTATTTGTAATTAACTTGAAGAAGTGAAATAAAAAAAGCAAGTTTAAAGAAAGAGTGTTTTTCATAAGTTCTCTAAGTCTCTTTAAAAATCTTTTAAGTATTCTCTAATTGTTCTTCCAAATTTTCTATCATACTTGGAGAGTTCCTTATCTTGGTTTTTTTCGAGTTTCTTGGGGTATTACGGTCTTGGGCTAGTGCTAAGTACCATCGGTGTTTTCTTTACATGGTATCAGAGCCATTCTAATCCTGTGCTCTTCAAGATCAGGGTTATAGAGAGCTCGAGTTTACTCTAAGCATGGAATCAACAGGTCGTGTTGTTGGATTAGGAATGGATATCTTAAACCAATCTAACTACCGGTTATGGAAGTCATGTATGGAGTCATACTTGGTGAGTGAGGACTTATGGGATGTCGTCGGTGGTAGCAGCACTAGACCACCAACTGGAGATGCTGCAACTGCGGAAGCGACAAAAGAATGGACACGGAAGAATGCCAAGGTGGAGTTTGCCCTAAAGAGGTCAATATCCGTGGGAATATTTGAGCATGTCTCAAGGTGTACATCCGCTAGTTCTATTTGGCAAGCTCTAGACCAATTGTTCAACAAGAAGAACGAAGCTCGTTTACAACTATTAGAGAATGAGTTAGCGAATGCGAAGCAGTGGGAGTCTTCAATCTCAGAATTTTTTATCAAGGTAAAAAATCTTTGCTCGGAGATTAATACTCTTAATCCGGAAGAATCTATTTCGGAAGCTCGTTTGAAACAGGTTATTATTCGAGGTCTACGATCTGAGTATACCCCGTTTGTGACTTCGGTTCAAGGATGGGCTACACAACCTTCCTTGAAAGAGTTTGAAAACTTGCTAGCTTCGCAAGAATCACTAGCCCAACAAATGGCGGGAGTTAAAATTCGTGACGATTCGGGGAGCGCGTTTGTGGCCCGAAGACAACAAGGCTTAAATCCCAAACCCAAAGATGGAGGCCCAAGAAACTATGATGGATGCCAAGGATCATCCATGGGAGATAAAGAAAAAATTCAAGTGCTATCAGTGTGGGAAACTTGGGCACTTTAAAAAAGATATGTTTAATGGAAACAAATATGGCGGAATCAAAAGATCATAGTGAAGACGAAGAATGGGCGAAATGTTTCACGGTGGAAGCTGCATCCTTAGATAAATCCAGTCCAATGAAAGTGAAAAATAATTTGATTGTGGATTCCGGTTGTAGCCATCATATCACGGGAGATGAGAAGTTATTTTCTAGTCTTCAGCACCATGACGGAAAAGAAGCAATCATTACCACAGATAATTCAATCCATCACGTTGAGAAGGAAGGAACATTTGTCATCAAAGGAGATGATGGAAGCCCAATCACTCTCAAGAATGTATACCATGTTCCTGGAGTAAAGAAAAATCTTCTCTCTGTGGTAAATGCGGTGGACTCAGGTAACTACGTTTTATTTGGCCCAAAAGACGTTAAATTTTTAAAAAAGATTCAAGAGTTAAAGGCGGACGTAGTTCACACCGGAGCACGAGTTAAAGATCTTTATATTTTATCTGCTTCAAACACCTATGTGGAGAAGATGAGTACAAATGACAATGCCTTTATATGGCATGCTAGACTTGGTCATATAAATATGACTAAGCTTAAGGTCATGGTGAATAAAAACTTAGTTAACGGGTTTCCAAAGTTGAAGTTTCAAGATGATGGAAGACTTTGTGAAGGATGCCAATATGGAAAGTCACATAGACTTCCATTTGACTACTCCACCTCACAATGCAACGGTCCATTGGAGAGGGTCCATAGTGATTTAATGGGTCCGACAAGAACACCCTCATATTCTGGGTTTCGCTACATGTTGTTGTTCGTTGATAACTTCTCACGGTATACTTGGGTATACTTTGTAAAGCAAAAAATCAAAAGTATTCTCCAAGTTCCAGGAGTTCAAAATCACCGTGGAAGGAGAGTTGGGTCGGAAGATTAAGACCCTAAAAACGGATAATGGAGGGGAGTTTATGTCAAAGGAGTTTCTCTTTTTTTGT
Source organism: Cardamine occulta (assembly GCA_028015245.1). NCBI lineage: Eukaryota > Viridiplantae > Streptophyta > Magnoliopsida > Brassicales > Brassicaceae > Cardamine > Cardamine occulta. The sequence continues at coordinate 9,687,048 of CM051391.1, forward strand.
CGAAATCATGGTATCAAGAGAGAATTTACATGCCCATATACACCTCAACGAAATGGAGTAGCGGAAAGAAAGATTAGATATCTAAGTGAGACAAGTAGAAGTTGGCTACATGGGAAGGATTTGCCTAAGGTCTTATGGGCGGAAGGCATGAGATGTGCAGCCTATGTCATCAACCGAATGCCACTTAGTCCAAACGATATGCAGTCTCCTTATGAGATGGTTCATGGAAAAAAACCAACGGTGAAACATCTCAGGATATTTGGATCAATTTGCTACGTCCATGTGTTTGATTCTCAAAAAACCAAGTTGGAGGCAAAGGCGAAGAAATGCATCTTTGTTGGCTATGATGAACAAAGAAAAGGTTGGAGGTGTATGGATCCTGAGACAAACAAGTATGTTGTGTCTCGTGATGTTGTCTTTGATGAAATTTCCTCATACTATGGGCCACCTCAAGTCTTGGTAGAGAAAGATGGTGCGAGTTCCTCCAAGATCGATGAATCAACTCTTCAAGTACCACTTGAGAATAGAAGTCATGAAAATGAGATACAAGTTGAAAGGGGGAGCAATAACCAAGAGCAAGAAGAGGAGCAAGTTCATGGTTCCATTGCAAGTCAACGACCTAAAAGAAATATTATTAGGCCGGCACGGTTTAGAGATGAAGAGTTTGTCACCACCTTCTCATGCTTCTTTGCAGCCCCTTTAGATGAGGATGAGCCAACTTCATATGAAGAAGCAAAAGGAGTTCAAGAATGGGAGAGTGCAATGAATGAGGAGATGAATGCTCTAATGAAAAATGAAACTTGGGATTTGGTTCCAAAACCCAAAGATGTCCAACCCGTCTCGTGCAAATGGGTCTATCGAATAAAACGAAAAGTAAATGGGAGTATTGATAGGTTTAAAGCAAGGCTCGTTGCTCGAGGATTTTCTCAGAAGTATGGAGAAGATTATGATGAAACCTTTAGTCCAGTAGCAAAGATGAGTACGGTACGTTCCCTCTTATCTTTAGCTGCAAGCTTTGGTTGGAAGTTATGGCAATTAGATGTGAAAAATGCCTTTCTATATGGTGAGCTTGATAAAAATATCTTCATGGAGCAACCACTTGGTTTTGAATCTCGAGAGCATCCTAATTATGTGTGCAAGCTTAAGAAGGCTTTGTACGGGTTAAAACAAGCTCCAAGAGCTTGGTATGGTAAGGTTGCTCAATACCTTCAGTTTTGCGATTATGAGGCATCAAACTCTGATCCAAGTTTATTTTTTAAGAAGAATGGAGGAGTCCATGTCGTAGTTCTCATTTACGTGGATGATATGATAATTACGGGGAATAATAATGCTAAAATTGCTCGTCTACAAGAGGATATGTCGATAAGGTTTGAGATGAAGAAGTTAGGTGAGCTAAATAACTTTCTTGGCTTGGAGATTGAGAGGGTGAATGATGGAATATTCATTGGCCGACAAAGTTATGCAAGAAGGATTGTTGAAAGGTTTGGGGTACATGAAGGAAAGACACGCACTACTCCGATGGATGTCAATATCAAGCTTATCGCGCCCTTATCGCGCCCTTGTGGGAAGTCTTCTATACTTAACTATTACAAAACCTGACATTGCCTTCGCGGTAGGTCTCGTAAGTCGATTTATGCAAGTACCAAGGAAGCCACACTTAGAAGCGGCAAAGAAGATATTGAAGTATGTAAAGACAACTCTTGGGTTGGGCTTGGTGTACAAGTACAATGCAAAGATCTCTCTTCATGGTTTTACAGATGCTGACTTTGGCGGAGATCTAGATGATTGAAAATCTACCTCGGGCTATGTGTTCTTATGTGGAGACACAAGCGTTTCATGGTGTAGCAAGAAGCAAGCAACGGTGTCACTGTCTACCACTGAAGCGGAGTATAAAGCTTCTACACTCGTAGCTCAAGAATGTATATGGCTTCGAAGACTCCTTGAAGATTTGTTCGAGCCTTTAAACAAGCCGGTAACAATCTATGGAGATAATCAAAGTGCTATCAAGTTGGCTAACAATCCGGTGTTTCATGCAAGAACAAAGCACATTGAGTTAGAGCATCACTTTATAAGGTAAAAGGTGCTTGATGGAATAATTGAAGCTGTGGAGGTTCGAAGCGAGGACAACGTTGCAGACATCTTCACCAAGGCATTACCGAAAGGTCAGTTCGAGGTACTTCGTTCGAAGTTCGGGATGGTTGACAAAATCAAGTTTAAGGGGGAGTATTGAATTAAACTTGATTTTTGGCTAAGCTTAATTATGGGTTCATAATCCAATTATCTATTATTGGACCAAACCCAAAATTAAGCCCAAGTTCTAGAATTTCTCTAGAAACAACTTAAAGATCATCACCTCCTTTAAGTGTTCTAGAAAATTCTATTAAATAAAATATCTAGAGATTAGTGTGGAAAAATCTATATATTTGTAACATAAAATATCTAGATATTATGTTAGAGAGTTCTAGAGATTAGAAGAAGGTTTGTAAGATATTTTGTAGTTTTGGAACCTATAAATAGCTTTCTCGTCTCCTATTTGTAATTAACTTGAAGAAGTGAAATAAAAAGTAAGTTTAAAGAAAGAGTATTCTTCATAAGTTCTCTAAGTCTCTTTAAAAATCTTTTAAATATTCTCTAATTGTTCTTCCAAATTTTCTATCATACTTGGAGAGTTCCTTATCTTGGTTTTTTTCGAGTTTCTCGGGGTATTACGGTCTTGAGCTAGTGCTGAGCACTATCGGTGTTTTCTTTACAACATAAACGTGGATTTTCCGTTGACTTTGACGGTTCTGTTCAGCAGATCGCCTTAACCACTAACAGAAACGTTTGGACCAAAAATAAATTGAAATCGATTTGATAAATTATGAACCAAAACTAACAAATAAACCAATACATCGATTTCAATCTCAATTGATCCCCAATCTCTATTTCTCTTCTCTCTTGAAAACAAACCATAACTTTCAAAAAAAAAAATTTCATCCCAAATTCTGGGATTTCGTATACCCAAGAATGAAGCTACATGTTATGTGTCTTTTATACGACGATTAGTTATGGGTCTGCAATTGGCAAATGGGGTTTCTGTGGAAACAGATTGTACGAGTTGGATGAAACCATAATACTGAAACCCAAAGGGCATAATAGCTTGTTTTTCCCCTCACAAAATAGAAGATATTTTAAAAATCTACCTCAAAAGTTACAGCTCATACTCAAAATAACTCAAAAGTTAACCAAACTGCCAAAATAGATTAAGCAGCAGCAGAGCAGCTTAGAGAAGCTCCTGATCGAAATGCCACGTTCCTGACTACATAAACAAAGTGTGAGGCACGAAGTGGAGGAATTAAGGTATTATTTTAAAAATGATAAAACAAATGGTTACCATGTCTTGAATACATAAACAAAGTGTGAGGCACGAAGTGGAGGAATTAAGGTATTATTTTTAAAATCATAAAACAAATGGTTACCATGTCCTTTGCCGAGTCTCCTAAGTTGAGAAACATATTCTGAGATTTTCTTAATTGCTTCCACCTGCGAAGTGATGCTATTTTAAGATTCATTAGATCCCATTTTGAGAATCAAAAACCCCATATCTTTGCCACTAACATAGAACGTGACTGTCTTTTATTTTACCTGTTCGTTGAGAAACTCGCTCTCAATAAAATCTGCCAACTCGACATCATCGTTCTTGGAAGCCACCTATTGATCGCATTATTCAAATCCCAAGTTGTATTAGAAACCAGAGTTCATTCTTGGGTATAAGAAATTTTAGAATTTGGGATGAAATTTTTTTTTTTGAAAGTTATAGTTCGTTGTCGAGAGAGAAAAGAAATAGAGATTGGGGATAAATTGAGATTGAAATCGGTGTATTGGTTTATTTGTTAGCTTTGGTTCATAGTTTACCAAATCGATTTCAATTTATTTCCGGCCTAAACGCTTCAGTTAGTGGTTAAAACGCTTCTATTAATGGTTAAGGCGATCTGCTTAATGGAACTGTCAAAGTCAACGGAAAATCCACGTTTATGTGGCTATAACTCGAAAACAAACTTTCCATGTATCCATACATTGTTTTCAAAAGTCCTTGTGGGTACAGACTTAAATGAAAGTTCTCATGTGGCTACACCCCGAGGATCCAAGTATTTTGGTATAGATTAGTTAATAGAATAAAAATATTATATATTTTAAATATTATTTAAAAAATGAAAATAAAAACAACCATTGGAGCAAATCCTTCCTCTATTTTTGAAGATCTCTATTTTTAGAGAAAAAAACAGAACCAACCATTGGAGATGGTTTAAGACTATTATGTGTTAATTTCAGGAAGATATTTTAATTGTCTTTTGAGTGTATTGTGAGTTTGGATATTTAAAGACATCAATCAAAACAGGCTGAAAATAGAATAATTTAAGATTCATATACGATAGAAGTAACACAACGATTCATATACGATAGAAGTAACACAACTCCACGACCAAAATTTAAGATTCATACACGATAAAAGTGACAACTTATTTTTTGTTTTTTAACAACAAAAACACCTTAATCCATTAAGCTAGCAGAAAGAACCTCGCCTCAGAGAGTCAATCTGATAGTTTAGAACCTACATTGGAGAAACAAAAACTTTGTGATCAGATACCTTTTGCAAGTTAGTCAGCACGGACATTGTTGCAACATGGAACATAATGAATAGAAAACGTAGGAAAAAGGTTAAAATACTTGAAATCATCGAATTCTGACGCAGACGAGAGCCAATGATCCATATTATTAGTTAACGCAAGAAGGTATTGGGAATCACTCTCAAAAAGAGTGTATTTAACTTGTAGGGAACGGAGACAAATCATTGTCCAAAGGAGGGATTCCAATTCAACATGTAATGGGGAGAATCCTTTGACCCAAAGTGGGTAAAAGTATGACCTGATGAAAGAACCCAGCTGTGGCCACTACACCGTTCCAACGGATGCCATGAGCCATTAAATTGCATCGTAACAGCATTTTTAGGGTCTCGACATTGTGCTGGAATTGGTGGAAAGAGGAGGGACATTCAAACACACTTTCTTGAGCATTTGCTTCTCGAAAAGCTTTCGCTGCTAGGGTTGCCAATATCAGTGTTTCTACGGGATGAATGTTCTTATTCTCGGAGACCTTAGCATTCCTAGATTTCTAAACATACCATAAAATCCAAGGATAACATCAAGCTTCATCGCTAGTTCCATTCAGATCTTGCATTCTCCAAAACAAGCTGAAATCCAAGTTCACAAAAATAGATTAAGATGGGAACATACCAGCTCAGAGAGATGGACTTGGAAAGCGGGTGATCACTCAAAAAAAGAGGTGGTTAACCGTCTCTTCCATGGCACCACACCGAGGACAGCTCCTCTCCATTCTACAATGTCTAGAGCGTGTATTGGTCATAGAGCGGCTAATAATATAATCGTCACCTCACTTGTACGAAGACACTATAATCTTCTGCCTCAAACCTTTACATCCCTTATTTAACGCGAGTTTATGATTTACAAATAAAAACTTTGTCATTGATTTCTATAAACCTTTTGGATGTAAAAAATTAATTTATATCATAATAATAATAAATAATATTATATGATATAAAAATATTCATATATGTCGTATTGTATGTTGTTGGAAGAACAAAAAGTAATATTAAAAAAATAACACATTTGATTTAGTAAATTTTAACTTTTAGTTTATATTTATTAAAAATTTTAAAAACATAGAAAAATATTCAGAGAAGATCTTTTAATATTTAAAATAAAATAAAAGATATTAAAAGTTAGTTAAAAATTGATTGACTATTTTTCCCATAGTGAATTAAATAAAATTGTATTCTTTCTAATGGCATTTTTGTAATATTTTTTTATAATTTTAATGTTACTTTTATAAATGTACTTCCCTGAACTAGTATAGAGATTTTAGTTCTCTCATTCTTTTTTCATCAAAATTGGTTTATATAGAAACCATTTAACAAAAAGAAAAATGGTTTACATATAGCCAATATTGCTCATTAAATATTTTACAATTATTTCAATTCAGATTTTCTTTTATTTTAATAATACATTTTTAATGCATATATATTGTATGTATTTTGGTAGTTTTATGTTAAATCCTTATCACATCCGTTTTTAACTAAGTTAAAAAATGTAGCAACATCCCCATATAGGACATTTGAACATTTTAAAATCTTATTTACTTTTTATTTAAATATTTTATAACGCTCGAAACAATATTTTATGCATATGCAAACTCTCGCATTTATATATGCACTTACTGCATTTATATAACCAGTCATGGCTAAAACTAAAAGCCTATAACATTGAATTCTCCTGGATCTCAAGGTTTTTGTTTTATTTTTTTAAGTAATCATTTTTTAATTTTGCTCGGGGTTCGTGGATTTCTTATTTTGCTTGTAGTTAGTGGACGCTACAGTTAGTAGTTCGTATTAACCCGAAACCATTAAGGACTTGGTTTAAACGCGACAATTGCGTTTGAGGGTGTGGAAGTTTGCGAAAGCGCACAGTTGCGATTATAAATGTTATTAAGTGATTTGTACAATTGATTTAATAAATAAAAATGGGTATGTTTGCATAAAATTACTGACTGGTTGAGGATGGTTATCGATAATGTTTAACATATTTAAAATATATAACTTTTATAAGAAAAAAAATGTATTACTATAATCAAAATTTAAAAGTGAAGTTTTAAGCAAATTTTATAACAACTAATTAAAATAGTTTATTTTAGTTTAGTAGTAGATATATAAAGAATTTATTATAATAAATTTTATTTTTTAAAAATTTGTTTTGATTTTTTTGTAATATTTTATTAGTATTATAAATTAAAAATTAAAAAACAATTATTTTTTAACCAACAGCAACCATCCACAACCGCAAACGCTAGCTGAAATGTGCTTTTAAAATAGAGGGATTTCAAGCAATTCGAAGCGGTATGTTGTGATTTATATGATTGGCATTGCCTGCAAAGGTAGCATTTGCGGATGGTTGCAGGTGTACCAATCAAGCAAGACATTAGATTCTCGTGGATCTCAAGATTCTATGTTAGGATAAATACATATCTTATTTTGTTGCATATTATATCTAGGGTGATTAGTCTCTATAAATATTACTCCATCTGTCCCATTTTAATAAATGTTTTGAAATTTGTTTCTTGTTCCATTTTATTAGAGCATCTCCAACAGCGGTAGATAAAAGAGTATCTAGAAATTAAAAAAAATAAAAAATAATGAAAAAGTAGGAGAGAGTATGAGAGATGATTCTGGTTTGAGAACCTGTTAGAAACGTTTGTGGACACTTGCTTTCACATGATTGGTTAATTTAACTTTTATAAATTAAAATTTAAAGAAATAATTAATTTATTACAAAAATGATAAAAAATAATATTTTTAAGAGATGCTCATCGTCTCTGACTGATAAAGATGCTCTTTGATGTTTTGCATAAAACTTAAATTTTAATTAGTTGAATGAATTTCAAGTAAAATATTAAATAATACTTTTATAAAGAAAAGTAGATGTCCTAATATATGTGATTTTAACCAAAACATCTATTAAAATGGGACAGAGGGACTATAACGATGCTCGATGCATTATGTATTATAACAAAGCTTTGATATCATATCATGAAGGAAACGAGAAGGGTTTGCGGAAAACGAGAAGGGTTTGCGGAAAACGAGAAGGGTTTGCGGAAAACGAGAAGGGTTTACGGAAAACGAGAAATCGATGTTCGATTCATGTATTTTGTATAAATACTTATATCTAGGTTTGTTAGTATTCTATGGTTCTCTGGATATTTGTGGATGTCGGATCCGGAATTATGTATATCAAATATTGTATTACGGATTAAGACTTATGTATTACAATATTTCTAGTTTAGTCGAGTGATATAAATAAAAGAGACAAATAATTTGTAATTTGTGTACAATATTATTGCATGAAAATTGCATCATGAGGTGTTGTTTTTTTCCTTTCCGTTTATAGGGTTTACAGTTTGTTACGGATTACAGTAAATGTCATAATTTGGTAATTAATTGCCTTAAATACACATAATTAGCAATTAATATGAACTCAAACTTGTCGTTTTTTATTCTCCGCATTAACTTCCCCCGAGCTACTCTTCAATTCGCTAAAACAACTACTCAATTTTTTTAGTTATTTCTGACTTCGATGAGATATCATTTATTCTTCTGTTACGGGTCCAATTACGATTGGATTGGACTATCAGCCCTTGTTCAGATTGTAACACCAATAATTTGCCTTCTAAATCTTGCGAATGGGTTCATTCGGAAGATTTAACATGCGTAAATCAGGAATTACTATTCTAATTAACCATATATGAAAGAGATTCTGACAGTTGTCAGCCCTAATTGGGTAGGCTTGACGTTCCGCTTCTTCATTTGTTCTTTACTTTGATATCATTTCAACTTCTCCTATCAACCATCATCATTATGTTGTTTTTGAGAGACATATTGCCCGATTACCCTTCAACAAATGCTTCACATATGTCATCACTAAATCATGGTTAAGATTTGGCTTGAAACATACAATCTTATATCTTTCGGTCTTCTGAAGATAGCAAGTCATATAAGCATTACAACCGCACGTGTGATTGGTTGTGGATAAGATTTTTTAACCTTAGGTTCTTTCTATTGGGAATAATCACATCTACTGCCAGATTATCGAGTAATCATCATACTAAGATTATATCGGATGTCTCTAATAATAAAGATGTAAACGATAAACAAAACATATATTAAAAAAATAGAAAGTAAAAGTATCTATTTTATTATTCTTTTTTCTTTGTTTTTTTTCTTGGTTTTCTTGTTTGATTGAGGAAAAAAAATTATGCAATCTTTTTACACATGTAATAATCTTATCGAGCAAGCGACACGTGTCGTGATCTTGTTAATTAGAATTTTGACATATGTCAAGCTCTCCTGAGAGCAATCAAGTTTTATATAATAAGATACTTGTAATTATATTATCTTCATATGAAGAAACGTAATATTAATATATGTATATATTTTCTATATTTTAAATAATAATATTTCCTTATCAATCTAATAATATAAAACATATGAACAACTGATTCAAATTTTAAAAAATGCAAACATTATTTATTCAACTTATTATTATGTGTTAACAAAAACTTTAATTTACATAGAAATTTGTTAGATTTTTTTTTAGATTGTACAGATTTTTATTTATTTATTAATTAATATTAAAAAAACAATGTTTGGTTGTATGAATAGTTAAAAATTAACGGTATATTTTGTTTAAATACATAGATTAAATTAAGATACAAACGTTAACTTAATGTTCTTTTATATTTAATATTTCCAATTGATAGTATATATTAGGCCTGGGCTAACGGATCGGTTTAAACGGTTTGGGTTTCGGCATCAATTCGGTTCTCAGCTGTAAACCGATCGGCAGATTAATTATTAGATGTTGGTTATCAAATCGGTTCGGTTCAGCGCAAAATAACCGATTGGTTTTCTTGGTTGAAGAGAATACATATATTATTGCAATTATAATTCGTTGATTACATCATTATGATTAGAGACATCCGATATAATCCTAATATGATGATTACTCGATAATCAGATTATCGAGTATTCCGCGTTATTATCGAATTATAATTTTCTAATATATTTTCTAATATTAGTAATCATCATATGGGTGGATGGATTATCGATTACGGATCTTACAATTTTCTAATTTATGGGTTTATTTGATTTTTCCCCTAAATGACACTACTTGATTTCATTTTTTTAATTCTCTGTGTTCTTAATTTCTTGCAATTACTGTTGTTTGTTTTGCTTAATAGTATAGATAGATGTGATATTTAGTAAATGTGTTTAGACTATGATTTATGTAATTTTGATGTTATGTCTAAGAATATGGTTAGTATATGAGTTTAGAATTTGATTAATTTGATTGCCAAATTTTTTTATTGATGATTAACCTTTTGTATTCCATTTTTTAATATATGAATTTTTATAGTAGTTAATTTTTTAACATTTCTGGAAAGTTTTAGTAATTTGATCACGGCTTTAATTTTAGTAATGACATGAGGATAATTCAAATAGAACGACAAATAGAAAAATTGCAGAGCTAAGGAATCCAGAGCTTACTGTTATAATCGAGGTAATAACAGGATCCTTGGCTACCATTTGAATTTTTGCAATTCGGTGATTTGTTTCAAAATTTTTAGATGTGGTTAGGAAGGTATAAAAATTGATATTTATACTAAACTATAAAACTTATTAGTATAAGTGATAACATTAATTGTTTCGTTGTGAGTTTCATTTGTTGAAAATGAAAACTGAAAACATAATCAAATGAAATTCATAACAAACTAAAGATTGTTTAAATAGATAAGACTGAAACAAACTAAACGTTTTTGTGAACTTCAATGCAAACATCATTCGCTATTTGCTTCTGAGTCTAAAATGAAGAAGAATAAAACTTAAAAACAAAATAAAATAAAATTTATAAGAAACTAAATCTGCTTGAAATGAATAAGACTGAAATTATCTTGTGAGGTTCTTTGAAAACAACATTCCGTGAGAAAAGCAAGCCGTTAGAAAAACAAGCTCTAAATAAAACACACTTGAATGGCAATTTTGAATCTGATGGTGTAATTAACAACCTTGGGATTAAAACTTTGTGACCAACCCTAATTTCTGTTAGAATTAAAGTTTGGGAATATAAAGTAATGGTCACAATGAATCCTCACTTGTTAGTTGTTGAAGCATACTTTCATTCATTTGGTTGACATCTTCATAAATCTCTGTTAGATTTCCAAAAATCTCTCTGCAAATTGCATCAATAGGATCATTTGCCTTGATAATGAGAAACTCTTCTGGAATATCTATTAGAACCTCTCCATCATTAGGTTCTTCAATTGTCCCAACCATACAGCCAATATCCAGTCTGTAAATTCTTTTTTTTTTTTACGGTTTCTAAGACTTTTGCTAATTGAATGTGAAAGTTGATGTTAGGGTGGCTAGATATATCTATGAGTTGGGTTGGATCGATTTCAATAGGGTTTGTGCTGCGGAATATTCTATAGATAATCTTTTAGGAAAAGTTTGCGGTAGAAGTAAGATCTAATAATTGGTTGATTAGTATAAATTTGTTTAGGGTAAATCTTGAGAAAATTGAATATTTTTTTAGATGTATATTCGGGAAAATATATGAAATGGTTGAATTGAATATTCGATTTGTTATATTTTCTTAAAGTTGTGTGTCGAGATGGATTTGAAAATTGTATTAGATGTTAAGAATAATTAGAAGGTTGTTGTTTGTTAGAATTGGAAATTTGGTTAGATTTGGAGTAAATGTTCTTTAAAATTCGATTGAATAATTTTGAATCATTTATTGGACTCGAATAATTTTAAATCATTTTCTGGGCTGGATAATTATTGGGCTCTGATATTTTGGATCCAATTGGCAGATATATACGGTGCAAAATTGAAGGAATCGGGTCAACATTTTATCCGGAAAACAGATCCGCGTCTCTTCAAACCTGGTCGGCAACAATCTTCAGCTCCGGTCGGGACAGTGGCAATTTTCGTAAATACTTAAATATGGCTTATATGGCTTGTCCTTTTTTTTCTGTCTTCCTCTCTCGATTAATAGTATAGATATTCTTCTCCTCTTCTTAAAAAAAACATCACTCTTCTCTCTTCTTCTTCCTTCTTTCATCTTCCTTCGACCTTCTTCCCCTTCATTCTTCTTCGTTCTTTTCTTGTGTTCTTCTTCTTCTCCACCGTCATGGCATCGATTCTTTCTGTTGTTCTTCTTCACTCCGTCGCCACCGTTTTTCGTCTTCACTCTGTCGCTGCCTTCACTTCTTCACTGGCTTCACAGATCGAAGTTCATCGTTGACGACGGCGTAGATCGCAATTTCAATTCTCAAAAACTTTTTCTCCTCTACGCTCTTATGTTCTCAAGTGGGCTTTGTTTTTTAGGTCTATTTACATTCTTTTTTTTTAATGCATGACCCATTTATTTTAAAGATTACTTCTATATTGGGTTTAATATTTTGAGGGGTTTTAAAACCATAATCAATTTCAGTTAACCGAACAAACCAAACATTATTTTAATTCGGTTCAGTTTGAAATCAATTTTATAATCTATAACCAAACCGAAAAACTCGATTTCCGAACCAAACCAACTCAGAATATTTATTCGGTTCAACTCAGTGAAATTTTAAATATAAAAATAAACCGAATACCTAATAAACTAATCTGAATTGAACTGAACTAACCAGATGCCATGGCTAGTATACATATATCACGTAAAACTTTCCAATAAAAATTATAATAGTAATTAATACTCATATTTTCAATTTAGTGCAAATTAAACATAGAATGCACATGGTATTAAACGATTCACTGATTAATCTGAATTTGTATAAGTTTTAAAAGTTGTTTGCATGTTGTTCAATTCATTTGTGAATGAGAGTTCCCAGTCGTTCAAACATATCTTTGGGATGAATTATTGCAGATAATTTTCATTGAATCTGCATAATCACGTAATTTTGATCCAAAATTGTGAAATCAAAGCTAACTTTAAGAATTGAATAAAATAATTTTAAATCTATCAACGAAGATTTGAACATAAAAGAAAAGAAGAATCGTAGATTTCTTTGAATCATTTTACACCGTTTGCATTCAAATTTAACTTTTACTAAACTAAAACCATGAATACTAACTAATAACCGCAATTATATAATTCAACTTAAAAAGAGAGTAGCACAACATATATAACTAACATTATCCATAAAACAAAATTATTAACACATAATCATCGAAATACAACAACAATGTATAAACTTTTGCTAAGTAGAGAATCAGAGAAGAGAGTAGTCTAAGAAAAAGCAGTGGAGATAGAGAGCATTGTTGGACGTGATTGTGGATCACTATGTAAGCACAAAAGTGCAACTTTCACCATCTCTAAGATTTGATCATTCATCTCCGGCGTCGGCTCCGGTAGTCGATGGTCGATAATTCCTTTCAACGATAGATTTTTGTCCGGAGGAGATGATGATAGAGTTGAAACTAGCTCTCCTGGATGCTCTCCTTTAATCACTTCAAGAGTTAAAACTCCAAAGCTATACACATCGCATTTTTCTGTGACTTTCATTGCGTAAGCTAGTTCTGTTACACCCAAATTTCATAAATATGTTAGACATTATCATTAGCAAAATTTTCTATTAAAACAAACTAAATTATAAAAAAAATCAGATTTATAGGATTTATAGGACTGGTGATTTAAATTTTAAACCAAGTTGAATCAAACCAAAACGAATCTAAAGTTGAAATGCTTATATATATATATATATATATATATATTTTTTTTTTTTTTATATATATTTTTAAATTATTTTTCATTTAAAGTTTGAGTCAAATCCAAACCAAAACCAAAACTTTTATCTCTGTAAACCGGACTATAAATCCCATCAAACCTAAACTACAAAAATCCCGGTTTTCATTTGGCTACAATTTTGTAAAAGTAAAAACCGAATAAAACCAAAAATACCCACTCCTATCCAACCCACTAACCCAGTGAATTCAACTCGACCCAACCCGACCCATTTAGACCAAAATCCAGATCCATATAATTTAAATTCGTTAGAAAAAAAAAATATATACCTGGAGCAACATAACCGTATGTACCAGCAACAGCAGACCAATTAGAAGAATCCGGTTTAAGAAGTTTCGCCGTACCAAAATCAGAAATCTTGGCTTCATAATTCTCATCAAGCAATATATTCCCACTACTAATATCCCGGTGAACTATCGCCGGACTCCGATCATGATGCATATACGACAAAGCATGAGCCACACCTTTCACAACATTGATCCTCTTTACCCAATCCAACACCTTCGCTTCATCATCATTCTCCAAAACTCTCCTCAAGCTTCCTCTCTCCATGAACTCATACACTAAGAAACTGTTACGAGGATGCGAGCAAAATCCGATGAGTTTCACAACGTTCCGGTGACGGATCTCTGTTAATGCTCTGATTTCGTTTAAGAACTCTTGTTTCACCGTTGGATTTGAGATCTCTGAATCTGTTGATGCGTTTAGCTTTTTAACGGCCATGATTCCTTGTGGCAGCTTTGCTTTGTAGACTTTTCCGTTTCCTCCGGTTCCGATCAGGTATTTCGAATCGAATTCTCGTGTTGCTTTGATGATCTCTTGGTATCGGACTTTGCCGTCGAAGCTGAAGATTGATAACCTTTCGCCGGATTCTGAATCTGAATTCTCATCGATTTGTTGTTGATTTCGTTTACGGAAACAGATGAAGATTCCGGCGCAGACGGCGAGGATTATGATTGCTCCGATGATCGGAACTAATATGAAGATGATTAGGTTTCGATCTTTCTTCGATTTCTTTCCTTCGATTGGGCATGGCTTCAAGCCTTGTGTGCTGTTACCGTTATCACATAAGTCTTTGTTACCTTCAAACGCTTTGAAAGTTGCGTTTCGAAACGCTGCGTTATCTGGAATTGGACCTGAGAGATTGTTGAATGATACATCGATTTGTGTTAATGCCAACATGCCCCTGAAGCTTGATGGAATTGAACCTGAGAGACTGTTGTGTGAGATGTTGAGGCTTTCGAGGTTTTGTAAATTGCTGAACTGTGATGAGATTTCGCCGTCGAGTTGATTGTAGCTGAGATCAAGAACTTGTAACTGAGATAGCTTTGTTATTCCTTCAGGGATGGTTTGATCAAGCTCGTTTCGGCTTAAGTTCATGTAAAAAAGCCTTGGTAAAGTGTTGATCGTTGCAGGGATTTCGAAGTTGAATCGGTTTGAAGATAGATCAAGATACTCAAGATTTGCTAAGAGTCTGATTCCTGAAGGGATTTTGCCAGAGAGCTGATTGTTATTCAGTTGTAGTCTCGATAAACGGTTAAGTTTGCTGATTGAGTCTGGAAGCTCGCCGGTGATACTGTTGGATGAAAGATCGAGCTGACTTAACTGTGTCATATTCCAAATCGCAGGTGGGATTGATCCAGAAATGTTGTTGTTTGAGAGGATGAATGCAACTAGCTTTTGACTTTTTTCCCAGTTTGGTGAGATTGTTCCATGAAACTTGTTGTTGCTGAGATCAATGAAGTTGAGAGTCGGGTATTCTCCGAAAGACTCGGAGATATCTCCTGAGAAACTGTTGCCTTTGAATCTTGCTCTGATCAAGCTCTTGCATTCTTTCAAGCTTTTCGGAATAGGACCTTCGAGGAAATTATCGTCTAGTGTGAGATTCTCAAGCTTGCCACCTCTACAGATTGTATTTGGCAAAGCACCGGTGAAGTTGTTGGTGTCGAGTTGCAGGACGGTAAGCTCTGTAGAGTTTGCAACTCCTGGTGGGATCGGACCAGAAAGCTGGTTATCACGGAGAAACAACCATTCCAGCAGAGTTAACTTGCCAAATGAATTAGGAACAGGACCAGTGAGTTTGTTCTCACTTATCTCCAAATCAATCATTTCCTCCAAGTCACCTAGCTCCTCCGGGATCGAACCGTTAAGCTGATTCCCGTAAAGATGAAGAATGGCTAAGGTTTTGAGGTTTCCTAAGGTAGAAGGAATTGTACCGGAAAGCTTATTTGTGTGGATGCTAAGGGTATCTAATTTAGTCATATTACCAATCTCAGGAGGGATTTCACCAGTGAGGTTATTTTCAAACATGTTGAGCAGTGTTACATTCTTCAAGTTTCCAAAAGAGGAAGGGATTGGACCGGAAAGGTTGTTTCGATCAAGACATAGCTCAGCAAGTTTAGGTAAGTTTCCTATTTCAGAAGGGATTGGACCAGAAAGAGAATTGATAAAGAGGTAAAGGTTAGCTAGATTGGTAAGGTTTCCAAAAGAAGAAGGTATTGATCCGGTTAAAAGATTATCATACAAAGCAATCTCATGAAGCTTAGTTAACCGACCGATTTCAGAAGGAATCGAACCGTTTAACTTGTTTTCAACAAGATGAAGAGTGTCTAAGTTACTCAAATCACCAAGCTCAGGTGGGATTTCACCAACTAACTGATTTATCGATAAATCGAAGTAGATGAGTTTAGTGAATTGTCCCCATTTAGGTGAAATGGTTCCAGAGAAACGGTTCATACTGAGATCAACATAAGTGAGATTTGGTAGAGAAGAGAATGGGAAATCTTGAAAAGTACCTTCAATACCAGTATCTGTGAGATTTAACCGGACGATACTATTGCGTTCGCAACCAACACCATACCAACTAGAACAGAAGCTGTTTGGATTGACCCAAGAAGACAACTTTGATGAACTTGTTTGGTTTGTGAAAGTTGACTTCCATTTTAGAAGAGCATTAGCTTCTGAAACAGTTGCAGAAACAGCAAGAGAAACACTCAAAATTATGGATATGATCAAAAGAACTTTAAATTCATCACCACGACCCTTTCTCATTTTTTTTCTTTCTCTATCTCTTGAAAGAGATTAGTTATTTGGGTTTTTTTTTTCTTCTGGGTTTTGTGTTCATTCAGTTGCAGATGAGGTCAGATATTTTATAAAGTGAAAAACTGATTTCGTTGACTGACCCGATAGAGTCTGACTATGGGCTGTTATCACGCGCAATCGAAGAAGTCAATTGTTTGAATTCATTCTACTCTAATTATTCACACATATATACAAGCATTTAGTGAATTATTGTTTTCTATAATCAATGTAACCCGTTATTTTCTATTTATCTATACTGTCTGATTTTTTATGGTCCAAAAGTCTTTGAAACTTAAATTATAATTATAAAAGATTAAAAAATAAGATTGTAACAACTAGGATTGGTGGATTGTATGTAAGGATCAACAACGACCGTCCAATTAGTCAACGGAAATATGTATTTTTAATTGTGTTCATGTGAATGTAGGATTTTTTTTTTTCAGTCATCTTTGTTGAAGGTAATCCCTATTGTTAATTGGGATTATTACTTTCACAAGGGAATGTCTTTCTATGTTTTCAATCCAAATCTTTCTTAAAAGTATTTAATTTTTTCCTTTAAATGAAATTTATTAAATTTAAAATGTAGAGTAGTAAATTTCATTTATAAAGAGAAAATTAAAACCTTTTACGAAAGATTAGCATTGAATTCAATGTAAACTAAAATCTTTTTTAAAAGACTTGAATTTATATATAAAAAAAAAGAGTGAATTAATAGATGGTTGGCAGATCGTTGAATTAAGCATAAACAGAAAATTTTGTTTTATTTAGCCAAAAATTTGTGGTGAAATAATAGAGAACTTCAGATTTTTAGTGAAATCTACGACAAAAATGATTTGACTTTTAAAAGTCTTTGCAGAGATAATGGTCTTCAAAATCAAGTGGCCGGGCCCCTTAATGCTATCAAATGCCTTTTTCTTATTGTATTGAATGTTATTATATAGAGTACTTTATTAGTTTAAGTATTTGAATCGAAGTACCGTTAACCATGGATCAAAGGTTTAAAGCTTTTTACACAAAATTCAGAGTTTGGTGTCCGAGAAAACAATTTCTTACACAGATGAATAGATATAAAAGCTTGTCAAAGATTTCAGAGTCATATGTTGTGATTTCATGTGTTATAGGGAGTACATGTCTAGTATGAGAATGTTGTATATGTAGAATTGCATGTTGAGGAATTGCATCGTAGAATCATTATTCGAAGAAATTGTTAATTGTTCAATATAATCACATATATAGCAAGTAGCCAAGTAACATCGTAATAAAACTAGATCAAATATCTCTAATAATAGGACTGAACCAAAGGAGCTGAAACGGTAAGACATGACGAAAAGAAGTACTACGTTTCTGGAGGCTGCACAAACGCCACAAAAAGAAGACCACGAGGGAAAAATGTAGGACTGTCAAAATCCGAATATGAAAATTGCGAATAAAAAGAAATAAAACTGAAAAATACATAAATAAAACTCTTTAATAAAACCCGAACAATATGGATGCAAGATATGATCTTTTTTCTTTAATTATTAAAATAGCCTGCAATGTGGACACTAGCCATCACTGGAGCTATTTGTCTAAAATTGAGTTCTAAGGATCCCCCACATGAATATATATATGACTCTAAACATATGAAGAGTACATACTCGACATGATAGATTTTTTTAAAAAGAGATTGACCCCACGCACGAGCGTGAAGTGCAATGCCTCTGAAAAAAATAGAGTGTGGTAATCATTACATCTGAGATGGTAACATATTTGAGTCTTGAACCACAAATTGTTAATATTTGTCAGGTTTACTCAGCCAGATTATAAACAAACATGATGTTCTTAATTAACCATCCTAACTTTTATGTAAACCGAGAAAACATATATAACCAAGCTCATTTTCCCGTAGAACTAAGTTTTCTATTGGGTTCATTTTGGTCTTGAACTTATTTAATTAATCATGAGTGGACTTAGAAAATATAACATGACATTCATTCTCCTAAAAACATCCTCATTTCATATGCACTAGGTGATCTTCACAAGTATTTGTTCTTAGAAATATCTTATAATACTCCACGTGTATTCAAAGATATGGAATCGAATCATTAATTAAAAGCAACACATATACATGAATCACTATTCATCCTGGGAACTGAGTAGTGACATAAAATCTATCAATGTTTTTGTTAGACTGAATCGTCCCTTTGAATCTACATCTTGGGATCTTTAGTCAAGTAGGTGATGTTTCCACCTAACATCCTCTCAGTTATAGGCATTAAACTCATTTGTTTTGATGATTTCATGACCTACTCACTTTGAATGTCCATTTCGTATTCAAACTAACATCAACTTTAACTAGTGAAGAAACTATGTTATAATGCTCATAGCCGGAGCCATTTGTCTAAAATTAGATTCCAATAAAAAATATAAAACCCAAAAATCGGAAACAAAGAGCATACATAAGACTGCCAACCAACCATAGCAAGTGGAAGGAGAGAACTGTACCAGGTCTTATTATTGTCAGTCAATGATCACCATTGAGCTATTTGCTCTCTTCAGTCCCACTCCATTTCTAAAGAGAATAGGAGAATATTCTCGATTTAGTTGTTGTCCGGATGCTTCTCCAAAAAGAATGGACACTTCTCCATCCGGATACGTATAATAATTGCACCGATTTCAGAATTCATTACTAACATAATTCTATAATAGCATTCGTTATATAAATTCGTCTATTTCATTATAATTATCTGTGGAAAATAATGTATGAAACCAAGCCCCTTTGGGTACGTAAATAATGTATTAAATGTTATTATATTATTTTCTTTGGTCAAGTATTTGAATAGTTACTAACATAGAATTCGTTATCATTTCTAGAGGTCAATTTCATTATTATAATTATGTTTGGAAAATAATGTGTGAAACCAAGTCACTTTGGGTGGAAGTCAACGAAAATTAGGAGACTTCTTTATCAGAAAAAAATAGAAAGTCGACAAGAGAGAAAAGGAGAAGTTATAGTGACGTAGACTTGATGCGAAGATTGAAATAACATACGTTATTGATTTGCATGATTGCTGTTGGTGATAATTAAGATGAGATAAAGCTCCAACGTTTTTTACACGACCATTCAACTTTTAAACCGTATGTCGTTATCAACTCAAATATTATCAAATACTAATCATTAAACAGTGAAAACGACTTTACCACAATTCCAAACCTATAAATTCAGGGATAGGTAGTACGAAAACTTTGTTCAATGCCCGCATCAGAATTAGAATCGGAATCAGAATCTCTTACAAGCTTTCAGAATCTCGCTTCCATGGCGTTTCCAAAAATACCCTATTAAACGCGTTGGAAGCTTACGCTTCCGTTTTAGTAGGTATTATTTATATATATATATATATATATAAAATAAGAACTAATATAGTAATTTTGTTATTTTCATATCATTTCATCTTTTATCTATAAAAAATTATTTAAAAAGATTAATTGAATCACATGCGAAATGTTGAAAGTGATTAATTTGGTTAATTAAATAAGATTATTTCAAAAAATAATTAGTATGACGGTTTTTCTTTTGAAAACATAAAACTATGATGAATATGATGATTTTGAATTAAAATGATTGTACTTGAAATGTGTAAAAATGAGGTACTGAATTTATGTTATTCATTGCAAATTTTTTAATATATTAGATGTTTAATTATATATACATATAAATATATTGAATTTATGTTATTAACAATAATATATAATATTGTATAATTTTTAGTTATATATATATATATATGTATATGCTTACAACACATACCAGTTTCCTTATTTTTCCAAAAAATCACTTCTACGCTTCCGCGTACCTGCTTCTAAAAAAATAAATTCCAAGAAAAATAAATGTATGTTTAAATGCGAAATTTTCTGGAACTTACCATTTTCATATAAATTGGAATTGAGCTTAATGTAAAATCTTGATTTCTAAGATATGACAAATTTAACAATTGCAATAAATTATGAAATAAAACATAATTAAAATACACATATTGGCACCAAAACTTGATCAACTAATAGCAGTTTGTGCGTAGTGTGATGGTGTTATGCAATTATAATCCCAGGATACAAGTACACATTCTTTCGAGTCGCAGCACTCAAAAATCAAAAGTTTAGCGAACGCTAGATTTGTGTTGCACTCTCTAATACAGAAAAGAAGAGAAGAAGAAGGAGATTATGCTTTTTTCCTTGTATGTTTATCCATGAAATGAGAAAGACAATGATCATAGCTTTTGTAACCAAAATCGCAATGTCGTAGCTAGTGAAGGAGGAGAATTGACTTAAATGTGAATTAATTCTCATCCTAATGCCACAACTGA
Organism: Cardamine occulta; assembly: GCA_028015245.1. Lineage (NCBI taxonomy): Eukaryota > Viridiplantae > Streptophyta > Magnoliopsida > Brassicales > Brassicaceae > Cardamine > Cardamine occulta. The sequence goes on from CM051391.1 coordinate 9,707,881, forward strand.
TGTGAATTTATTTTGTGGTTACAAAATTCAATCAATATCAATAAGTATTTTTTTTTTTACTCCATCAACAATATAACTTAATGAATTTTGGGAAAAATAAGAATAACTATTTAACAAAATTCAATCAACTTCTAATTTTTAATGTTTGTTGGGAAAAAAAAAACTATGTAAATGTTAAACTCATTTTCCAAATCCCAAATCCATTCCTTGAGGGCTTTGTCCTCTAAATTCCAAAAGGCAATGTTTGACCATTAGTCAAACTAGCCACTTCAGATTTTTATTTCTCATTCAAACGAACTCCGTTTTTGACATTCTAATATACCAGCATATAGTGTTTGCAGCTACGATTTCATAATGTCCAAGACCCGATCATTTTGTTTGAGAGATTATGTGAGTCATTTACCACTGCCATACTCTTATTAAGCTCTATATGCACACCTATATTTCTCTAAATGCCTCATGTGGTGTCATGTCTCTCTGTATACTCAAAAGGAAATATTTTGCATTCTTTGTCAACAATCATTTATCATAATATGAACCAAAATTTAATATTTGTCAAAAATGCTAACCAAAATTCCATGCAAAAACTAAAAAATTAAATATATATGATTGTCTTTTTTTTTTTAAGTATAACTTTAGATATTCAAACTCCTACGAAGAGATATCTTTTTGATGAGGACGAGAGCAGAAAGTGAGCATAAGAATGACCAAGAGACTGAGGTATATATAAGAATCCTCTCTGGTCTAGAAAAGAATCAAGATCAGTCTGTAGTCCAATCTCTGAGCCGCCTAGCAAAAAACATCAAAGATCCGTGAGAAGGAGACACAAAAAATGAAACGGAATGACATGCCTATAAAGGAGATTCAAGAAGCAAAACACAACTTTGTTTCTGAAAAATCTGTGAGCGATCTTTCTTAAAGTTCTTGAGAATTCAAGTTAGGAAGCATCTAGCAAAGAGCAGCGCAACTCGTTACCATTAGAGAAGACAAAGAGACCGAGAAATCTCTCAAGTCTCTTTAGGTGAAGTGGTTCCCCTACAAGTGTTTGGGTTCTAAAGTAAAGATAAAGACCTTCTTGACATGTAAGAGGATCTCCTTCAGTCACAGCCTCACTCCATAAATTTTGTCTTGTTTTGATTTGGTCACTGGTAGAGAGAAACTTTTGCCCTGAGTAATATATTAGCTTCAAATTAGATTTTTATTTTGTATTTTTCTTCTGAATTCTTAGTAACATCTAAATTGAAACTAACATCTAGTGGTTTGTCTTCTGAATATATAATAGACTGTGTATCAAGTTCCGAGATTCGAACTTAAAAATATCTATATTGAAACCTCGTTTCTTCTATCCTATCTGCAATGAATATAAACAAGGAATGGTTGTTTCACAGAAGACCAAATTCAAGCAGACAAGAACTGATAATGTATATACGAAAACAGTGTTTTTTATAGCTAAGTCTCATTGTGAAACCTGAAGCATATGAATTGATGGATGATCATGGACGGTGTAATTGAGAAGAAATAATTTTCAAAGAAGAATCGCAAAGATCTTCCATTAAAGATATCATCATGAATCCTATGATCTCAAAACGGTAATCCTTCAATCAATCAATTAACAATACAAGTACAAATAGAACTCAAGAAGTGATAATGTGCAATCGCCCATTGCTGCTCTCTTTGTTCTTTCCCGAAATCATTTTGCCTTGTGAACGCAATCTAAAACTGATTAGAAACATTCGGATAACAGAGAGGGACACAAAAGCTATTCGTGTTCCTGATACATACCCTTTGTTCGATAACAAGATCCCAGGCTCTGCCACTAAGAACGTAGAGGATGAAGAACTTGATGAAATCAAGAGGGATATAGAATATGATATTATAAAGCCCAATGACCCCGGCCCATCCCCAACCAATTCCTTCTATCACAGCAAAGCTCCAATTTGCATAGACTGCTATTAAAGTAGCCACCTGTTTTGGAAGCAAAACAATTGTTCACAATATAAGACCCAAAGGCCAAAGCTCATAACTTTTGAGTTTCTGCATTGTGTCCTTATCAGTTATCACACAGTTAGTGAAGTTCCGGACATACCAACTGAGCAAGGATAAATGCAATCACAAGCCACATTTCGGGACGTTCCACAAAAGACCAGCTTCGCGATCGAGTCACAAAGATAAGCGCCTGACTTAGAATACTGACATGCAAGTATATGGCTGAGGCAAGCTTCCTGAAATCATCATGTGCTGTTTTCTCAAGTGTCGCAACTCCAAAAGTTTTCTGAAATTTCAAGAAAAAAAAAGGCTAATTACTAAGATATCTGGAAGAAGACACATTGGTTAAGTTGAGATTAGATGTTAATCAAAGACTGAAAGTATTATTAACTAACAAAGCAAATAAAGCCAACAAGATAACACAAGTAAGGGAGAAGAGAGATACTGTACCGGTAAGAAATCGGTTTTGTAGGAAACCCAAAAAAATGTAACGGTCATCATAGCCATGTAACTCCCAAAGACAACACCAGTAGTAAAATCTCAGAAAGTTTCCAGCTATCTGGAAGAGGGGAAGATTTCACCCTGTCCTTTGATATTGTCATAATTGTACCTACAAAGTCAATGCCACAAGATTTGATTGATATAACAGAGTCTAGAGGAACAAATATGAAACTGCTTAAATATATATATGATTGACAAAATGAAGAAGTAAGAAACGAACCATCATTAAGAATGGCAATGATAATAACCATGAAAGGTGGGAAGTCAAACTGCCATATGAGAGCCAGAAGCAAGAAGCCCAGCTGAATAGGCAAAAGTGTACAAAGCAGTTAAAAAAATTAGTAGGAACAGTAAAATAAAAATGAGTAGAAAAACCCAAAAAATCTGAACTGAAACATACAACAATACGGATTGTGATGGAGACTGCGTAGATCTGTCCAGCAAAACAGAAAAATAACACAAGTTACGGAAGTAAATTGACACGATGCCTCGATGATTTTAGATTTTGAAGAAATGTGGTACTCACAGTATAATTTTTCATTCTCTGAAAGATAGGACGGGTCGTCAAAACAGCACTAATGATTACACTAAGACCAGGTTCAGTAAGAACAATATCCGATGCGCTACGAGCTGCATCAGTGGCATCAGAAACTGCAATGCCGATGTCAGCATTTTTAAGAGCAGCCGCATCATTTACACCATCGACTGTCATTCCACATATATGTTTCAACATTCGTGGCTTGTAATCGCTTCACTATCTCATATTTATGCTCTACAAAAACCATTGTGCGTAAGTGAGTAAATTACGAGTTTAACTATGCTGGAACTAGTTTCAGAAGCATGCATATTTACCAGGGAAGACACCAGCAAACCCATCAGCTTTCTCTATGAGATCATCAACAGGTAAAGCAACTAAGGACTCATCCTTGTGCTGTCCAAGCAAAGGGGATGACGGCGCCCAGTCTCTTTTCCTATAGCCAGTTGATCCCCTAAAGAGACCGCCTCAAGCCTTTAGTAAGGATAAATTTTATCTTGAAAAGAAATCTCAAAATGAATAAGGATCAGATTGGAATATCAATATGAGTTCACCTGTGATCATCTTAACACTCACACCAAGATTCAAAGCCCTTCGAATCGTCTCAGCACTGTCATGACTCATGCCTATGCGGGTTAAAGATATGATCATGAATCCTATGATCTCAAAAGGGTAATCCTTCAATCAATCAATCAACAATACAAGTACAAACAGAAACTCAATTTGGGCATTCTTATCTCAAACCACCAAATATCGCGAGTATTTAACTGATCGAAGACCCAAACTCAAACAAAGGAAAAGCCTAATTGGTGTTCTTACCTGGGTCCGCGACTGATCTGGGTTTGATGAATCACAAGTCGTTCTGTTTCGAAAACGCAGAGCCTTTCTCCGCGAGTTCCTCAGCAAACTCCACCGTCTTCTCACGTTCCTCATCAGAAACAGCAGTTGCAGCGCTGCTGAAGCTTGGAATTGGAAGAACAATTTGATCTTAAGATCTCTTTGATTTTGAATAAATCAAGTAAGAGAAGAGAACGAAGAACATTAAGATGAGAGGAGAGAGTTCAATTAGTTGCAGAAGAAAAAGACTAAATATAGACGAAGAAGAAGAACAATTTTTGTTTCTCCCGTCGTCAAGTTCTTGTTCTTTTTTCAATCTGTCATTTATGTTATTAGGATAGTTTTAATTTAATTTTAGTTTGTATTTAATTATAAGAAAAAGGAAATAGCATTTTGGTTATTATGGAAAATGTTGGAGGTCAAAAAAAGAAAAGTGAATAGTAAAAACTACCTTAAAACATTGTCATGGCAAAAACTACCATATTGCCATATTAAAACTCAAAAATTGCCCGGACTTTGATGTGCTCTGATCGATTTTGATTGGTTTATGTATTGGATAGTAAAGACTGGTCGTCGGAATTCTCTGTCATAGGCGATTTCCGGTGTACCAGAGTTCTTTTCTCACTTTTTCCTCTCTCACTTCTTTCTTTCAGAGAGAGTGAGTTTTTCTCCATGTAAATATTTCCGATCTTGTATCGGTTGGTCTCCGATCTTATGTCGGTTCTTCTCTGACTTCTTGTCGGTAATAACTCCGGCTGTTTGCCGGTTTTCTTATATTTTCTTTTGGGTTTCAAATCAAACCTCAGTAATCTTTAAATCGATTGCATCTATTAAAAGGCATGGTTTTCTCTTATCCTTCTTTGTCTCTTTCATCTCTCCATCCCGATTGCTCAATTTCTTTAATTTTCCAAACTTTTCTATAATCATAAACACCTTTGTATTAGATTAATAGCTTTGATCTTCCTGTTTTAAGGATTAGTTTTCGTCTGCCTGAGTGCATTGACAACGGGTCAGAGTTCTAATCAAATGATACTTCTACCAGAAGAAGAGGAGGAGAAGATTGACGATGAGCATCGGATGGTTATTTGTGGTATTTTGGCGCTGCACGTTCTTGGTATTCGTGGTGAAATGGTATCATTGATTAAGTGAGCTTCTTCATTTGCTTATGTATGAAGATTGTCACTGGTAAAAACTTTGATCATAATGACATTCTTTGAATTACTCTATTACTCTGTTTCTGTTATCTATGAATATAATTTCACGCTCATTGTAAATCAACCTCAAATATGTAAATATTTGAAAAAATTCATTAATATTCCGTGAAGTGCTTCAGATGGATAATCATCTATTTTACTTGTCTGTTTTGTCCTCAAGAAATATTTTCGTGACTTTGTTTTATTTATTTATTTCTGATCACATGTCTCGAAATATAGGCTGATGCAGCATGTGTGGATCTTAAAACACTTGTTCCTATTAATCAAGGATTTCTGATCTTTATAGTTTTCAAATGGCAACTTATGCCACAACATATGCCCATATATCTCATCCCTGAACAGCCTACTCGATAATTTTTCGGGTTTGCATGTAAGACTTTTCATCTATATATAAACACTATATATTTATAGATTTGAAATGACACTTTGAAAATTGTAGGGTCAAAATAGACCATTTTCCCGAGTTTAGATAGGCACTAATATTTGCATGGGTTTAAATGGTAAATAATATTTAATTTTAGGGTAAACAAAAAAATAGAGGAGATAATAAAATCAGAATGACTCATCACTAATTCGGGCCAAATAGAGATACTGTATCTCTAAACGAATCATCACTGGCTGTGTTGCCCAACTTTGATCAGTGAGTTTTTGATCCAAATTTTTCTTCTCTTCTATCAGTATTCAGTATCATCAAATCTACCTTTGCATTTGAAAATTGTTCAAAGTCTTATAAAAATTTCAGATATGTCGAAGATTATTGGGAGAAGAGGAATTCACTGTTTCAAGAAACTCAATTCTGCATCATTCACAAGCGTCTCTGCTTCTTCAATCGAGAAAGGGCAAGATCGTGTCATTGATGCTTCGTTAACTCTGATTCGTGAAAGGGCTAAGCTCAAAGTATGTAAAGTTTGAAGCTTTATCATTTTAATGTTTTTGTTTTTATGTATGTAAACTCAATTCTGCGTCATTCATAAGCGTCTCTGCTTCTTTAATTGAAAAAGGGCAAAATTATGTCATTGATGCTTTGTTAACTCTGATTCGTAAAAGGGCTAAACTCAAAGTATATAAAGTTTGAAGCTTTATTATTCCAATTTATATGTTTCTATCTGTTTATGTATGTAAAGTTTGAATCTTTATACTTTAAATGTTTATGTTTCTATCTGTTTATGTATATAAAGATTGAAGCTTTACTATCATTTAAATGTTTATGTGTCTCTCTGTTTATGCATATAAAGATTGAAGCTTTATTATCATTTAAATGTTTATGTGTCTCTCTGTTTATGTGATTATTGTGTGTATTTGTGTTTAGGGAGAGCTAGTTCGTCTTTTAGGCGGAGCTAAAGCTTCAACATCTCTTCTTGGAGTACCACTTGGTCATAACTCGTCTTTTCTTCAAGGTCCTGCTTTTGCTCCTCCTCGTATTAGAGAAGCTATTTGGTGTGGCAGCACTAACTCTTCCACTGAAGAAGGTAACATGAGTTTGGATTGTTGGAAAGTTTCATGTTTTGTAAAGGAACAATCTTGATTCTGAATTTGATATATTTTGATTTGTGCTATTTATGGTTTATGGTTTATAGAGTCATTGATGTTTGGTTTTTACCAATTTATGTGGTGTATTTGGTTGTTCTTGATGTTAATTTCTGGGATGAACTGTAGGGAAGGAGTTAAAGGATCCACGGGTTTTAACTGATGTTGGAGATGTTCCTGTACAAGAAATTAGAGATTGTGGGGTTGATGATGATAGATTGATGAATGTTATAAGTGAATCTGTGAAGCTTGTGATGGAAGAGGTAAGCTATTTTTGACCATTAGCTCTAGTGTTATGCCGCCTTACGTATTCTGTTTATAGGCTTCGATGTTCAAATCTGTGAAGTCCCTTTTGACATTTTAGTGTTTGAGATAGAACAGAGTTGTATTTACTCTTTCGTGATGCTTATTGGATCATCCTGGTGGTGTTTAGGAACTATAGTTTTTTTCTGTTCACATATTTGATTGACATATCAGTTTAAGGTCAATGATTCTAAAAGTTTATACTGAGATTTTGTTTGCTATACCGTATCAGGAGCCATTGCGCCCACTAGTCTTAGGTGGAGACCATTCCATTTCTTATCCCGTTGTGAGAGCGGTTTCTGAGAAGCTTGGAGGACCTGTAGACATTCTTCATTTTGATGCACATCCTGATATATATGATTGTTTCGAAGGAAACAAGTACTCTCATGCTTCTTCTTTTGCTCGTATCATGGAAGGTGGCTATGCTAGGCGGCTTTTACAGGTTTGTTCAATGTTTCTGTTGTGTTATAAACTTATAAATCACAAATCTGTTGGAAAGATAATTGCTAAGGAGAATCACAACTTAACTGTAGGTTGGGATTAGATCGATAAACCAGGAAGGACGGGAACAAGGCAAGAGATTTGGAGTAGAACAATATGAGATGCGAACTTTCTCAAAAGACCGCGAAATTTTGGAAAATCTGGTATCTCTTCTCTCCATAAATTTAGACATTCGGTTTGAAAAATTGCGGTTATAAATCAGTGTTCGATTCAACTAAAGTTTCAGGGCTTTATATTCAGTCCTTGATAGAGGTTTTATTCTCTTGGTACCATTTTTAAGTCATATATTGAATGGGTTTGTACAGAAACTAGGGGAAGGAGTGAAGGGTGTTTACATCTCGATCGATGTCGACTGTCTCGATCCAGCATTTGCACCTGGTGTGTCCCATATCGAACCGGGAGGTCTCTCTTTCCGAGATGTCCTTAACATCTTACATAACCTTCAAGCAGATGTGGTCGGGGCTGATGTTGTCGAGTTCAACCCGCAACGTGACACTGTTGATGGTATGACGGCAATGGTCGCTGCTAAGCTTGTTAGAGAACTAGTCGCTAAAATCTCGAAATGAATTGGAGTTTCTTGTGTTGTTATGTTCGTGGTTCATTGTGCAAGTTTGTAACATTCTTATAAGTTCTTGAAAAACATTCAATAAGTCTGGCTCTGTAGACGGAGCATCAAATAAATTTTTTTTCCTTTTTCTTATAGGTTAATGATCAGTCATAGATATGAATAAGAATGCTTGCACTATGGTACTATGGTCAAGCATAACATGAATAAACGTATAAACGAAGTACCGTAAGTCTCTAAGAGCATCCTTATCGGAGATCCTTATACACGGGGTCTTCTTTTTTTTTTTTTTTTTTAATTTTTTTAAAAAAAAAGGAAAATTGATTTTTTAGTGTCGCAACGTGATTTTGAGGAAGACCCAGTGTCTTGCCAAAGACACTAAAGACACTGGGAGGACACAATATGGCGGATCCCACACGGAAAAACCCCCAAAAAAGTGTCCGATGGAAATGGTCTAAGTTCTTTTGGAATGTTTGGTGTTTCACTGATCCCATAACTCAAAGAAGTATCAAAATGAGTCTTAACAAACGGATAAAAACCATTATCAAAATCTGGTATTCACTAGAGATCGAGTTTCAGAGCTAACAATAACATTTTCTTAGCTGAATTTGCATCCAACCTTATAAGGTCTGGTAGTGCCACAAGTGATTCGGGAGGTACTTCGTATCTAAATAGTGTCTCTTGTCTCCTTAGTGACAGAAACCTTAAAACACAGCAAGAGAAATAGATAGCACTATCTTTCTGTATTCATTCACTTACACAATCAGCTACTAAGATAAAATCCAATGAGTGTGCTCGGCTTCCAACACTTGAAAACTTGTTTCTTTCTCTCCCACTGACAAATTTAAATCTTCTTGAGCTTTGAGAAGGTTCCAGACTCTGAAAAGTAAGTGCTTTGAGTCCCACTGCCTAATCCTAAAGCTTGAGGATTGCACAGCTCTATTCCCTGTCAAATAAATTGGAGTTTCTAAAGTCAGGCCAGCGATGCAAATGGATCACTAAAGATAAAAAAACATTTGATAAGATGTTTGTACCTGCACAGGGGTGAAAGCAAGGCTCGATGTCAAACCAGAGGTAGTCGCACCACCTGCATACTGTCTTTCTTTGAGCCTGTAAAGCCATTGATAAAAATTTCACTATGAGGATGCGGAGGAGATATATATGATGTACGTATATAACATGAACATTACAGATTAATCTTATAAGGGTTAAAGGTTAAGATATGATGGACGTACAGAACAAGGTCATTACGGAAAAAATTGTAAAAACAGAAGGAGAAATGGAGGAACACTTACTTTTTGGCGACTTTAGCATTAAGTTTCAGCTTGCTTGGAACACTGGAAACTCGTAGCCTGTTGCTTCCCGCTTGGCCAAGCATCCCATAGCCTTCACCTAATCCATCACCTATCATCATGAAGAGTAAATATTAGACTAAGAGCCTTTAAAAATGGTCATTAACAAGTAGAGGTACAAGATATTTTACCAAGAGAACTCTCTTCAGGTGTACCAAAAGCCATCCTGTTGGCTAGTTTTCTCATGTCTGTCACTGCATACCTGATAAAAAGAGAAAGGTAAGAATGCAAAAAGTAATAGACTTCCAACTACAGTCATTACAGCCACAAAGTAGGATGAAATAGGCTACCTTTCTTTCATTTTTCTCAGACGGCGACCACCTCTTCTTTTTTTCGGTTCAGAATCAGGAACAGGAAGTGGCTTAGGCTGCCTTGCAGGAGGAGGTTCTTGCCACTTCTCAATCTTCTTGCGGATTTCCTCCCTAAAAGCTTTTCCATTTGTGCCAGATGGGTCACCTCTAGTAGCATCAACTCTTGCTGCCAAAGTCGATTTTGCAGCCAAGAGCCTGCTAGCACGCATCCGAAGTCCAGGAGGTGTGCTTTGGAAAATCTCTGTCTGGTCCAGATAACCCACACGCGACTGTGACGTTGCAGAAGAAAACCCAGCAAGGTTCTTCCTCTTGTGGCCCAGAAGTTGAACATTACAGGCAGGCATTTTCGCCAATGCTGATAAACCTCCAGCAGTCCCCATGAGCTTGGCCGCAACAGCACTGCCAACAATGGCAGACAGATTTGGCGCTATAGATCCCATCTTACTTTCAACAAAGTCAAGAACTTTCTTCCGTGCAGAATCAAGATCTAGAGCCCGATCACAAGCTTCTATCGTCTTTTGCAAGACATCCTCTGATAGTGGGTTCCCTTTCGTGGTTAAAGCAGTAACTGAAACAACCATAATAATAGCAGAAGGAAGAAGGCCTTCAAGATCAACAAGGGTTAAATCAGTCTCATTGCCGATTTTCTTCACAACACGAGCATAATCAATTGGGTGATGCACCAGAGATTCAAGCTCTTGAAACTTAAGTTTGTACTTGTCACGGATAAAGTTGTGGACGATGACAATCTCATTCTCAATATCAACTGAGAGCTGATTGCAATCCACAATTAACTTGTACTCAGGATCATCTTCTAACACAGTTCCTTTCTCCGCTCCATCAGAATCTTTTCCAAGAGCCTCTTCCACTTTCTGCATTATATCAGCATATCTCTGAGTCTTCTGTAACTTAGAAACACTATCAAGATCATCATAGTTAAGATTCTCTAAATCTGCCATATCCATGTCAATATCTTCTTCCTCCTTTCCAACATCACCATCATTCTCGTCCTGAATATGAATAATTGACCAAACCACAATTAAAACCATAGTTTCTATAACATATCAAAAACAAAAATGTGGAAACAGATAGTGATCAAATTGTTTACAACACTCACCAATTCTGCTTCATTGTCAGATAATTCATCAAGATCTGCAAGGAAAGAATCTTCAAGAGTTGCCTACAACATATCAAACATATTTTAGTTAGCAATATAAAAAGGACATATAGCCAATGGCGAATCAAACACAAAAGGAAGATTCATAAGGTGGAAACTTAAACATTTACAGAAGCTGGAAACTTAAAGAGTCTAAAGTTAATAAAAGTCCAAATCTACCAAGAAAAAGCCACACAGAACCCGAATTTAATGTAACAAAAACAGAGCAATTTTTCAAACAATGTAAGAAAACATCATCAATTTGAGAAATGTAATGATAAAAATAAACTATTCACTGTAATCGATGACTAACATTGAGAATATTCAATCCAAAGAAACTGACTGAAAGTATCAAAAGAAATTGATTAATACAGATATTAGAAAGAGCTTCTTTTTTTTTTTTGTCGTCAAGATATTAGAAAGAGCTTAAGAAGAGAAAAAGATGAAAAATACATAGTTAAGAACATTCAAAACAAAGGTTTAAGAAGAAAAAGACTAAATCAGAGCACATACGACTTAGACAAGTGACAAAAAAATTAAACCCATGAATCAAAACAGATCCTGAGAATCAGAGTTGAAACAACAACATAAACACCAAAAATCTAGTTTTTAAAACATCCGCGATTCCAATTTCAATTTGAAATTCGAGTGAGAATAACAATGGAGGAATTAGGGTTCGAGAAAATTTTCAGAGAACAAGAAAAAATCTTAACCGGTAAAAACTAAAACAGTGAAGAGAATAGAGTTGATGAAATGCGTACCATTATCTTCTGCTTCGAACGCAAACGCAAAAAAAGAAGCACAGAGAGGTTGAAATACCAATCAGAGGAGAATCAAAGGATTTGCCTATAGGCGCTGATATTGAGCATAGTTGAAGATTTGGCATTGAGTCATTAGTGGGCTTTTAAACATTTTTTCTAATGGGCCCAATAAATTTTACGCTTTTTGCTCTACTGTTCAGTCTGTTCTTCATTTTAACAATATGTTTTTTTTATAAATTGCTCCTTTAGCGTGCTTATAAATTGTTTTTTTAATAAATTTTTTTAATAATTTTTATAAATTATAACTAAAAATCTTATTTTATTCAGTAAACAATATAAAATAAAATAAAATAAAACTTTGAAGAACAACAATTGTGAGATTCTGCCATATTTATTTGCTTTAATTTAGACATAAGCTTGGTGTATATAGATCCGCCTTTATGCCGGTAAAAATTCTGACAGTGTGTCGGTTTTGATTTGTTGTCTTGTATTTAGATCATGTCTTGGCTTTAGATCGATTGGGTTATTAGTTGATGCAATCGATCTTTTCGATTGATTTGGCTTTTGATTCAATGGATCGATTATAAACTAAGGCATGATTATCCCTTCTAAAACGACTGTTCATATGGAAATCCCGATAGCTCTACTTTAGTTTTTTTAACATCTTCTATGTATTAATGTCATTGAATTAGGGTAATATCTTTGTTTTCTGATAAAGGACATAGCCCGTCTACCTCAGTGATCAGAAAGTGGAGCGAAGCTTCTATTCAAAGGAAGAGTTCAATTTTCCAACGGAAGAGATGGTGAAGACTGAAGAGGAACACCAAATGTTTTAGCCAAAGAAGAATCACAAGTGATATGTAGAAAGGAAGGCATGGTGTCTCAAATTCTCGAAATCTGATCTAATGGTCCGTGCATTCAGCAGAGGAGCGGCATGAAGCGGCGGAGCTTTGCACCCTCAACCCTATAGAAGCTGCATTTCATACACATGTCTTTGTTCACTTGTATCAAATGCCCATTTGGATTTAAAAATAAAAAACTTGGCTGACAAAAACAAATATTTGCTTTAATTTAAAGTGTCTTAGATAATAATATCTTCATAACGATTAATTGTGAAATTAAGCTATGTGTTGTATAGCATATATTCTATATTATATAAATGCCTAAAACGTCTAAAATTCGTGTAAACATCGAGTAAGCGTTTTAGACATTAGATTTTTAGTGACCGCCCGCCAGGGCCAACCCTGAGCAGAAACGGACTAAGAGCATCTCCAATGATAGAACCCTCATGGGGTTCTTACTAATATTTTAATTCTAAATTTTAAGAATTTCATGCTAAGAACCCCTAAAATGGTTTTTAAATAAGAATTTTTAGATTCCCTCTTTCCTAATTTTAAGAATCCCTCTAATATTTATCATTATTTGTCATTATAAAATTTTAAGAACCCCTCTTCTAAGAACCTCCATTGGAAATGGTTTAAAGCACAATCTTGTGACCTATAAATAAATATTTACATTAAGTATAAGTTTTTTAGTCTAGTGGTGTCCCAGCTACCTCTATTTGCTCAGAGGTTCAAGAGCAACTATCATTTATTAAGTTTTCTTTTGTTCTTTCCCAAAACGATAATTAAATTAAAACAAAAGGTATACATAAGTAGCAGTTCTTGTATTTCTTTCCAAATGAATTTAAAAAATCTCAAATTTTATCTGTATAACATATTTTCAATTTTTTTTTTGATCAAAAAAATTTTTTATTATAAAAAAATACGCAAAAAAGCCTTATTTGTTTTCTTATGTTTTTAAAACTTAGGGTCGACCATGCATGCCGCCTGCTTAGCGCCTACCACTTTCTTTCAAAAGCATTCGGTCTTCTTCTGATAGTTGCCATTCATATCTCTAAGCTCAAGTGAATTATATTTTTATACCTTATATTCCATTGGAAAGTAACTTACCTTCAAATTTGGGGTTTTAAACGGATTATTTTTATGTACAGATGTAGGAATTTATAATTTTGAAATACACAAATATGATTGTCAAAATATAATGAAAATAAAAAGCAATGACTAATCGATAATTTATTTTTATTATTTATTTGAGTCAATAAAAATTATCAAGTTAATTTTGAGTCTATGAAGTTAAGTATAGTAAAAAAAAAAATTAAAAAGTGTATGTCCAAAGTTTGTTTATAGAAAACTAAATGTATGTCCTTTTTTTTTGACTAGGAGGTTCTAAACTCTTAGGCCAGTACATCTCGAAAACGCGAGACCTAAACCTTGTAATTTAACTGTCATTTGGAGAGTAAGACTCAAACTAGGGGACATATAAAATTCAGATCTTATTATCCCAACAGAAGTTGAGTAAGAAAAATTAACATCTATACTTTGAAGTGTACAAGGGCATTGAAGTCGCTCTTCCTTCTTCATCTTCTTCTCCGATTCAACTTCGCTTTCAACTGTATTTTGATATGACTCTTTGACATTAAATGGAACCTTCACCACCTCCATTTAAGGGACACCCGAAAACTGGTACATTGTAATGCAATCCCTCATTAAATGATATTACTATGAAAAACTTTTTATTATTGCACCTGTCTATCTACTTCTGCAAATCTATATATGGTTGCAATTTCTGATTATTTTTTATGATCTTTTGTCTAATTCTAGCAATTGTTTTTCAATAGATGTTCTCGTCTGTGTCTGTTATTGTACTTTTTATTAATGAATAACTAAAATAGTTATGTGTTTTATGTACTGTAATACAGTATGTCATTATGGAGTTTTTTGGTTTTCTTTTGTGTCATTAACAAGAGCTGAGCATTTAGCTGAATTAACTTTAACATAATACTATAACTTCGTAATAATAATTGGCGTATTTCTCCGTTTGATTTTATTGCATATTTTACTTTAGAAGTTTTTAGTTACACGTGTTTAAAAGTATAAATTTCTATTATAAATTTAGTTAATACATATGTTATCACAAAAAGAATTAAAGTACTATGTTATTTTCACTTATCCTATTGAAATATTATTAGTTTTCCAACAGATTATTTAATATAATTGGAAATTATGGGAATGCATCAAGGTAAGAAATAAACTTTGGTTAATTGTCGTTCATGTTTTATAAATATCCTTGACCAAACCAAATGTTAGTTGAAAAATCTAATTGGAATTTCAAACGAAAGAGGGATAAGAACTTCTCTGGAAATCGCCAAAAATTTAGGTGCCTAAAATAGTAAAAGTTTTTATTATGTTTGAGAAAGGCGTAACGACTGGATTAACTGTTGATTATCCAAATTTTTGTCGAAAGGTTGAAAAGAGATATTGATTTAATCAGTAACTTGTGATATAGCCACGTGTACCGGTCATCCCACGGATTACACCGGGCATCCGGATCCAATACCACCAACCGGTCAACATCAAAGATTTGGGTTCCAAACCCCAAACACATCTCCAGCAAGCATCAAAGGATCAGTAGACATCCAAGCATCATCCAGAATCCCAAGCTTCATCACCAAGCTCCAAGGATCATATCGAAGTCATCCATGGACCACATGAAGCCGAGAGCTCTAATCCGGTTCTTTGAATACTTTTGGACGTCACCATTGCTTTGCGAAGCAATATTTGAGTGTTTTCACCATCACCAAGTGTGAAGATATCCCTAAGTCATTAGTTAGAGTTGTGCACTTTTTCCTACTTCGGGTTTGTCCCAAATGAGTTTACCTGAGGGGTTTTAATGAGGCAGCGACTCTAGTGCATCTCCACTTCATCCCACTTGATTGTCTAACATGGAAACACTCCATGAAAGTCTAGAGATCAAGAAGTGAAGATCCTATCCGAGAAGATAATCCGTACAAGTCTTATTTTCTTACTTTTCTTACTTTTTACCTTTTTTTTTACCGGATGTAGTTTTTACAGTGCTTGTTTTGCCACCTTGCTTGCCCACGTGTTTAGGCTTCCTTCTCTTTCCTTCCCTTATGTTTTTCTATATAAAGGCTGAACCCATCATTGTAATAGTTAGACTTACATTGAATCAAATTAGAGTTTAGCTTGTCTCCTTTTCTAGGTTTCATTACCTCTTTGAAATATATAAATTTGATATAACCCAATTATCCTATAATTATAAGCCCAAAAATATAAATTATTTTAGACCAAATTAAAATAACCAAAATACCCAAAGTAACCAAAATTTTTAAAAATTCTTTGTTATATTTGTGAAATTCAATCAAATGTATTCATATTTAAACCCATTTTTATTCATTTTTCCGATATTTCATATATCTAAAACTGACTCAAATTGAGATAGAACCGAACTGACCTAAAAATTTAAATACCCAAATGGATCATAAGCTTTTAAACCCAATAAACATGAACAAAACTTAAACGCCCATCCCTAGTGTGAAATCTGAAAAAATAGATCAAATGACCGGTGGCTATGATCTTGCTCATATATATGAGAAACATTTGTATGGCAGGATCTTTGTTGTCTCTTTGATGTTCTCTTGCTAAGATCTAATCTTGGTTCCCAAAAAAATACCATTTCCTTCTTGCACTTTCACTCGCCAAAAAATCTTCATCATTCCTTGTCTCTTGACCTTTTCCAACAACATTCTCTTGCTCAACTCTTCTCTCAGCATCTCTCAATTTTATTCCTATGTTAGGCTTTATACCTGAAGATATTTAGTTTTCGCAACTTTTTTTCTTTTCAGTCATCAGATTCTCATCCACCATCATCTTTAATATCTAGCGGAAGTTCACTGTCTTGCTCTATCATCTGGATCCAGATTAGTGTATGAGACTTAGTTTCGCATAAGCAATACTCTCTGAGAGGAATTTTGCCTCTCTTTTTTTCTTCATTTTTTACTTATTCTCTTTGGGAGAAAACACAATTATAACGTATTTGCTTTGTGAGAGACCCTTTACATACTTTTTCTTCTCTATGCAGAAAATTTCTTTAAATTTTATGTCCAAGAGATGTTGTTTCTTCATTTCTTCAGCCGAGAATATTGTGAATTTTTTAACCAATTTATTATTTTATGTCAATTATATGTAACTTACGTTGACAAATTAGACAAAATTTTACTCTAAATTTGTTTTAACACCTAACCAATTAGAATAGTAAATTAGGTTAAATTATTAAAAACAATTTTTTTTGTTCAAATAATAAAAATTTAGAAGAGTATTAAAAACATAATTATTGGGGTTTAAATAATCTAAAAATCTAAATTTGAAAGAAAAGCTTATATTTTATTCTGGAAAATTAAAATTCTTTTTCCTTTTAGAATTGTATTTTTTTTTTTAAAATTCCTTCTTTTATATAATCTATGATTTTATTTATTTTTTAAAAAACCTTTTAGGATCAAGGAACTAACTTTAAAATTTCCCTTTTAAATGAAAATTTTTCATAATATAATTTTAATTTAATTAAGCATGTTGTTTTTTTTACTTAATAACTATAGAAATGGAAAATTAGAATTCCTTTTTTCTTTAAAGATTGTATTATTTTTTTAAAAAATTTCTTTATTTTTTTTGATAATTTATGATTTTATTTAATTAAACATGTGTCAAAAATTTGATCGTTTTAATTAGTACATGACACAATCATGCGAGTTACTAACTTTTAATTTAATTAAACGTGTTTTTTATTTAATAACTCTAGAGATGGAAAATTATAATTCATTTTTTTCTTTTAAGATTGTATTTCTTTTTAAAATTTTATTTATTTTTTACTGATAATTTATGGTTTTATATAATTAAAGACATGATAATATCTGATTGTTTTAGTTGACACATGTCACAATCAGACGAATTATTAAATTTAAATCATTCTCTTTTATATAATAAAATATATTAAACTCATCTAGATGTTCATAGACATTATCAATCAAAACTGGGTCCGGACCACACGGTGAATGCATTCAAGACATAACACATGCAGAACTTTAATCAAGCTTTGCCCATGCTGCTATGCTCATATAATATAAGATAACATAACCCAAATAATATTCCCTTTGATGAAAGGAAATAAATAGAAAAGAGAGTCTTCATAGTCTTACAATTCAGATTATTTTGTATCACGACACATCATTTATCATTCATCTAATCTCAAAACAGTTTAAGATCAGTTGTACAGATTAGAAATTATCTAATATATTTTACATCGGTCATAATATAACTTTAATCTTCTTTTAGTTCTTATCTTATTATGGTACCATTCAATGTTTAAGCGTACGCATGGATATTAATAAAATAAAGACTCAGTCTGTCCAGCTATTGTTAAATGATTTTTGTTTTTTTGGTTAAACTATTGTAAAATGTTACTCTTAATTCTTAAGAGCCATGCAATCAAGTGAATCAAGTTATTTACACTAAAACGCAAGGTAATATAGTGTGGATCAGAGGAGATAAAATGATTTTCTTTATTTTATATTTTTCTGCTCATTCATATCATCATTTTTATAATCTTTATCCGTTATAAATTTAGTCAAATATATTTTAATTTATATATTGAACCAAATACCTGATATCTTGTAAGAAAATAAAAGAAAAAATATTAAACAAATACTTAACAATATTCATTTTTTAAAATAATATTTTCCTTATATATTTTTAAAACATAAAATAGTTTTATACTAAATTTGATGAATATTATATATATCAGAAGCTGACTGGATGTTTGCATCTTCAAAATTTACCAACAAACTCAATGTGTCCCCAACATGATGGAATTAAAATTGGGCAAAAGAAAATGGTTTTATAAACTTGCAACTAGTGATTTGGTAATATGAATTGACTTGTCAATGGAGTCGTAACCCTCTCCCCCACCAAAAAGAAAAATATATTTATTAAAGATATAGGAATAAAAAACTCCTTAAGAAATTAAAAATGTCTAAAAGGCAAGGAGGGCCAACCATATCCATCTCTCGCCCACTTTCGCTAATATGTCACTCTCTCTCATATCCTAACCTTCCAATAAAATTTCAGAATCATCCTCAGTACATCAATTGTATGATTTCGCTATTATCCTTAATAATCAATAAAAAAGAATAAAGAATAAATTAAGTTGCTACTTGTTACCCATGTTTACTACTCCTATGAAACTACAATAAAACCATACACACGGTTGAAAACAAATATATATATTTTTGGTAAAAAAGTTTAAGTATATTTTTTTCAAGACATGAAATATGTTTCATTCCATACTGGTCAATATTTTTTTTCTTATAAGCGTTTTTTAAACAATTATCTATTTGAAAATTTATTTTAGTTCATTTAGTATTTTATCAGAAATAATTTGGATATTATTTTTTATAAGCCAAAATTCCAGTTTCTATCCTATATCCAATATGTTCTGTCCAATATTCAAAAGAAAAAGGATTAGAAAAATATAATTGATATTTTAATTTATGACATAATTTTGTTGTAACAGTTAAGTAGTTTTACTTATAATTTTAAAAAATATTTAAAAAATGAAAGCAGTTTAATTTGGAGTGTCAAATCCAATTTGTGATTGTTTTTAATTTAGCTTATTTCGGTATATAATATATAAAATTACAATGAATTGGAAAAACTCTTTATCTTATTATATAAATTTGGTTGTTCTCACTAGAAGTTGTCATGAAAATATATAAAATTAATTTGAAAATTAAAGTTTACAATTTATAAAAATAAAAATATTGAACATATTATGAAAATGGAACATAAAAATTATCTAATTTAATAGTTATTTTTCCTCTCTTTTTGGTTGAGTTTCCTTTTTGATTAAGTAAATAATTTAGATAAATAGTTAATTAAATATACATATTTCTCTTAAAATACATATTACCTAAAATTTAATCTAATTCATTATAGATTTAAATGAATAAAATTTAAAAATTTATTTGAGGTTAATTTTTAAATCATATAAACTTGTTTGAAACATGTTCAACATTATATATGTAACAAATAAATAAATCTTATTTATTTGATTATTTATTTAGTTTTTCTATTTTTGTTGGTTTTTGTTTTTGATTAAAAAAATAATATGTTAAAATAAAAAGTAAAGATTATCTATTTAATTATTTATTTATTTTTCTTTTATTTTTTCTTTTTTGATTAAGTAATTTTTTTTTACAAATTTCAGAATCTAATTGATCAACCAACATGTGCCATGATCTTGTTAATTAGAATTCTTATACATATCAACTTCTAGTAAGAACAATCAAAGTTTATATAATAAAAAGATGTATAATATATATCTTTTTAAAATAATACTAATAAATCATAAAAATGATATAGTTAATTAAATACATTTTAATAGTATAGATTTGGTGGGTCTCATATATATGAGCCGAAAATGCTAAGCAAAATTATTGAACCAGATCAAAATTTATCAAATTCGAATCGCAACCAAATTTAAAATAAATCAAATGATATACAATTCTTTACACCAAATTATCCAAACTTGAATTGAATCAAGCCGTTAACAAAAAATTTACTAAAATTTAATAAAAAATATATATTTTTTAGTATTGATCAAAGTAAGCTAGTTATCTTTAATTTGGTTATAAATATTTTGTTTTCCGAAACCAAACTAAACCCAAATATATAATTAAACTGAATAAAACCGAGTAACCGAATGCGACCCTTTCACTATAATCCATATGTATAAGAGATCCGTTTAATTTTTGTAAGACTATATAAACCCTTATCAGAAAAAAAAATATTATAAATCGTGTCGAATATGTTCTAGAGAACTAAAGTATAAGATTCTTTTTTTTTTTAACAAAGAAAAGAAAAGTTTTAGGTAAAGGACTAAAGGAGTAGAAAACTTGTGAGGCACAGTTGATTTGGTTCTATTGGATTGGGATAATATTTCAAGTGGGAAGAAAAAAAATAAAGAAAAAAAGTTGTGGTGGAAAATATTCCATTAAATCTCGTCGTGTGAATTGAATCATTATTCCTAGTGTCAATCTTCTTCTTCTTCACCTCTCTCAATCAACCTCTAATTTTCTCTTGTTTTTTCTCAACTAATTTATTTGGATAAAAATTTTTTTTTAAGAGAAAATTAATTGAATAAAATATAATTATATGATATATTCTAACTGTAAAGCTAATAATAAATAGGAAAAGAGAAATTAACGTAAATAACGCATATTGCTTTGATTACTTGAGAGACTACTTTTGTCCAAAATTAGGAAAAATCTTTTTGGGAGAATAATTCCCAAAAGTATAGTTGCATTTGCCAGAGAGGCACTCAGAGGCAAGAGGTATTCCTTAAAGATAAGCTTTTTATTTTTTGTTTTTAGTTTTCCTCATAAAACATCTCATTTTTTTTGTTTTTGTCTTTCTTCTCGATGAGCTGAGAGAGAAGAAAGATAAGCCATCAAAGAGTTTCGATTTCTACATAGTTTGAATAAAAAAGTAAATTTTCCCAAAAAAGTTTGGATTTTTAATTTTTATTTTAAAGCTTAGTGGCACAAAAGCTTTAGGTTTAGAGATTAAAAGATGTCTGGCTCAGGTCCTGGCTGTGGTGGTAGTTGTAGTATTGTATGGTTTAGAAGAGATCTTAGGGTTGAAGATAATCCAGCTTTAGCTGCAGCTGTAAGAGCTGGTCCTGTGATTGCTTTGTTTGTTTGGGCACCTGAAGAAGAAGGACACTATCATCCTGGTAGGGTTTCAAGATGGTGGCTCAAGAACAGTTTGGCTCAGCTTGATTCATCTCTTAGAAGTCTTGGTACTTATCTTATTACCAAGAGATCTACTGATAGTGTTGCTTCACTTCTTGATGTTGTTAAATCCACTGGTGCTTCTCAGATCTTCTTCAACCATTTATATGGTCTGTGTTCATCTTCTTCCTTTACTCTTCTTCTTTTTGGAATCTGAATTTGTATAAAAAGATTTGATTTTTGTGATTGGAATAGTCTCTTTGCTTTTGGATTATGTTTTGTTTTGTGAGATGAGATAATCTGAGAATTAAAAATGAAAACTTTGATCAGTTATGTTTACTATGTATTCAGTCTAAAAGGATAAGTTTTGATCTTTCAGATCCTTTGTCTTTGGTGCGTGATCACCGTGCTAAGGATGTTTTGACTGCACAAGGCATAGCGGTTAGATCATTCAACGCAGATTTGCTTTATGAGCCATGGGAAGTTACTGATGAGTTAGGCCGTCCTTTTTCAATGTTTGCTGCTTTTTGGGAAAGATGTCTTAGTATGCCTTATGACCCTGAGTCTCCTCTTCTTCCACCTAAGAAGATCATTTCAGGTTTGTTTCTTGGCTACACTCTCTTGTGGCTTCTTTCCCAAATCTGATTAAACCAAACTTTGTAGTAATTGAGGTTATGTGTTGCAGGGGATGTGTCTAAGTGTGTATCAGATCCATTGGTCTTTGAAGATGAATCAGAGAAAGGAAGTAATGCACTTCTTGCTCGTGCTTGGTCTCCTGGATGGAATAATGCTGATAAAGCTCTCACAACGTTTATCAATGGACCATTGATTGAATACTCTAAAAACCGGAGAAAAGCTGATAGTGCCACAACCTCGTTTCTGTCTCCACACTTGCATTTTGGGGAAGTGAGTGTGAGAAAAGTTTTCCATCTTGTTCGGATTAAACAGGTCGCGTGGGCAAACGAAGGAAACCAGGCTGGTGAAGAAAGTGTGAATCTTTTCCTCAAATCGATTGGTCTCAGGGAGTATTCTAGATACATAAGTTTTAACCATCCATACTCCCACGAAAGACCGCTTCTTGGCCATCTAAAGTTCTTCCCTTGGGCTGTTGATGAGAACTATTTCAAGGCATGGAGGCAAGGCCGAACTGGATATCCGTTGGTTGATGCTGGGATGAGAGAGTTATGGGCTACTGGTTGGTTGCATGATCGCATAAGAGTAGTTGTTTCAAGCTTTTTTGTTAAAGTGCTTCAATTACCATGGCGATGGGGGATGAAGTATTTCTGGGACACCCTTCTTGATGCGGACTTAGAAAGTGATGCACTTGGTTGGCAATACATTACGGGTACTCTCCCGGATAGCCGGGAGTTTGATCGCATAGATAACCCTCAGTTTGAAGGGTACAAGTTTGACCCGAATGGGGAATACGTAAGGCGATGGCTTCCTGAACTGTCTAGACTCCCCACAGAATGGATACATCATCCGTGGAATGCACCTGAGTCCGTGCTTCAAGCTGCTGGTATCGAGCTTGGATCGAACTATCCTCGACCAATTTTAGGATTAGATGAAGCAAAAGCACGGCTTCATGAAGCACTATCACAGATGTGGCAACTAGAAGCTGCTTCAAGAGCTGCAATAGAGAACGGATCCGAAGAAGGACTTGGAGATTCTACTGAGGTGGAAGAAGCTCCTATTGAGTTCCCCAGAGACATTACAATGGAAGAGACAGAACCAATAAGACTCAACCCAATCAGAAGATATGAAGATCAGATGGTTCCAAGCATTACTTCTTCTTTGATCAGACCTGAAGAAGACGAAGAGTCGTCTCTGAATTTGAGAAACTCCGTAGGAGAGAGCAGAGCAGAGGTTCCAAGGAACATGGTCAACATCACCAACCAAGTTCAGCAGCCGAGAGCAGAACCAGCATCAAACCATGTCACTGCTATGATACCAGAATTTAATATCAGAATTGTTGCAGACAGCACTGAAGACTCAACAGCGGAATCTTCAAGCAGCGGAAGAAGAGAGAGAGATGGAGGCATAGTCCCTGAGTGGTCTCCAGGGTACTCAGAACAGTTCCCTAGTGAAGAAAATGGGATTGGAGGAAGTACAACATCTAGCTACCTGCAGAATCACCATGAAATACTGAATTGGAGACGGCTTTCACAAACTGGGTATGTTAACTTGCAAAACCCAACTTTCAGAAATGTTTTAAAGGTTTTCAAATCAGAACCAAAACTTTTTAGCAAAATTTTCTAACGAAATAGTATAAGTTTTAAACTGAATTGAGTTGAATGTTTTAAACTATTTTCAAAACCAGAGTGTTTACATTTTCAGTATGCCACTGCTAAAAAGGTTCACAATCTTACTATAATTCCATTAAGCTCTATTTTTCACAAATCATTTGGAATTTGGTACATTGGTTTGACCAAGTAGTATCAATCTTGTTGTGGTCTGTCTGTTTTTTTCAGGTAAAAGGGCAAATCAAGGTGGAAAAAGAGAGGAACTTCATAAGGGATGTAACTCCGGTTAAACCTAGTTGGACTGTATACATTTGGTAATGGGTTAATGTATTTCCGGTTATGGAGCTGGAGAGAAACTTTGTAGGAGCTTGTCTGATGTACATTTTTTACTGCTCTGGTTCCATATTGTTATAATTATACATTGTATAGTAAGTATGTTGCTTGTGGTTTTAGACCAGGTCTCATACTTGTTGGCTTTTCAAGTTTTGGTTATAGTCAAACACCTACCAATTCTTAATCTTTAAAACATATATAGTTCACATTTATTATTTACTAGATGGTTTGTTTATCTAAGTTGTTTTGAATTTTTTTTTGTTAGATTAATTTATAGTTGTGGGAAAATGTCATATAAGTGTTTGTTGTATATAGAATATAGTTTACATCGTTATCACGTAATAAGAAAATTTCATTCTTTTATATTATAGTGAATTAAGAATTGTTTATTTTAATATTTTAGCTATTAGGGATCAAATCTAGTCAAAAGGCATCTAGCGATGGATATAGTTAGTCTCTGACTAAGTCGGGCAACTACTCTGTTAAATCTGGATACTGAGCCGCGAGAACTCTCTCTCGCCCTGCTTGTGATCTTCCTCTTCATAGACAAAGTGTTACGACACTAAAGGCACAAGCATGGAAATTAAAAACTACACGAAAACTATAACAGTTTTGTGTAGCAATGCCTTTCAGGTTACCTGGCTACAAGCCAACGTCTGTTTTACCGACATATTAGTCGAGACAAAGAATGCCCACTATGTGGTGCGAAAGAAGAGACAATCAATCACCTTATTTTCAAATGTCTCTCGGCAAGACAAGTTTGGGAATTGTCGAATATTCTCTCAGCTCAAGATATTTTTTTCACGCAGTCGTTGTTTGTCAATCTCGACTCCCTATTTTGGCGTGGGAAGGATTTTGGGGCGGACGAGGAGGTTTTGAGCGTATTCCCATGGGTTTTGTGGTATATTTGGAAAGCAAGGAACCGAAAGATATATGAAAATGTTAGTCAACTACCCCCAAGATATTCTCGGTCTAGCCACCTAGGAAGAAGAAGCTTGGAAGCGCTCTAACACTAAGGAAGACATAATCGAGGAGATAGAAGGGGGCAAGCAAGATGAGAGTCTACCCCACTGTGTTTTATGGATGGATCGTGGCTTAGTAACAATCCCAGGAGCGGATAAGGTTGGATAGTTATTATAGGATCGGTGATGCATCATGTAGGATTGAGAGGATCGATACGATGTCTTCCCCCATTCCATTCGGAGTTGGAGGCTCTAGTATGGGCTATGCAGTGTTTACTCGCCAATTCATATTCGGAGGTCATGTTCCTCACCGACTATGCAAACCTCATCAGAATGACTGCAAGCCCGGAGGATTAGCATGTATTTACTTCAGAGTCACGAGACTTCTTACTTTATAAGGATTCGTTTAGTTCTTTCAGGATTAGTTATATTCCATGTAGTGAGAATATCTGTGCAGATCATCTTGCGAAATATGCAACAGCCCGAGGTTTCTGTTTTCCCATCTAAGTACATTGGTTCATGATTGGCTCTCCTACGAGGAGAATCATTAAACTGAAATTTTTATATGTATATAATTAAACGAGTGTGATGAATGCCTTTTTTGACAACAACAAAAAAAAACATAAAAAGCCATGAAATTTTCATATGTATATAATTAAAATTTTCTAAACAATACCATTTTTTAAGTAATTCATTTTACTAATTACATGTACTTTAAAATGATAATAAAATTTTGATTATTTTAATATAGTTATTCAACAAAATCAATCTGCTATTTTAAAGGTCAGATTATTTTTGGTATTGAAACAAAAAATAGTGGGTATGAGATAGAAACAGATAATTCGGATAACAAAAAACATTACTGGAACAATTTTCGATAAATAACTGGATAAAAATTTTGGATATATGGGATAACGCGCGAGCTTTGCTTTCTAGTTTGTTTATTTTATTGTTACACAATATTATTGATTTTGACAATCGGAGTTAAAGACTCGATCTAGACTACGATATAGATGTTGGATGAACTCAAATTCTTACTCTACAAATTAAGGATGTAGATGCATCAACGGAAACTTAAACGCTCGTTCGCTTTATCTTCATCGATCATAAACCGTCTTTCGAGTTCACTCACAGCAAGATTTGAATCCCAGTTCACTAACTCAAGTACTCTATTCCCATCTTGGCCCGTAACGACCCGGAAATAATCCGGATATTTCCCGACCCGGTCTCTAAAATCTTCAGGGATCCCAAAAATCAAACGAGTGTGATGAATTTTACTAAGTAAGATTCGTTTATTAATAGCTTACGAACACGATTAATTCTATCAATCTCCATTGAATCAATTAAAGCTTTCTCTTCATCTAACAAATCTTCCATAAATTCAGAAAACCCTAACCACATTTTGCCATCGTTATGTCGATAAGTTTGAAAGATAAGAGGATGTTTAGGGATGAAACGAGTGATCTTACGGCCACGTGGGAATCCGAGTTCACGGTAGAGTTTTCCGGCGTCGTCTAGTCGGAGAATTCGTTCCGGTTGCTTTGAGATGAACTCTTTTGATCGGATTAGGAATTGAAAATGTGCGTCGCGGGAAATTAGGGATTCGAAGTTTGGGATTTGAGTTGATTCCTGTTGGATTGGTTTGGTTCTGGGAGATTCTGGTTTTTTCGGGATTTTTTGAATTTTGTTGGGGTTTTTGTGACGAGGAATGAGGTTGAGAAAGGTATGGTTCTGAAATTAGGGTTTGGATTTGAGGAAGATGATGAGATTTGGGGAAGTGTTTGATTTTGAGGTTTTAGGGTTCTTGAAAATAATCGGAGCCAAGCCATTGAAAAATCTCAACAGTGAGGAGTGATGAATAGTAAGAGCTGAGTTTATAATGGGCGTCAAATAGGAGAGAGTTTATTGGGCTTTAAGGTTGGGCCTTACTATGGTCTTATACAAATTGTGGATGAGGCAGTGTGTTTTTACTAAATGAGTTTGGGCCTTTGGGGTGTATGAACAATAAAGTGTAGAGGTACTTTGTGATTCACAAAGTGAAATAACATTGTCTATATGAATTCAGTTCATCACAAGAGGACCAATCACATTTGTGTTCAATACTCCTTTTGTTTACAATCGTTTTAGGTTTTTTCACGCATATTAAGAAAGTGATTAAATTTATTATTTTACCTCTAATTAATATATTCTAGAATTTTGTTATTTGTTAATATATTGTAACAGTGGGGATAAAACTGAAAGATGCATCAAACATTTACATTGAAACTTGAAAACGACACTTAATCTAAAACAAACATTTAATCCTAAAACGATACTTATTTGTAAACGGAAGAAGTATTTTTTTCAATGGGTATGATAAGAGTAGACTTGGCCTACAAATAGGTCAAATCCATGTTTACAACTTTCAACAATTTCTTTTTTCAAAAATCGTTACTATCGGTCGGTCATTCTCCTTGAAAAGTTGAAAGTACGAGGTTTGAATTGTTGAAAACGGCCATGAGAAATCCCTAGAGCAATCCCTAGATAATCATTGAAGATTTCTCTCACGTGACCATATTGTAGTGGATTTTGATGTTGTGCTGAATAATACATGTCTCTAGAGATTCCCTCCAAATCACTCGTATGACTATCTAAATTGTGAGCATCAGCAAGTAGGTTCCAGATCCAGCTCTTGGTAAATTTACCAAAGACGAAAAAAGATGTCCATGGGTTCCAGAAACGGTTTTGATGAAAGAGACATAAAAGATTTTTATGTGCATCAATTTGTAAAATCTTACCAAATGTTGTTAGCTTAACTGGTGAAAATTTTATGTGAAATTTAGAGATCGCCGGTTTAAGTTACGCTTGGGACAAACTAGTATTACATGCTGTATTTTTGGACCTGAAGATTACGTATTTCGGCCAAAAACTTTTTGATATTAAAAAAAAAAAAACTTTGTAAAATCTTTCTCTTTATTTTTTCTTTCTTGTTTAAAATACACAACTGATTAAATAAGCACGAGAGTTAAGCAAGCCGGTTAACACAAGAATCAAGCTTGATACTAAAATTATTCAAAGATGCATAAATTTTGTTGGTGTACGTTGTTTTAATCGTTCTCCGAATTCACCGGTGAACAATTCCTATTTTATCAATTTCCTACGCTAGGTAGCAAGCTACTCTTTTAAACAATGTCTCAAAATTCTTTGACAAAAAGAATTATAAATATATCAAATAGTAAGTGTACTGGCTAGATTCGTATATTTGGTACTTTCGATGTAATTTATAAATAGTTATGTGAGCTATAAAAGACAATGGTGCCATGAACCGAGACATATAATAGTGATTCGTCTTCCTTGTAGAAAAAGTTGTCGTATTTCCAAGTAAAGAATGGCGAGACGGAGATCACAAGAAATGATGAAAAGTTAAGATTAGGGATAAGGATAAACCATTTAATTTAACTGGCCTATTTAAAAATATTATTTATTTATTTAATTTGTTTTTTAGATTTGAGAATATTACCCGGATTGAAGATACAATCTGGTCTCAACCCCGAAAAAACGATTTGGATCGATTTTAGTTTTTACTACTACATGATTGGGAAGAGGTTTCAAATTTGTTCGGGTATCCTAAACCTCCAAATAAATCTTATAACCATATTCCGGATATGTCTGTATCTTCTGATATTACGAGTATTTTTAGTGATTTTAATATAGGCATTTTTGATATTTTTGGATAGTTTAGGTATTTTCAGTATGTTTGACTACTTTCGGATAGAAAACAAATGACACATATTTGTATATGAAAATTTTTTGGATTCCTAATCAAATGTCCGAACTGATCCGATCCGACGAATATAAATTAGTCGATCAGTACCACAATTTATTAAGTGAATTACCCTAAACCCAAAAAACCCACCCGAATCCGATCCGAAATTCAAATTTCCAAACCTATTTAAGGGACATGTATTATCCAAACTCTTCACATACTATGGTTTGAATGTTAAGATTTACTCAACCCAACGTTTACTTACAAACAACTTTACCTTTAGAAAAACTATATGTTACAGGAATTTTGATGTGAGTTTCTCAAACTAATATTTTATATTAATATTGTAGAAAATAACTATTTGAGATACTCCCACTAAAAATTGCTTTTATATACTAGTGGTACGGATTCAATTCCTTCTTGGTACAAAGAGTTATTCTTTAAAATGGAATTTCTAAACCTTGACTCTAGAGACTAGGGGAAGTTAAGGGCGTAAGGTCCAAAACTTTCACAGTTGAAAAAAAAAATCTTTGCATTTTAGTTATATCAATAACTTATTATTTCATGAACTTACCAAACATATAGAAAAGTTAAGTACCATTTTGTTTCTATAAGAATCACCAACAACACCACGAGTAATAGAACATGCCTCCATACTTTTGGTTTCATAAAAGCCTCTCCATGAAGCAAATTTGATAACTTCAATATTAGGCCACGCCAGAGTATACTTCAATATATAATTAAATCTTTCATTTCCCTGGTTATGTAGGCCACGTCGTGTTTCATATGGCGTTAACTGAAGGGATGAATACACAGAATACTTCCCAACTCTTATTTCTTGGAAAGCAAGAGAAACAGCGAACAAAAAAAAAAACAAGATATCAACAGCGAAGCTTGATTTGAAAGTCAGTGTCTTGTACTAGAAAAATGTCAGTGTCTTTTAATAGATTAGTGCTTACGAGACATGGGTGTGTGGATTGGGAAGTGGTCCACATTGCTTTTGCTTTTGAATTTTTCTAATGGCAACTTATCTATCATACAGTGTACTTGACTTGCATGGGACTCATAAACATTTGGGCATGGGGTATATTAATATTCATGCATATGTCAACACTAAGAGGATTCAGCCATGCTAGATTTTCCTTTAAAGTAGTTAAAAGTACTTTTTCTTAATTTAAAATAGTTTAGTTTAGTTTAGATTTTTTTTAATTGAATGTTAAATTTGTGCAACCCAAAAAAGCTTTTTTACAACAAGTGCTACTTTGTTTTAATTTTTCGAATTTGAATCAGCAAATATATAAAAAATGATATTTGTGATGATGATGATTTATCGAGTGGCAAACCAGACCTTCATATTGTCGATCTCCTACTTCACGAACATAAGACAACTTGTTTCAAACTTGCTTATCAATGATTTGAGAAATTTGTAGTGGAGATTGTGGAGCTTCACTATGTCTCCTATTGTTTCTTTCTCGCCATAGTATATGTAATATAGCGTGAAAATAATAACTCATAAGAAAGAGAATAACTTTCTCCAACTATGCATCCACCAACAATATCATGATTTGATCCCATTTCTTTGTGTATTTCACCTAGAGCAAAATTTTCACTAGTATAATCCAAATCTCCTCTGATAATCTACATGAAAAGTAGAGATGATTTCGAGTGTCCAAAATATTTTGGCACAACACACATGAACTATTAACTCATGTGTTCCATTGCAACATTCGATTTTGAGTTGTTAATCGATTATGTGTTGCAAGCCACATATGAAACATAAATTTAGGTGTGGCATAAGTAACCATACTCCCTTCCGCCAGTTTTTTATAGGCTTTACTTCTTTTAGTACATTCCATGTTTTCTTAGAGACAAATTTTGATACAAAATTATCTCCTTTGCTTCTCCATAGAACTTTGTCTTCACTCGCCACATTCTGATATCTCCTTTGAGCTTCTATGAGGTCTTTGATGTTGTTGAAGATTTCAGACTTGTCTTTTTCCGATGATTTTGAAAAACATGTTCCATCGTATAGTGAACTGTTGAATGTCGAAGTCAATGAAACATCTTTCCTTTGTTGTATCAATTAGCCGACCCATAAGAGAGTAATTATCATACCAAAATAAAGTTGTTGCCCCATTACCAACCTCTATTTTTGTAAAAGACTTTGCAATTTCTCTGTATTTGAGCAGCTTCCTCCATATTCATGAATCCAAATTTTCTGTAAAAGATTTTGCAAGTTCTTTGTATTAAAAAATAGTTTAGTTTTTTAATATTTTGTTTTAGTTTTTAGAAAACAAAATAAAGGTAAATACAAAACTAGAATAAATCGGATGAATCCGTCAAGGTTACAAAAGACAGAGTTTAATAAAGAACCGGGTAAGACTATACATGAACTTACTAAACCAAAACCAAAATCCTATGGAGGGAGAGTCCTATATCAAAAAAATATTTGAAGTATAATTGTATACCAACAATATTAGTTATATTTAGATTTAAAATAACTCAATATCTAAAATTACAAATTTATAATTATAAATCCAAATCATAACTTTTAATATATACTCCTCAAGTTGGATTTTGAAAAATCTCTTGAAACTTTTGGGACATTAGAAGTAGTATCAAAAATGATTTCACAAAACTGTGCCGCCTAAACCAATTTTTTCATTCAAAACAAAAATTATTTATATCGACTATGCTTTGAATTTTTATTTGTCTTTATATGTCGAAAAAGATATTTATACTTTAGTTTGAATTCATTAGAAATTTTCTACGTGTTGACCCCATTAATCAATCCGAAGAGTGAGCTGCAAACTTATGTTTTGGGCTCTGTGATGATGTGATTGCTCATCCGTCTGTCCACAGGTAATACATTGTATACATAGAGATAAATAGATTGACGTTTTTCACGAGTCATTGTGCCAATCTAGGCTAAGATTATCTAGTTGATGTTGTCTGGCCAATCTGGTGTCTTTAATTATTTAATACGTGTTTTCACCTAATATTTTCTTAACACATGTTTATTAAAATTGATGGTAATTGTTAATTTAAGCTAAAGTATGGCAAATTAACTAACTAGGGATTTAGCTGACTATCATCATTTAAAATAAAAAAAGTTAATGTAATAAATGGAAAAATTAGGAGTGGCTATGTATTTATGTAACCGAAAATTTGAGCTAAACCAAGCCAAAGGATTTTTTTGAAATCAAATTGAAATTAGTTTATAAATCCTCCACCAAACCAGATCACACATATTTAAACGAAAATAAACGAAAAAATATCCTTTGGCTTGTTAAACGAAAAAAATTAAAAGAAAATAAATTAGTTAAACCAAATTTTTTTGTTAAAACTGAAAACCGAAAATAAACGAAAACAAACAGTAAATTGGATTAGCCCATTAAAAATAAATTCTAACAAATTTACTAATAATAAAATAACTTAACGTTAGAAGAATAATAATACGAATATTGAGCTGAATTTACTTTTTCAACTGAACTTCAACTAAATTGTATTTATTCAACCAGCTAAGCTATTTATGTTACCATTTACACTAACTGCCCAACATTTGTTATGCTTAACCATTTACAAATTACAACCACTAGCGGAGCTATCCGATAACAAGGGGTGGCAATTGCCACTCATAGATTTTAAAATTTAGTGTATTTTTAGTGTATTTTTGATTAAAACTATACAAACTTCAGCAAAATTAATATATTGACCCCATAAAATCAAAATTTTATAGTTTGATCCCCTTAAAAAACATTTCTCCCTCCGCTACTGGTTACAACATTAATTAATCATAAACTTAATGAGTTCTCAAACTTAATAACATATACATATTACCTTTTTTTTTTGGCAAAATACATACTACCATTTAAGTTAAAATTTTGCCTATTCAACAAAAATGATGTTACTATTTACAACTTAATGAGTTATCTATCAAATACTAGTAGTATTAAACAGAGACCAAACTAAAACGGTGCCGGTCGGCGAATAATGTGTGGAAGAGCCAACCATTGTCCAGCTAATATGTTACAAGCTCCCCTGGTCACAAGCTTCACCATTCTTTCACTACTTACAAATTGATGATTTGGAAGCGCGTGATGTCACGTGCCAAACTTCACCTATGGATTAGGAATTTTTAGGATTACTCATCTCCTCTATCTACCAACTTGCCAGCTGTACACTCTTTCCCAAATCTCTCCAACCCACTTTTTCTATATATTTTTTTTATCTCTTTTTTTTTGGTTATTCAAAATTTAAATATTTAATTCTTAAATAAGTTATAAGTCTTTGTCTTAAAATTTTATCCAGGCTGTCAAAAAATGAAAGTCCCTAACGTCTCTCCGAAGTTTCACATTTTTTCTTTAACTGCCACGCGCTTTAACACAGCTAGCATGAGGGGTAATTTCGTCATTTTAAACTAGTGCTGTCTGTAACTAAGCTGTATATTCCGTCACACTTTCTCGATATGGTCAATTTTTATTAACTTTGGCTGTATGCAACTATTGCTAATTTCTGACACAATTAAAACCTTTATTAATTTTAACAGTGTATAAATACAGATATCAATACTTATTCCATTGTCATTACAATTTTATATTGTTCCAACTTGATTCAATTTATAATTTTTTTAATTAAATTTTAAAAAAACATAATCTGAGTGCTTTTTACCACAAGAATCCTATGTCTTATCCAAATCCAAATATTTTCATGAGTGAGTTATCAAGAACATTCAAATGAACTCATACTTAATCATATTTACTTGAAACGTTTGCTAAAAGGCCGGCATTAAAGAAACTATGCAATTTATTGTAATGACATTTTACAAAATAATCATAACATTGAAATGCAAATTCGAATTTTAACATAAACCAGAGTCGTATGTAATGAAAAAAGGTGTGGGACTATTGATCATTCGTTAGCTGGCAACAGTACAATGGTCCATTACTCATTTTTATCTTTTCTCGTATTTCTCTGCAACTTCCCTTTCTCTTTCGCTTTAAAGCATATTAACATCCCTACTCTTTTTTCTCATTATTTAATTTATATTCAAAATCTAAATTTTCATTTTCATTATAGATAAAAATAATCCACTCAGAGAGGCATATATATAGCCCTATCACACTCTCCATATCTCACAAACCAACCAATCTCAAACATCAAAACCCAAAGCTATTTCACAATCTTTTCTCTCTTTTCAAAAATGTATTCGTTAGCTTTTAAGCTCTTTCTATTTTTATCTCTTCTCCAAATCTTTGTCTCTGCTCGGACACTAACACAAGAACCAAACCAGTTTCAGCTACTAAAGTACCATAAAGGTGCTCTTCTCTCCGGCAAGATCTCCGTTAACCTTATCTGGTACGGCAAATTCAAACCATCTCAAAGAGCAATCATTTCCGATTTCATCACCTCACTCACACCTACTTCCAAAACACTCAACCAACCATCTGTTGCCACGTGGTGGAAAACCACAGAAAAATACTACAAACTCGCCGCATCTGATAAAAACCCTTCTCCTTCTCTTTCACTCACTCTCGGGAAACAAATCATCGACGAAACATACACTCTCGGCAAATCTCTAACTGACAAACAGATCCGTAAGCTAGCTTCTAAAGGAGATCAACACGACGCAGTCAACGTCGTTTTGACTTCAGCTGACGTAGCAGTTACAGGATTTGGTATGAGTCGATGCGGGACACATGGACACGCTCGTGGTTTTGGTAAACGTGGAACCAAGTTCGCTTACATTTGGGTTGGAAACTCAGAGACTCAATGTCCAGGTCAATGCGCGTGGCCTTTTCACGCGCCGGTGTATGGCCCACAAAGTCCACCACTTGTGGCACCGAACAATGACGTGGGACTTGATGGGATGGTGATTAACTTAGCTAGTCTCTTAGCTGGAACCGCAACGAACCCGTTTGGTAATGGTTATTACCAGGGCCCACAAAACGCACCACTTGAAGCTGCGTCTGCGTGTCCAGGCGTTTATGGTAAAGGAGCTTATCCTGGTTACGCTGGAGATTTGCTTGTTGATGATACAACGGGAGGTAGTTTCAATGCGTATGGTGAAAACGGCAGGAAGTTTTTGCTTCCAGCTTTATATGATCCTACGACGTCGGGTTGTTCCACTATGGTTTGAAAACATTGAACTCTAATGTTTGGTCTTTTGTTTGGTTGAGTAGTAGACAATAATTTTGTAGTGTAATTCTTTTATTCAATTAATATTATTCTCATTTTTACCTTAATGCCCTATGTTTTAGAGCTTTCAATTTTCTTAAAGATTATTTTAGACGTAATCTATTCAAAATTATTTACTGAAATCTTGTAGACGAATAACCTTTATCAAAAAGAAAAAAAAATCTTGTCGACGAATTGTAACGGAATATTCTTAGACATTGTGGGAAATACATTTTTATGTTGTCCAAGATTACATACAAAGCCAACCCAACTTGTCAAACAAAACCAAAAACAATGTAATTAAATAAGTTAAAAATATAATCGGATTGCAAAATTGCTAGATAAGTTAAAAATATATAGATCAATAGAAAATATAAACACGTGCATTACAAAACAGCTAACCCAAATTAACCAAACAAAAAAAGCTATCCCACAAGTACGTACAGTAATTCAGTCTTGGCGGTCCGATGAGCCATTGTGGTGGGACTATCTCCACCACCCTGACCAGCCGCCCCATTTCCTCCATGGCCACATCCCGGTGTTTAACTGGAGAACTCAGCCAAAGCTTCGTCATGGGCGCCATCTTCATTCCTCATTTAGTAGGCCATGTCCCATTTAAAATCTCATGCTCCATTTTCAGCCCAACTTTGTGTAATCAAGTTGCTAACTTTAGAGTGTTGGTTTGATATATTTTTTCAACATCCTCCTGTATGGAGAGACAAATAAGACTTTTGGTGGTTATGGGCTCAAGCCCAGCTGCTTATTTTTTTTCTTGAATTTGTTGTATGTGGATCTGACCTATTACTCAATCCATTCCTCCTACGTTGAGAGATTGTTTTATTCATTATACGATCAAGGAGCACAAATCACCTCACATCGGTTGTTTGAGCTGTGTGGGTTGTACTTATTATACATCAAGTTTTCATCAAAATCTAAGAATGTTAAGATATATCTACATATTTTGTATGTTTATCGTGGTATTTCCATTGAGAAATCTTTAGATCATAAAGGTGTTTTTGACTCAATTTCCTCTTTTAAAAAGAGTAATATTGTGTCACACATTTCCTCCATTTTGGAGAGCTTTCAAACCGCGAGGGATCTCTCTTGCCTTTCTACTGTCCCTCCCTTTTTAGGAATCGAGTGTCACGGCACTTATGACACAAATATGGATTCTCAAAATACAACGGATACTTTCGTATTTCGTGTGATATTGCATCTTCAGGAGGCCGGCCATTGAACATCAATTAGCCTTCCACTACTTTTTTCCTTAGGAATATATTACTTTCACTAAGTATATCTTTTAAGAAGTTTTTATTTCCTACCAAATCCTTCAATAGGAAGAAAATTACAATGTCTTCCTTCTTCATGAAAAAACACGTTAAGTGGATTGCATTTACGGCAGTTAGAGTTCAAGAATTTGCTCCCCCGCATTCGGCATTCAAGCCCCCATTCTTCTCGGGTCTCACGAGAGTTTTCTCTCGCCTTATTTGTGATCACCATTTTCAGGGATCGAGTGTCTCGGCACTTCATACACAAGTTTGGATTCTCAAAATACAACGAATATTTTCGTATTTCGTGTGATATTGTATCTCCTGAAAGTCGACCATCAAGCATCGGTTAGCTTTACACTATTTCAAGTGGCATATCACCGCGGCACGTTCTGCTTCGTTAAGAGCTTTTTGTTTATATCGTCTAGAGTATCTTTCTACACTTATGTTTTGTAGTTATTTTTATTGTACATTTTTTTGTCCAGGTAATATGGATCTCTTCAGCTCTGTTCTAGTTCTCTCTAGAAAAAACTTTTTAAACTGATAATTTAATATAGAATTTGACGATTAAAAAAAAAAACCACAAATATCTAGGAATAACCTTGGCCAAACATGGAACCTAAAAATCGCAACAACTTGAATTAAAAAATTGCATAGTGGTTAATAGATTTGCACAACTTTCAACTTTGAATGAGTGTAGGTCGCGTGATGGTCACGTGATCATCCTGGAGGCTATGGTCGGTGAAACAGCAGGGACGGTTTGGTAACGTACGCGCTTTTGGTCTCCTACTGAATGTTTAGTTCTTGTATCAAAATCTTTGTCATACCACCACTCATTTCTTCCTTCGTAAATGTAAAGCGTAACGTCCTGCGCTACCATTACGTTGAATATATGCATGATTTGACTTTCTCAAGTGAATGATTTGGTAGGTCAAGACTCAAGACAATGATACCTACCATAAAATTATTAATACTAATTCTAATTAATATTTGTAGACTTGTAGTCCTCTTCTAGCAAATCGAACATATTTTTAAAATAATATATTAATTAATTTGACTAAACCCTACATTTGGCACGTTTTGGTTAACAACCTAAACCGAATATGTTTTGGTTCACAATGCTGATATGGTACACAAAAATTCGATTTAACCGATAACAATTGAAAGGGTTAATGGTAAGGGGATAGAGTTATTAGCTTATTATCATTAGGCCAATCTCCATCAAGAATCTCTCAACTAGTCTCTAAGCAACATAAAAATTATAAATAATAAAAATAGAGATAAGAAGTCATAAAAACTGAGAACATGAGAAACTCTATTATTTATGTGTCTTGTTCTAATTGGTTAGTATTTTTTTAATAATTTAAATTTAAATTATTTAATTAAACCATAATAAATATATTACTATTATAAATTTTAGAGACTATAGTGAAAATCTCACCCATGAGTAGAATCTCAAATGAGAGACAATAACCTGTCTCTACTATCTTTTAATATTATTAGTTATTTTCTTTTTATTATTATTATTTTTTTCAACCAAACATTAAAAAATTAGAAACTCACACTAGTGTTGGTAACCCAAACTAAAAAAAAATAAAAGTTTAGAAGTTTGTGCTAAATAGTCGGCATATTTATTTTCTTTTTATTATTTAAAATTTCATATTTAATAATACAATTAAAAAATCAGAAAGTTATTAAATAAAATCTATAATATTCATCTTTTAGAAACAACAAAAGAACTCAAAACAGAAGGAGTATATCATTACTTCCTTATTTATGGTGATTTCATATTTTTGTAATATGGGCTTACTAGTGGGTAACAAAAACCATCTTTGGGCTTATCATTTACAGAAATCTATATTTATTCAAAATAAAAAACAAAATCATTTTGCAATCCTAAAGAAACTTTTAACAAACCCTTTCTCTGTCACCTTGAATACTGCGAAAATGGAACCTCCAAAGGAACAACAACAACAACACACGCCGGAAAAATCATCACCCTCCTCCTCTCCTCCGGCTACAATTACCTCCGCTTATCCTTCCTCCGGCTGCTGTAATAAATGCGGCGGAACAACAATTTCCGAACCACCACCACTAGCTTCATTCCCAGAGATGTCACCACCACCAAACTATCGCCCGATCCGAGCTCCAGCAATCAATCTTCCACACAACTCACAAGCAATCATCCTCTCTCCCGTTCCTCACGCCGAACAAGTCTCCGTCATATCTCCGCCGTATCAATTCCAATCTCCGGTCAAAAGAATCCACTCTCCAGACGATATCCGCCGATTTCACGAATCTCCATCTTTCAAAAACTTCTTAGGATTCGTAGTTTCGCTATCTGAATCGATCCGTGGACATAAGATCTCAGATCCTTGTCATCTCTCATCAACCGTAACCGCCATAGTTTCAATCCTCGAAACTTTGATTCAATGGATCGATGAGATTCCTCCAGCTCAACAATCAGCTCGATACGGTAACGTTTCGTTTAGGTCATGGCATGAACGTCTTAGAGAGAAAAGTGAATCGTTGATTCTCAAGTTTCTTCCTGATGAGTTTAAAGAATCTGTGATTGAGATTGTTCCTTACTTCTTCGATAGCTTTGGAAATTCGAGTAGAATCGATTACGGAACAGGACACGAGACGAATTTCGCGGTGTGGTTGTATTGTTTAGCTAAGATGGGAGTAATCAAAGAAGAAGATTATCATGGTGTAGTGGCTAGGGTTTTTGTTAAGTATCTTGAATTGATGAGGAAATTACAAATGGTTTATTGCTTAGAACCAGCTGGTTCTCATGGAGTTTGGGGACTTGATGATTACCATTTCTTACCATTTATATTTGGGAGTTCTCAGTTGATTGATCATAAGTATATGAAACCAAAATCGATTCATAATGATGATATATTGGAGAATTTCTCTGAGGAGTATATGTATTTGTCTTGTATTGCCTTTGTTAAGAAAGTGAAGAAAGGTTTGTTCTCTGAGCATTCGCCGTTGTTGGATGATATAAGTGGTGTACCAAATTGGAAGAAAGTTAATAGTGGTTTGCTTAAGATGTATAAAGTCGAAGTTCTTGAGAAAGTTCCGATTATGCAGCATTTTCTCTTTGGTTGGCTTATCAAATGGTATGATTCTTCTTTCCTTTTATCTCATTTTTAGCTTGATTCATTATCGTTGTAGAAACCTTTGGCTGTGTAATGGTTTGTAAATTGGATTATCTCTCCCGAGATTGATGTTTAGAATTCGTAGATGGCGTAACTGATTCAGTTGTTTGCATCACCATTCTCTACCTAAATTTGCTCCCCAAATCTCAAGTTGAATCATTAGTTTTTTTTTTTTTTGTGCCTTTGGAACGTAGATGTTTAAACGTCTTCTTCGATTTTAATTGATTTAATTGTACACAAATTTTGTTGGCAGGGAAGAATGATTTACTTCAGTGCGAGACACGGAAGTAGGAACATTGATTTGTCTTCCTTGAGTTGGCTTAAAACAGAGTGTAGAGACACCTTTGCTTTTGCATGTATCTGATACACAAGCTTTATTTTTTGGTTCCTTAAGCTTGATGAGACAATAGGGTTTTGTATGACTCTTCTTCTATAATTCTATCTTTTTCTTGTCTCCTCTGCGTTTTAAAACTTCACATTGTCTTTTTGATGTTTCTCGTACTTTGAAAGTATTATGGCAAGTTCAATGATTTGAATAAGGCATGGCTAGGTGCTCTCATTAAACCGGTAAAATTACTATTTCTCACTCGACACGAAACAAAAAACGTAAACCAAGAATCTCTTCAGAATCAAAGTGTACTATTTCTGGCATATAACCCATGTTCAAAATACTAATGGATTTAGCGTTTAACTAAAAAATCAGAGAATATTATACATGATTTAATTGGGGATTAGTTGTTATTTTAAATCTTTTTAGTGTTTTTATACAAAAATAATGTTATGAATGTATAATATAAATATACAATTGATAATATAGTTGATTTGCTCTCGGTTTCATTAGTAGTTTAGTCTCTTTTTTTATTTTGGTTTCAATTAGGGTTTAAAATTATGAATTAGATGTAGAACGAATACATATAAATGGATTGTTACCAATTTTTTTTTTTTTTTTTGTAATTGGGCCAAATTTTTATTAAATTTTGAAAAATAAAAATTTGACCAAAAAAAATTATTTAAACATTATTTTTTTGAAAAATAAAATTGGTGAAACGGAGATTAATAGGTGAAAATTCGATCTAGCGAATAATTACTCCTATTAGGCAAAATCGAGGTAGAAAACTATCGTTGAAAGATTTGCTCTCGGATCTTAACAAAGTATCTTCCCACTCTGGATTTACAATGTCATCATAACTTCAAGTATCCAACTCTGGATTTACATAACTTTAACAAAACTGTATGATAAAGAGACTGAAACCTTCTTTCAAATTTCACTAATTTGGTTTACATTCTTAACCGTTTTCTATGTGACTCGGATCAACAAGACAACCATTATAAACAAACATGTCAAGGCGAAGATCAAGAGCCACTGGAAGCAACTTGTCTTTGAGCTTGGTGAATATATCTTTGTGGCTATTGTGGTTGCGTGCCTGGTGCTCCTTAAGCTTTTCTCAGTGGCCTCCTCAGTAGATTCGAGTATCTTTTATTAATGAATTCACATGCCAAAAAAAGAACTAGTGTTACGACCAGCAAAGGCAGTAAAAACAATATATGAACCAGTACAAATTTTTCTCTGATCCTATTGTTAATAATAATAGTAAGAATAATGGGTTTTTGTGAGGAAAAATGTTAGCATCTCATGTTTTCAGTATTTTGCACAGATTGGCTTATCATTTGACTTCTTTCCTTGAGTTGTCTTGCAAGTAGCACCATTTCGTCATTTAGACTCTTGAAACTTTCTGTCATCAAATGAATCACCAACGTGAACATGAGTGGCAAATTTGGGCCGACGATTTATTTCCATATGAGAACTATCGTATACAATCAGATTCCCACAGAACTAATGCCTTGATCTATATTCACCCGAAACATAAGTTTCAATCCTTATTACACACAATTTAAAAGTCCATTAGCTCAATACACACCTATTCATAGTTCAAAATTTAGTTTATGGTTATCATTGGTTTAATGGTTACCCGAAAACACTTAAGCACTTAAAAGCGATAGTAAACCGAATAATACCCAATTACAACTAAAACCAAATCCAACCCAAACAATCCTCGAGAATATCTCTTGTTCCAATCGCTTTTTGTGCATCATGAAGAGTAACAACAAGACCAAAATGATCAATATAACAGTTGACAAAGCCACGATGAGAGCGATGACTTTACCATTGTAGCCTCTCTTCTTCGCCTTATTCGGAGGTGGAGGAGGAAGCTCTGAGAGGTTAAGCATAGCTACAAGTGGATGTTCACCGCCGCTTGAGAAAGTCCAACCCATCACGTTATGGGCACTCGATTGACGTCTTCCCGTCGCTGCTGTGAATCCAAAGAACATTTCTTCTTGAACAGTATGTAACAGATTTGGAACTTGTCTTGTTTAATCATCGTCTTTCTACAAATATGATAGTTTTTATACTAATTGTTTTCTAAAAAAAAATTAACATACTCATTAATTCTAATTATTATTTTAGTAATTATTCATAATTCTCTTCTTCGTTATTTTTCA
This sequence comes from Cardamine occulta, assembly GCA_028015245.1. Classification (NCBI taxonomy): domain Eukaryota; kingdom Viridiplantae; phylum Streptophyta; class Magnoliopsida; order Brassicales; family Brassicaceae; genus Cardamine; species Cardamine occulta. The sequence continues at coordinate 9,749,467 of CM051391.1, forward strand.
CTGAGTATCTCTAACTACACTTTATAAAACTTTTATTTTTCCGTGTGATAGTGTGATCCTGAATTTTTCTATGAATCTTAATTTTTGTGCATCATTAGTTTTATAATTACATAGAGGTAGAGCACATACGCTCCTGTGTGTATATATATATATATGTTCATCTTCTCACTCTCTCTTTTTCCCCTCGCTCTAGCTTTCTCGTTGTTTGTTTAATTACATTTTCCAGGAAAACGTTTCTCGGGAAAAAGAAGAAAAGTCTCAAGAAAGATTTATCTTCGTTGATCGCTACGATGAAACGTATTTTATGCTGTTTCGGAAAAGGTAACGTAGTCCAAGAAACAGCGCAACCATCGGAACCACCGCAACAGCCACAACAGCCACAACCATCGGAACCACCGCAACAGCGACAACCATCAGAACAATCACAACCACAACCACAACCATCGGAACAACCACAAGCAACAGAGTCATCGGTACGTGTTGACGACGAGATCGACGAAGTAGATAATGACGAAGCACCATTTGGAAACAACGAGTTCCTCAATTATGCTTGGAGAAATAATCTCCAGCTCCCTGACGATCGTGAATTCCCAGGTTCGTTTCTCTTTTTTCAATCTTTTGAAAATCGAATTTCTTGTTTTTTTTTTCTGGTTTCTTGTACCATAAGCAAATCTGATTTAGGGCTCCTTCTTCCTTTTGATCTCGTTTTACTATAACTGAAAGTAGTAGAGTTGTTCCTGTTACAAAAAAAGTCTAGATCTTATGAAATTAGCTGATTCTTTAACGTCACATTCTTCTAGTCGTCTAACACAAGAGATTGATTTATAGGGATTATTTCTTGTTTTTAGGGTTCCTTCTTCGTTTTGATCTCGTTTTACTGTAACTAAAAGTCTAGATCTTGTGAAATTAGCTGATTCTTTAACGTAACATTCTAGTCTTACGTGTACCACAAGAGATTGATTTAGGGTTTCTTGTTACCATCTGTAACTTTTAATAATTCAATTTGCAGATTCAAGTGCTAATATTTACCCTTCATCTCCACCTCTACCTGCTGATTCTGGAGCTACGTTTGCATGGCATCAAATTATAGACGGAACCCAAAACTTCCGGGAAACAAATTTTCTCGGCCGAGGCAACTTCGGCGAAGTCTATCGCTGCGAATTCCCAAGAATTGATAAGGTATATACCCAACAAGTCTTGTCTTTTGTTCTTATGATTCAGAAACTTTTACTTTAATCGATCATTAGGTTGGAGCTGCAAAGATTCAAAATCCAAACAATACAAGTGGTCATCTTGAGTTTATTGCCGAAGTTACAACGTTACACGCAGCTAATCACCCAAATGTGATTAAACTTCTCGGAAAATGTTACGGCCGCAAAAACCGTGCTATAGTTTACGAATTCATGCCTAAGGGCTCTCTCGAGGACTACCTTGGTAAAAAAACAAAAACAAATCAAACCTATAAACTGTTTTAGTTCTTAACCTAAGGGCTTGTCTTTTCTTGTAGCAAACGCGAGGCAGGTTCAGGTTTTAGATTGGAACACAAGGATGAGAATTGCTGTTGGTGTAGCTGAAGGTCTTGTTTATGTACACGATGGACTAAAGATGATTCACGGAGATATCAAAGCTGGAAATATTTTACTTGACGAGAACTTTGTGCCGAAGCTGACTGATTTTGGATTGGTTACTAAAGTTGTTGAAAATGAAAACGGCGTTGAGCAACAGAGCGTGATCTATCCTATCAAGGGAACTCCAGGATGCATCGCACCGGAAACACAACGGTTCGGGTTTGTTACGACCAAGTCCGATGTCTATAGCTATGGAGTTTTCTTGTTTCAGCTTTTCACCGCAAGGAAAGCTTTTGACATAAAGAGACGTACTGCGAGAGTGAAAATCACTGATTGGGTATGTATCTAGGTTTTGTTTTTATACATTTCGTGTTCCGCAAGTAATATACTAATTTAGGTTTTTTTTTTCTTTCTCGAATGTATTTAGTTAATGCCAGTATGGAGAAGAGAGGAGTCTACGCCTTTGGTAGTTGATCCTGCACTTGGAAATAAGTATTCCGTACAAGGTTTAAACAAACTGTTTGTTGCTGCGAGGATGTGTATAGACGCACAAGTACATGCACGACCTGACATGAATGAAGTGGAATCGAAGGTTCGTGAAGCTGCAGCTTACCCGCTCCAAGAGGATCCTCCGGTGCCACAGAGGCGTTCCATATAAGAAGTTTGCTCAGACGGTTTTGTGTAGGCTTTTTTGGTTTTTTAGAAACATACTAAAGACTTGGATGTGTAATGGTTTTATTACTACTTCTATGATTTGAGACGAGTTCAGGGTGTGAACTATTTTCTTTTGGTTTAAAGGATGTGAACTTTTGACTTTTGAGACAATGCCATGTAAATAATTGTGAAGTTTGAAACATTTTGTTTTATTTCTCTGTTATGAAACTTTCTTAAAATAGTAGAGAAGCTGAGGGAGAGGATAAAACAGAACATAAAAAAAAAAAAGTTTTTTTCTTCTTTGGAATTTTCTTAGATCCTATTATCCTAATTCCTAAGTCTGTCAAAATAAACAACATCGGCTCGGTGCAGCATAAGCCACCTTTTCGCTTCTTTAATGGCTCCTTTAATTTATAACATTGCTTAAGTCATTGTTTCATCTTCTCTGTAATTTTTCTAAGAAACCTAAACTATTTACGTTGAAGAGAGATAGGAGTGAAAGACCAAAGGAAAATAAGAAGAATATATATATATATAGCCGAGTAACGAAGGGTTTGTACATAACTTTTTAGACATATTTTGTATTATGAATGAATGGTTTGACTGCATCAATTTTTTTGCTTAAGCCCATGTTTGTCAATATATATAAACATAAAAAAAACAGTGGTAAAATGGTGGCAAGTTAGTTTACTGCTACAAATATAATCGTTATATAGGATTTCAATTAAAATCTTCCCAACAATTTCCGACTGAATCGTATGGCTTTCTTAGTAAATCGATGGAAAAGTGGAATGTGTGGTAAAAAATTCATGGGGCAAGTAGTATAGGGAAATCTGTGATTCTGTGGAAAACTTAAGTAGAAGAAAATCCATTAGAACTGTAAACACAGTCAGAAATTGATGGGAAATTTTTGACAATTTCTTCGTCAGAAACATGTTTGAATTATTGATTTCCAATATTTATTATAATTAACTAAAATCATAAAAAAGTTATTTGAAAATTTAATTTATAAATATATAATGAAAATATTTTTTAGATGTATAAATTTGTAAAGACTAAACTGCAAAAAAAAACAAACAAACATAAAACCTCAAAATTTGATTGCTTTTGGAATGCATAAAACTTCAAAAAATAATATGATTTCAACCCATTCCAAAGGTGTGATTCGATGGTGCAAACCACTGAGAGGATGGAAGAAGTGCAACTATGATGGATCTTTTGCCAACAACACTATCCCTGCCAAAGCGGGTTGGGTAGTAAGAGATGAAAATGGAATTTAATTTATCTTGGATCTGCACAGACTGAAGGTAACACTATGGATTCAGTTATAGAATGTGAATTTCGAGCCTTCATCATTGCAATGCAGAATTTTTAGATAAAAGAATACAAAAATGTCTGCTTTGAAGGTGACAATAGAGAGATTAATGATCTTCTTGATGGAAAAAATATGAACTTTGCTTTAATTGGCTGAGTTAAGCACGATTATGGAGAAACAAGCTTGAAAAATGTAGTTTTCAGTGGATCTCAAGGGAGTTTAATCAACCAGCAGATGTTATGGCAAAGAAGAACATCCCACAAGGCTCTGTTTTTCATTATTATCCTTTAATTCCTCTTGTAATTTACCAATTATTACAAAACGATATTACGATATGAACTGTTATATAAAAAAAAAGGTTTTGAAGTTTTTTTTCCTTCTAGAAATGCATCTTTATACTATTAAAAGTGAAGTACAAGTGAGTAATCATTGTATCCAAACACATCTATACTTATTCGTACATATAAACAATCACCTATATATTAATATTATGAAAATTACACTAATTTCAAATTTTCTAAAATATATCTACCTAATTTAAACCTATATATTGAAAAATATGAATCTCCTTTCACCTTCATTTGATCTTATTTCTAAATTACTTTAAATTATTATATAACACATACAATTAATAAAATTTTAGAATCTTTTTTCCATATGTTGTGATTCAAATTTTTAAAAACAGACATATATTACTTAATCAATGAACAAAATGTGTTTGTTTAATGTTCCACATCGATTAAAAATTTGGGCAATAGTTGAGAGCCATATTATAAAAATAACCAAAATAATTTCAAATACAAATGAACATAAAGTTTGACTTAAAATGCGTCCAAATTTAAAAGTTTTATTTGGTTTAATCCGATTTTTTAGTTGAATAAATTTAAACTTTGCAAAAAGTTTCAAAATACTAGAAATATTATTACTTTTTAAAAGTTTAAAATATTATAAATATTAAAAATTTATAAAACATTTAAAATCTTTACACTATTAAAAGTGAAGTACAAATGAGTAATCATTGTATCCAAACACTTCTATACTTATTTTTACATCCAAACAATCATCTATATATTAATACTATGGAAACTACACTAATTTAAAATTTCTTAAAATATCTCTATCCAATTTAAACATATATATTAGAAAAATATGAATCTCCTTTCACTTTTGTTTGATCTTATTTCTAAATTATTTTAAATTATTATATAATAATACAATTAATAAAATTTTAGATTTTTTTTCTCCAGATGTTGTGATTCAAATTTTTAAAAAATAAATATTACTTGATCAATGAAAAAAATATGTTTGTTCAATGTCCCACATAGACTAAAAATTTGGCAATAATTGAGAGCCATATTATAAAAGAACCAAAATAATTTTGAATACAAATGAACATCAAATTTGACTTAAAATGCGTCTAAATTTAAAAGTTTTATTTGGTTTAATCTAATTTTTAGTTGAATAAATTTAAACTTAGAAAAAATTTCAAAATGTTATAAATATTTATACCTTTTAAAGTTTAAAATATTATAAATATTAAAAAATTATAAAATGTTTGAAATATTATTAATATATATCCACACTCTATAAAAATTTATAATATTAATAATATTTAAATTCTTTTAGGAAGTTTGAAATATTAATAATATTTAATCTCTAATTTTTCAAAAACATTAATTATATTTAAACTCTATGAAAACAAAAAATTTCTATATCTCTATACTATTAAAATTGAAGTACAAATAAGTTAATTCTCTACAATCCTTACAATCAAATATAATTATTTTCTTATCTTATATTGTGTTTCAATAGTATGAATTATGATTATCATATCACCTTTGTTTGATCTTATTTTGAAATAATTTTGAATGATTATATAACACAAAAATTAATAAAATTGAATAAAAAAGTGTATGTTCAATGTGCCATATATGCTTAAAAAATTGGACAATGGCTCAAAGTCAATATTATAAACATGACCTAAATGATTCCAAATACAAATGAGCATGAAGGTTGACTTATCACACATCCAATTTTAAATGTTTTATGATTCAAAATACAAATAAACATGAAACTTGACTTATTAGACATCCAATTTTAAATATTTTATTCGGTTTAATTCGGTTATTCAGTTGAACCAATTTAAACCTTTAAAAGTTTTAAAATATTATAATTAAATTAAATTTTAAAAAATATAAAATTATATAAATATTTAAACAAAAAAACGTATCAAATATTATAAATATTTAAACTTTCTTATTAATTTACATAGACATATTAAAAAAAAAATTAAGTCATCTGAATATTTTATTTAAATAACTAATATGTTAAATATATATTAATATGTTTGTTTAGAAACGGTTATTATACACTCTCTATTCCATTTTTTTTAATTCTAAATTAAATTCTAAAGTATTTTAAATTAAAGTAAATCACAATATTTTTAATTTTTGGATCAAAATTAGAGGTCCAGTCAATCGATCTATGCATTGATCGATAGGTTAGTGTTTGAAACGATATGTTTAACCGATCAGTTCTGGTCGATTGGACATTAAGGGGGTTTCATCCCACTAAACACTCTTTTTTAAATTCTTTTAGTTCGGTAAGTAATACTTGATCACGGGTCAATGTGAATTTTGTTGATTTGTTTTCCTGGATTGTAGAGAATTTATAAATAATAGATTTTAACATTGAACCTAATACATATTAGTGTGATGTCGTCAGATTTACTATACCAACTACAGGTCTAGATCATAGTATGACACACAGAAAAATAAATATATAAAATTACAAAATACATAAAAATTAAATAAAAAACTATTGTTCTATTATTTTGTTAACTAATGAACCAAAATTATGAAAATACTTTTATGTATGTTTTCAAAGATTTACTTTAAATTGTCTAGATTCTAAAAGAACACGATTGTTTTGCCATATGTTTTAATCAAACAACATAAAATTTATATTTCTATATGATTCGATGATGAACCCACATTAAATGAACAAAAATATATTAAACGAACAAAATAAAAGTATTTATAAACATTTTTAAAAATTAACAAGTTAAAATTACACATAAAAAGTTGAAATAGTAAGTTTAAAATACAAGTATTTATAAACAGTAAAAAAAAATACTCTAACTTTATGTGAAAACAATTGTCTTGCTGCGGTATACCGCGGTTTCAAATCTAGTAGAATACGTGCATGCCAATCTAGTCCCAATGATTTTAAATAGTTCTAAAATAAATAGAACTAAATAATCTAATAACTAAACGAGTTATTACTAACAATAAAAAAAAAATGGTATTAACATCTCTAGTAAGCATAATCTATTCATAGATGGTTTGATACAGTTTCGTTTTAGTTCCAATCGGATTTTAATCGAATATAAAAGTTTCATGTTTGAAACTTTGATTTCAAATCAGATTTTTGTTTTTATCATATTAGTTTGGAATCGGATTCGTTTTGGATATAATAAAATAAATCAATTTAGTTAGATATAGTTTATATACTTTTCAGATCTATAATTTCAGGTACATGTAGATCAGATCATATCAGATCAATTTACATCTTGATTCTCGTATTGATCACGCTTTTACTTCTTGGTCATGAACAGTAAACACTTTATAACATCTATAGTCAACAAGTCAACGTCGGTAGAGATCCCACAACAACATCTAAAGACACATGTACGTAACCTTTCTTTTTCCACCGACACGTGTCAGTAGTTTTACCTAGAAGTAACTCCAAAAGTGCCACACACATTCACACATACTTATACCCAATTTCCACGGCACCTATTGCCATCAATATCAAGAAAAAAAAAATTAATGTTTTTTCAATTAAATATTTCTCTTTTGCATTTTCCCGAGAGACGTGAAATGAAAAGAAAAATAATTATTTTTATTTTTTATTTCTCTCTTTTTGGGTTGGAGAATTACATAAAAGTTTTGTAGATTCTCTGATCAGAGATTGAGTTATTGGGTACGGAATCGTGTAAAAAAAGTGATTCTCTTTTTTACTTACTTATTGAAGAATTAGAGTAAAAAACTGTTTCTCCCATTTTCTACAATTTTTTTTTTACATTCTTTACTGTTTTTTTCCCCTCTTTTTTAAAATAATTGATTTCTTCTTGAGGGACCCTTTAAATTTGTTGTGTCATAGAATTTACTCTCTGCGTTTTAACTGTTGTTGCTTTGTTCTTGTTGTTTGGTTGTAAATTCTTGATACTCTCGTTAGGTGAGTCTCTCTATCTCCCTCTCTCTTTCTTTCTTTCTCTTTCCTTACTTAGCTTTTGTGGCTGAGAAACAAAGAACCTCGAAGAAATTTTGGAGCTATAGAGATTTTTCTGGTGAATAAATTTTGTCTTAAATTATCTTGTTTAATAGTTTTGTTGTGTGTGAAGAAAGTTGTTTCCTTTTTTATTCTTTTAGTAGCTATCTTTCTAATTCTAGTAACTTCACTGGTTCTTGAACTCTTCTTCCAACCTTTTCTTTCTTTCTTTCTTTCAGATCTCTGTTTTTCTTATCTTTCTGCAGTGGAAACTTCTAAGTTATAAAGATGTTAGTAGTAATTGTACTTTCAAGATTGGATTTTGATTAATCATTCTTGTCGTTTTGTTGATTTGGTTCATATAGGTTTGCTAGGTCTTTGATTTTCTGGATCTTGTTAGAAAAAAAGATGAATCTTTTGATTGTTTTATGAAAAAAAGTTTCAACCTTTATAGATTTTAAAGATTTGTGTTATAATCTAATAATTTTCTTGTATTATGTTATTATGTAGATGGAAGAAAATTGTGAGTTTCGACATTGGGATGAGTTAATCCCAGATGCTCTTGGTTTAATCTTTAGTCATTTACCACTTCAAGAAGTCTTAACAGTTGTGCCTAGAGTTTGTAAAGCATGGAACAGAGCTGTGATTGGACCTTATTGTTGGCAAGAGATTGATATTGAGTTGTGGAGTAACCGTTGTCACCAGTCTGATCATCTTGATCGAATGCTTCAAATGTTGATCCATAGAAGCTCTGGTTCTTTGCGAAAATTATCGGTTACCGGCCTTCGAAACGACTCTATCTTCTCCTTTATTGCTCAACAGTGAGTTCTAGTTATCCGAATTTCCACTTTCTTTGGTATATAGGCATAATTTAGGTGTGTGTTCTATTATTTGGCATGTATGAATTGGTTTGAGAAGCTTTTAAATGGTTATAGATGTAATCTTGTTTGTATTTGAATGAGATTGAAGTAACATGATTACTAAGTTATATTGTGACTAATACTTTTTTTATGTTTCGTTGTTTGTTTTTGTAAGTGCTGGTTCACTTAAAACCTTGAAGGTACCAAGAAGCGGTTTGACCAATTCGGGTGTAGTAAACGTAGTTGAAAAGCTTTCATCTCTCACTTTCTTGGACTTGAGCTACTGCTGCAAAGTAGGTCCAGAGGCGATACAAGCCATAGGCATACACTGTAAATCCCTGAGAGAGTTTTGCAGAAACATGCATCCATTGGATGTAGCAAGTGTTGTCTCTCACGATGATGAAGCTTATACAATCGCTAACACAATGCCGAAGTTGAAGCGGTTAGAAATCGCGTACCATCGGGTCAGCACGGAAGGAGTACTCAAAATCTTGTCTTCATGCATTTTTCTCGAGTTCTTGGAACTTAGAGGCTGTTGGGACGTGCAACTCGATAACAAGTTCTTCAAAGAGAAGTTTCCAGATATGAAAGTGTTGGGTCCACGCGTGATCGGATTCTATGATATGATAAACGATTGGGAAGATTGCTGCTCGGATTATTTCTCGGATGGATCTGATTACTTGGCTTGGGAGTTTCTTGAAGATTGTGTAATGGGAGAGTTTTATGAAGATGAGTTTGAGCATGGTTGGGACGATAATTTTTATGCGGATAACATTAATATTGAAATGGAACCGCATATTTGGCCGCCATCTCCATGAATCCAGGTCTTAACCAGGTCTTGTTATGTTTGAACTCTCAATATAAAGTTGCTTCTAGAATGGTTTTAGCTAGCCTCTTATGTGGTGTTAATCTATGTATGATGTTTGAACTTGTGTGGCTACTTTGTGTTATTATAATCTAAACCGGGCTGGTTCATGGCTTTAATGTGTCTGTTTACTTTAGCGATGTTTAGATTCATATATATATATATATATATGTATGTGTGTATGTATAGAATTAGAGATGTCAAGTTGATGTATAAGAAACAAAAGAATTGAAGGAAGTAAAAGGACAAGGTATTGAGGAAGAATTCAAATGTGATGGGGTCACTTGGAAAATAAGCTTTTTACTTATCTGCCATTTACGAAAATCCAAAAGTATCCTTTGAATCTTTGAAAAATTCAAACTGACCTAAAAAAAGTATCTGAAAAGCCAGCGCCTTTTTCCGTGTGTTTGCCAGCTTTCATCCAACGGCTCTCACTTTCATCTCCCAACCGTAATCGTCGCTCCCCACTCATTCACAGAATCCCTAAATAAAAAAAAAAAGCTCGAGAAAAAAAAGAAAGAACAAAAAAAAAAAAACAATTACAACTCTCTCGCTGTCTCGCAGATCTGAAACTTCTCCTTGCGTTCGTCTCCGATCTAACGGCGAAGAGAAATGGCGGCTTCCTCGGCTAGGGAAGAATTCGTTTACATGGCGAAACTCTCAGAACAAGCAGAGCGATACGAAGAAATGGTAGAATTCATGGAGAAAGTCGCGAAATCTGTAGACAAAGAAGAACTCACAATCGAAGAACGGAATCTCCTCTCCGTAGCTTACAAAAACGTAATCGGAGCTCGTCGTGCTTCATGGAGAATCATTTCATCAATCAAATAAAAAGAAGATAGCCGTGGCAACGATGACCACGTCACCTTGATTCGTGACTACAGAAGCAAAATCGAAACCGAATTATCAAATATCTGTGACGGAATCCTCAAGGTTCTCGATACTTTTCTTGTTCCTGCTGCTTCTTCTGGAGTTTAAAACTGGTCAAGAGAGGAAAGATGCTGCTGAACATACTCTTACTGCTTACAAATCTGCTCAGGTTTTTTTGAATCTGTCTTTCCTTCGATCTTGTTGATTCTGTATGATTTGTGAAATCTGATTTTTTGGATTTTGTGTTAGGATATTGCGAATTCTGAATTGGCTCCAACTCATCCGATTCGCCTTGGTTTAGCATTGAATTCCTCTGTGTTTTACTATGAGATTTTGAATTCTCCAGATCGTGCTTGTAATCTTGCTAAGCAGGTTTGGTGTCTATCAGAAGCTTGTATATAAGATTATGTTGATGGGTTATGTATGTGTTTTTGATGAGTTTAATGGATTTAATTAGGCGTTTGATGAAGCAATTGCTGAATTGGATACTCTTGGTGAAGAGTCATACAACGATAGTACTTTGATTATGTAGCTTCTTCGTGATAATCTCACTCTCTGGACTTCTGATATGCAGGTATTGTAGTGACTCTTGTTTTGATACTTGCTTTATGAAACCATGAGCCTATTTTAATAAGATTAGATTTGGAAATCAAATAGTTTGGTTTGGTTTCAGAAAGCGATGAAAGTGTTTTTTAGCAGAATTAATGGTAGGCAATAGCGGAATAGTTAGAAAAGTAAGAGATAACTGATGGTATTGCTTTCGGTCTAGTTATTTCTTCTTGTTTTTGGTGAGTAGATTTGGAAAATCAAATGATTTACTTCACGTTTTGATGGAAATTACTGTTGTTTATGTAATCTTCAGTTCTCATAGCGTAAAGATGTACTTAAGCTTCCCTTCTGGTTTGATTTTGATAATGATAGTGTTGTCAAATGTGTTAATCAGGATGATGTTACTGACGACGTCAAATGATTTCAAAAAGATTAGATTTGGCAGTCGAAGGGTTTAGTTTACATTTTGATGCTTTCTTCTGGTCAGATGATTTCGAAAAAACTAGATTTGGAAATAAAATGGTTTAGTTGACATTTTGATGCATTCTTAATTTCTTATGGTATTCTTCTGGTCTGATTCTGATTTTAATGTGTGTTAATCCTAGTTTGTTGCTTGATTTCGGAAACCATGAGCCTAATTAAGCAATTAAGAAAGGCTAGGTTTGGAAATCAAATGGTTTAGTTTGCATCTTGATGCATTCTTCTGGTCTGATTTTGATCTTAATGATTGTCAAATGTGTTAAATCCTGTTTAAGCTTGTTCTGTTACTTAATTTCTGAAATCATTAGAGTTATTAAGCCATTGAAGAAGACTTAGATTTGGATATCAAATGATTTGGTTTATAGTTTTGATGCTTTCTTCATTCTTTGATTCTTCTGGTCTGATTCTGATTCTGATGATATTGTTAAATGTGTCTTTAAGCAGGACGATGTCACTGAAGAAATCAAAGAAGCACCAGCACCAAAACCTGATGAAGAACAACATTCCTAAGTCTTACGATGACTTCGTTGTTATTTCAGTAATCTAAAAACTTCTCCATTAATAAGTTTTTCTTCTTGGAGAAGTTTCTGTGTTGGTTTCTTCTGATTTCTACTTTTGCTATCTCGAAGCTTTCTGAGGTCTGTCTAATTATTCATTTCTCTTGGATGCTACTGGATTCCTATTATTTTTCTTGTTTTCCTCAACGATTCGACTCTCATATTCTGTTTTATGTTTCTTTGTTTGTAACGGATTCAACTTTCTTTTTTCTTATCTCAACGTGATTAAATCTCAAGAAAAATCTTTGGTTTATTTCTGCAATCGATTGCGGAAAGAGTTTAAGTTTGCTAAGGTTTATACATATATAGTGTACATGGCTCATTAGCTTATAGCTTGAGTTTGCTCAGATTGATCCGCTCGATAGGATATGTGTACGCCTCAAAGTTGATTTGCTGTCCTAAGCAACTTAGCTTTGTGAATGCTGTTATCAGATCAACCTGCAACCATGTTCAAGAACTCAAAACATGAACATGAGCTTGATGTAACTAGAGGAGTATGAGTAGTCAAAATCAAGTAAAAACAAAACCTCGTAATCTGTCTGAGATACGGTCTCACGGCTTCGTTGATACTTCTGAACCCATGGTGCAACTTGTGGGTCGCTAGCTAAGAGCTGTTCTGTCGCAGCTTGATCAGGACCCAAGAATGCAGACATTACAGCTAGCTACAAATCCACCAAACAATACAGGTTAGTTGTAGTCGTAGTCATAGTCTCTTTAAACTGAAGAAAGTCATGTACCTGACGAGGACCCAATCCAATGGCAACGAACTTATCTTTCATCTCTTGCACAGTTGCTTTTCCCCATTGTGGGATCCTACCTTCTGGATCTGCCTCTGTTGCATCACTCCTTCCAAAATTTCTATCAAACAAGCCCCACTAATACATTCACAACAACTCAGTCTCAATTTGAACAAGGTCTCTCGACGTGACACACAATGCAGAAGAGCATATAACATGGTGTACCTGGCCAGCTGAACCATATGCTGTATAGAGTAAATTCCCTTTTTCTTCATTTCCACCGCATTTTCGGATTGCCGAGGCTAAAAACGTTGACTTAACCGCTGATTGTCCTACAGAACCAACCCAAAAACCATTTCAATTTTTTACAACAACAATGCTGTGTTTATAAACAAGTTTTTGTATATGTTATATCATTCATCCATCACCTGCCAACTGAATGAGATCTGCATATGAAATAGGTCCACCCTTTGAGACCGAGTCAATCTCCTTCTTCACTTCCTCTATTAGACTCAACCCATCAGCAAGCCCCTCGTTCTCTGCTCTACTTAGCTCAGAGCTTCACAAAAAAGATAACATTGCATGAGACATCATGAAAACACTATCTAATAATGTTTTTAACATCGTCTAAGTACCTGAACCGTATCGATCCATTAGCTCCCCCGGATTTCGTAGGCTAACCAAACATTAAGTTTAAAATGCTATTTGTTAAGAGTTGTGCAATCACAAGAATGATCAATAAGAGAAATATGAAGCATTACCTTATCATAAGTCATAGCATCATTGAGAGCTAGTTTTAGTATTGAAGGTACAAGCTCTGGTTTAGCCTTAATAGCGCTTGAAAGCGTAATCTTGATCTTAGCTATATAATAAAAATGAAAACTTTTAGTTCAAATTAACATTTCAAACTGTGAGATATGTTAAAGAACTCACATTGAAGCTCAGATCGTTGTCTTCTCTGATTCAAGTCAGCAGCTTTAGCATCACCCACATGATTAATGAAACCATTACCTATTAATTCCTAACAAGAGAAGATCATCACTGCCAAGAACTCATTAGTCAACATTTAACTAAATCTTATCTCTTAACCAAAGACTGTTTCTCATTTGCATTATGTAATTGAGTTGAATTAAGTGTTAATGTACCATTCCTACGGCGGTGCTAGCGAGTTTGAGAACATCACGGCGGTGGAAAGATAAACTTTCACCGGAAACTTGAGGTTCCATCTTGCAACATCGTATAGCAACAACAGCCTGATTTGATGATCAAGATTGGAACATAAGAATGTAAAATGCGTTAGAAATAAAAGAATGTGAAATGGTTGAAAAACTCACAGAGCGATGGGAAGAGGAAGAGAGTGTGGTGAGATGTTGATGATTGGTGAAGGAAGGAACAGTTGAGAGGAAGGAGACTCCTCCCATTTTTGGTTTGAGAAGACAGAAGAGAGAAGATATGTCTGAAGAAAATGAAGAGTTTGTGTGAGTTTGGGTTTTGTGAACTGAAGGATACACTTTTGAGTTTTGTGGATTCTCTGTTATCCAAATCTCCCAATCATATGGGTCCATTTGTTTTCATTATTTAACTCCTATTATTTATTTATTTTTTCACTAAGAATTTAATCATATTAATGATTTTATAAATATGTCATATAAGTTTTGTTGTTGTAAACTTGTAATAAATATCAGAAGGTTAATCCACGATTCGGAATATACTGTGTTAATTTATCTTGGGGGTTATTGGGTTAAGGAAAAACTAAAAATAAAGAGAAAAGGGAATTATTGGTATATTTTAATTGTTTTATTAACAAAATATATTGAAAGAGGTAAAAAATTGCTGCAAAACTACTTTGCAGTAAACAACTAAATTAGACCGCTTTAAATTAAAAGTTGATAAATCAATGTTTCGATTAATTAATAAAATATTATAGTTTCAATGTTATTAATTTATTAAAATTTTTCTACTCGATGAAAAAACAGAATAATAAGACATAAAAACTAATAATTTTGTATTCCTTTGTTTTTGTTCCGCTTTAACTTATACCGTTTAATTGATTACCTATATCGCAAAAAACTTTGCAGTAAATAACTTTTGGCTTTTACGGATGGGAAGAAACGATCTATAGAAGGTATTCTTCAAGTTTTTTCAGAATTTTCTAAGTGTTCGGGACTGAACATAAGCTTAGAGAAGTCAACTCTGTTTATGGCTAGTGTGTCAGAGGAGGTAAGAGTAACCATACTTGATCAGTTTCCCTTTGATTCGGGTACATTACCAGTGAGGTATTTGGGGTTACCATTGTTGACAAAGAGGATGAAAGTTGAAAATTACATCCCACTTTTAGAGGGAAAATAAAATGTTGGACTGCGGGGTACCTTTCTTTTGCTGGTAGGCTGCAACTGATTAGCTCCGTTATTCATAACTTGACAAACTTTTGGATGTCAGCTTTTCTATTACCAAAGGCATGCATTGCAGAAATAGATAAGCTATGCTCTGCTTTTCTATGATCTGGTCCGGAGCTTAATGTGAAAAAAGTGAAGGTTTCATGGACAGAGGTTTGTAAATCCAAGGAGGATGGTGGACTGGGTTTAAGGCCATTAGAAGAAACCAATAAAGTTTGCTGTTTAATACTTATTTGGAGAATTTTCTTAGCAGACTCATCTCTTTGGGTAAATTGGATTCTAATGTATTTAATTCGAAAAGGCCCTTTTTGGACAGTGAATGAATTTTCTTCATTGGATTCATGGATGTGGAGGAAGCTTTTGAAATATAGAGAGCTGGCAAAGTTTTGTAACCCGAAAAGACCCTTTCTAAATCGAATGTTTTTTCTTAGAATGAAGGTTTGTAATGGAAAATCAACTCTTTTTTGGTATGACCATTGGTCTCTTCTGGGTCGTGTTATTGATATAACAGATGAAACAGGGTTTATCGATTTAGGGATACCAAAGTTAGCTACGCTGGAGCTGGTACTCCTCACCCACAGAAAGAAAAGGCATCGACATGATAATTTCATCTGAGTTGAGGAGTATATCGAAACTCAAAGAAATAGCAGACCCATGGAAGGTGAAGATAGGGTACTGTGGCGACGGAAAGATGATAAATTATCTTCGAAGTTTATCTCAAAAAACACATAGAAGTTAGTACGCCAGGGAAGTCCAACCAAAGAATGGTGGAAGGGTATATGGTTCTTGTTTGCAACTCCCAAGTACTCTTTTCATTCATGGCCGGCTGTTCTGAACCGGCTTTCGACAGGGGATCAAATGCAGCAGTGGAGTTCAGGGGCACATGTTTATTGTGTTTTATGTCAAAAAAATCTGGAAACTTGAAACCACATCTTTTTCTCATGCAGTTTCTCAGCGGAGATAGGGATAAATTGGTCAAAAATTTGCTACAACAAAAGCATACTAGAGAATGGGATCAGCTCATGAGGTTATTGATGGACACATCTCTGGATAAGGTTTATCTTTTTCTTTTACGCTATACTTTCCAGGCTGCGCTACACATTATTTGGCAAAGAACGTAACAACAGAAGGCATGGTGAAATACCAAACCCAGTATCCAATGTTACTCAACTCATCGACAAGCAAGTGCGAAATAGGCTATCCTCCCGGCAAATGGGAGACAAAGAACTAGAGAAGGGAATGGAGACATGGTTTGCGACAAGATAAGAAGAATTCAAACAATATTTCAAAGTTTATTTTACTAATGTCATTCCACTTAAGGTTCCTGATACAAACACGGGAATCCACCCAATGATTTAATCAACGAAAGCAAAGGTTCGAAGCTAGAGTGGTCGGATGGATGAAGATAGCGATGGAGATGAGGGTTTGATGGTTGAATCACACAATCAACACATTAATAAACAACTTAAATCACACAAGTTATTGATCCACAACACACAAAGGCGTAAAAGAGTCCATACAATACTCAATTGAACAAGAAACATAAACGAACCCGGCTTTTGTAAAACAAACTCAATGTTTATTAATTAATTTCGTAGAAAGATGAGTACAAATGAAGAACTAAGCTATGCTTATATAAAACAGACCACAAACGATCAGAAAACTAACAGAAGCAAGAGAAATCGCATAGAATTAAATAAAAGAGCAGTTGGAGTTTTTTTTTAATGTGATTACTGGCTCAAAAAATGGAAAGTGTGATATGCCTTATATCTTGACAACTTGGGAAGGAAATGATTAGTGATGCGTCCGTGGGAGCCTCTGATGCACAAAGAAGGTCTCCAAAACGCATCCAAGTAAGGCAAGTGGCTGGAATTTTTTTTTGTCTCAAATGTCCCCCAAGCCAAACATTTTTTCTTTCTATCTCTACTTAATCTTTCATACCCCTCCTTATTCCAAAAGTAACCCTCATTGCTTCAATTAAAAAATCATAATTTTAAATAAATCTTAATTAAAAAAAGAAATTGGTTAAATGGAGGAAAGAGAAGAAAGGTGGGAAGTTTACATTGGTGATAATTTATGGAAATAATTAATTTTAAACCAATAAAATCAAGACATGTGTAAAGAAGAATTCATCTTCTTCTTTGTTGAAACGAGAAAATGGAAAACAAATAATACATCTACCATTGTTCGATTATTGAACCTTCATTTGAGGTATTTTCTTTTTCCTTTATTTACCCAGTGTTGTTATATTAATGATTTGTTGTTGTTTTTGTGGGTATGAAGTTATGTGGGATGTTAAAATTGCAATGTTCATAAGTATTGAAATTATGATATATTATAGATTTAAAAATTTAATTATTTTTGTGTGCACATTGGGTTATTAAACAAATTATCTTGATAAATTAGTGACTTACATTGGTAATAGTTTGTGTTTTATGGATTGTGGTGGTGAAATCATACTGATCGTAGGTAGATAGAAATCAAAACCGTTGATAAATACGAAATTACCTAGAACAAGTACAACTAATACAACTGTGTATATTTAGTAAAACTGGTAAAAACTGTTTGAGTTTAGTATAACTGATACAACTTGGTACTACTAAGACTACCGAAAACTAATATCCAATGATATTTTTATTAATTTTAGGGGAAAATGAATAATATAGGATGCATAAGTATACATTTTGATTATAGACGATATTATTCAAATAATGGAGCTCAGTGGATTTTTAAAACTTCACACACTGGTGATACGTGGAAGGTACTGCTTTCATTTGGTATATCCAATGGGTTCTTGAAATGACATTGTACACTGCCGGTCGATCAAAAACTGTAAATTCGACGATCTTTGAAACTCCTGCTGCGAGCATAGGTAATTTAATGGTGCTAAGTGACATGGATGCTTCACTTGTGAAAGCAATGAGCGGGGTTGGAGGTCCAACTATATCCACCCTGTTAACCACCATCCTTTGTAGAGTACTTAGGAAAATGAGGTCAACTGAACTCCCAGTATCAATCAAGACTTTGGAAACTTCAAAATTTGCGATATCAAGAGTTATCACCAACGTATCATCATGAGGGTTTGCAAGCTGTTGAGTATCAAAATCTTCAAAGGTTATCAACATATTAGTCTTGATTTTCCTTGGTTCTCTACTCACTTCCATAACAGCAGTCCCGCTTATGCTTTTTGATTGCACGGACTGTGTCTTGACATAACTACATGCCTACAATGATTATGTATATTCTTCCTTCCAGAGGTTTGGTTGGAGTATGCTCGGAAGTTTTTGGTTTCTCTGCGACTGGCTCTATGCCTTGCTCGCCACGATATTTATGATATTGCTCGACGAAATCTTTGATCTTAAAGTCTGCGAGGTCTCTAGTGGACCACAGCTCGACCAAGTGTTTTTTGAAGACATTGCAGTCTTTGGTACTATGCCCATTGACTCTGTGGATATTACAATAAGAATTCACATCGCGAACCCAAGTATTCAAGGAAGGAGATCCAAACTTTTTTTTTCCAGGAGAGGATCGTCCAACACTATTACTGTACGGGTTAGCCCCGAAGTGTTTGGTATCTTTTGTGGTCTTTGGCTCGAGCTTTTTAGTTGTAGGCACAACTCCGGGCTTTGCAGTCTGGTACTTCTTCTCGAATGTTGCCTTTTCTTCTACAGTCTTGATCCAGTTGTTTGCTCAAAACAAAGCGTCATGGATGGTAGTTGGCTTATTAACTGCCATAAACCATTTTGTAAAGCTGCCAATGCGGCAGTGTGGGATATTCTCGGGATCTTTGACAAGATGTCCTTGAACTTGGCAATATGCTTTCTCAAAAGTTCCTGAGGACCCTGAGACAAGTTCCAAAGGTCACTATATGTTTTACCCTTCTCCATGAGTACTGAATATTGCATGATGAAAACTAATGATAGTTGATCAAAACTATCAATCATAGCGGATTCAAGTTGTGTAAACCACAAGAGGGCTTGTCCAGAAATATTCTCTGAAAAAAGCTTGCAGTAACATGCATCTTCTTCATGCGCTTCGAGCTCGATTCGCCTAGCTGCAATGTGAAAAGCAGCCAAATGGCTCTTAGGGTTGGTTATTCCATTGTAAGTTGGTATATTGACCCTTTAGCGCATCTTTAATCTGAAAGTTATCTATCCGAGCTGTAAATGGTGAACGACGAGTTTCTTCTATCACTTTGTCTACTTCAGGAGCTGAACTAGTCGCTTGGTGGAACTTTGACTTTATCTCGTCAAGAGTACGATTCACTTGGTTAAACTCTAAGACGATTGCATGTCCCCAAGTTTCTCCTATCTCAACTGGGATGTCATTGTTTTTGTTGTTGACCACTTCTGCCACAATTGCAGGATTGACTCCATCTCCAACTACGTGATTGGCAAGATTCGCTTATGCACCAGAATTGGTTCCAGCTTGAAGTGTGGCTGTTTGGTTGATCGGTGTCTGAAGGTTGATACTTTTAGAAGGATTCACAGGAGTTTGAGGATTGAAAATCCTTGTGGTCCTATAAAGTACACGAACACTACGATTTCCGAAGGAAGGCCCATCAGATATTGAATCCAAATTGGAAAAGAGAGTCTCTTGATTATTGCTCAAGTTTACCTGACCGCTCTTCAAAGAGATCATCTCTCTTTCTATGGTACCGAGTTTCGTGGACAGATCGGTCATGCTTTGAATGATTATTGAAAGGGGTTCCTGGAAGGTAGGGATAGCGGCATGATCATTGTTGATACCAGTTTGGTCTCCACCATTACCACCAACTATGATGAATTTGATGAGGAGAACTGTTCTGAAACGGTAGATTTGTAGTTTGAAAGTCTGATTCTTCCCACAGATGACGGTAAAATGTGGATACAAGATCTCTCATCCAATAATATATTGAATTATAATTAAAGTAAAATAGAATTTGCCTATAAAAACGAACTGAAAATAGAAATAGATTTGCAAAGTAAAAAGTATGAATTTGTCTATATTGATTTCGAGTAAGAAAATGATTGACCTTCTCATATGAGGGTCTATATTTATACAACAATTAATGATTAAATGCTACAAATAAAGTCTAATCCTATGATTCTCCTTTAATTCGCCGGTTTCGATTTGGTTTTTAATGTCGTAATGTCTTGACTTTTGATTGATTCCTCCTTCAGCTTGCAGATTTACCTCGTTTCGCGGACACTTCTTGCTTCATTTGCTCCTTTCCTTCGTGAGGCTTCACCACTGATCGGACCTCAGTTCGCTCCGTAGAGCTCTTGTATGGTTCGCCCGTCCTTTCTTACTCCGAACTGAACCAGCCTTTACTTTGACCTGCTGAAGTGGTTGACACGTGTCATGATTGGAGAGAGTGGATCCTCGGTTCGGATCCGGTATCGACAATTGGCATGTCATTTTTTTTGTCACCCTTATCTATTTTACTGTTTTTCTCTCTTTATATATTTATCGTTGATTTTGTTTGGTCTCAAGAAGATGGTTTTGTTATTGATCTCTTAGTTCTCTGTTTTAATCTGAGTATATATATTTGCTTTCATTTTCAACATTGTTTCTTCTGGATGAGATTTGTCCTCTGGGACCAATTTCATGATGACACTTATATATGGACTCAAATACTTAATGAGATGTGTAAAAATGTTGATTGTAATTGAAGAAAACATCCCTTGAGTTGTACCATTCCTGGTTTATATAGTCTCAGTCTTGATGTTCTTAAATTATGCGATTTCTTGCTAGCTTAGTTTTGAAAGGTTGAAACTTTTGGTTCTCTGTAACTAGGCCTGGGCAAAATATCCGATATCCGAAAACCAATCCGAATCCGATCCGAAAAATCCGGATCCGAATCCGAACCGAATGGATTCAAAATCCGAATGGATTCAAAATTTCCCTACCCGAATAATCCGAACCCGAACCGAACCGAATCCGAATCCGATCGATATCCGAAATAAATCCGAAATAATCCGATATTAACTATACAATATATATATATTTATATAGTTTATATATATATTTTACAGTTATATACACTCATATAGTCATATTTCCTTATCGAGATCTCAATTTTCCTTTTCTTTTTGATTATACATCCTATTTTCGATTCATATTCGGGTTTTTTGGATTTTTCGGATCTTAGATACAAATCCAAAATAACCGAATATATGTTGGGTTTTATAAAAAAAAAATGAAATCCGAATCCGAATCCGATTAAATCCGATCCGAATCCGATTAAATCCGATCCGATCCGAAACCCTATTATAATCCGAACGGATTCTAAATTTCCCTATCCGAAAAATCCGAAATCCGAAAAATCCGATCCGATCCGATCCGAAAATCCGAATGCCCAGGCCTATCTGTAACAATGGGTCTTGCCTTAGATGTTGAATCTTGTAGAATGGAACATTTTCGCTGCTTTGGGGTCTCAAGAACGCCACACCAAGGCTCTGTAACCTTTCCTGATATCTGTAAGAAAGAAAGACCGTAGCTCTTATAGTCAACCAAAGAGGGCAGCAATACATCTAGTACTTGGGATCAATTCTTCATCTAGGACAGATCCTATTTGTGTGTTTCCTAAGTCTGATCATGCCAAAGGAAACCCAACTTAAGAATCACATTAGAAACACCAGTACGATCCGTTTTCTAAATTTATTTTCCGTACACGTTCCCAAAATTTGCCAGGCTGAATGAGCACTTCTCCTTATTCATCAGTCTCTCCCTTGAACGTACTTCTAATCCATGGCATCCTTTACTGATGAACCACAAAGAAGAGATCCCGTTGCCCGTTGGTGGCATTAACAAGGTTCTCGTAATCGAACTCCTTTGTCGAAGTTTGGTGCTCAACCCTGAATCCGTTCTGATTGTGCATTTGTTTTTTCCATTTGGCTTATAGTATTTAGGTTGTAGAGAATAGGTCTGTATGTATGTCTGTGTAACAAGAAACTTAGTATCGAACACAAAACACTACTTTAACAGTAAGCACATATTTGAACTTCTGGATTATATTAGTTTACAATTAAACACGTATAACATGAATCTTCCTATCTTCATATCCATTGCTTTACGGTTTGCAGCAGTTTCTCAACCATGGGCAAGAGTGTCAGATTGACCATACTTCAAAGCCGCTAAGAAATTGCTGCAGCATGACTCTGTACTTGATAATATCACCAAGACGACGGTATCCACACAAATGCAAATCATCTTCTGAACACTGAGAGATGCAGCGATAAAAATGTTTCAGCTTCAGCCTGTCTTTTCATGTTGCATCTGGTGTGGGGACTCCAACTTGAAGATGGACAACGTCAACATCCTTGAATACCAAACATGCTAAACAAATCATTATCCCAAGCACTGCGTATTATATCCTCATGGAAACATCATAAACGTGTTTGATACAGTGAATAATGAGGATTGGTTCTTCAGGCATTCAGATTTGTATTTACTAGAACCAGTAAGATTTTAGGATCTGAAGCATTAACATCAGAGATTGAGAGAGAAGTTTGGCTTACGAGAGTGTTTCAGCTACATAGAATATTGGAAGCTTCCCTAAACCTGCACACTTCCACGTTCTTGTCGGGGCCACAATCGATTTTTCAGGTCCTGATCCTGTAGCAGTTAAAACAAACTGCATATATTCTTCTGTTAACACTGGTTTATGTTTAGGTACTGTGAATAAGGAACAAGAATCAAATGTCTCATGCGGAGTTTAAAGAAAAATTCGTTTACCAATGGAAACAAGATGGCCATAAGCGCTCCGCTCACAAGTGGCGAGAGAAAGAAAATGGCCAACACGCAAGGGCTTCCTGAAAACCGAACAAAAGCCAGCATTTAGTTGTTTTCTTTAATCTCTATATTAATGTCGCCAATGTAACCAATAAAGTAGAAAAGGTTACCAAAACCCGTAAAGAATGCCCAGTTAGATTGAAAGAATTCAAGCCTTTTCTCCAGCGGAATCCCGGAGAAGTTCCATTTATATCTGTAATGAGAACCCATAATTGGTGAGTTTTCAAAGTCCATTTCTAGACACCATTGACTAGGCTCAAGTATATGATCAGAGATAAAAGCTTACTCGTAACAATAGTAGGCATACATCCATGAAAGAAGTAAGAAATTCAGTATTTTCCCAATGTATGGTATAACACCAACAACATAAACCTGTTTTATACAGACCATTAGGTTATCACATCTGTTACCATACCCAAATGAAGAAAACATATAAATTCAATGGAGATTTACAAAATACCTCAAGAAAAAAAAATGTCAGGAGAAGTATCGAATACACCTGCTCTCCTATATCGATCATCACCCTGAAAAAGAATCATGTAGCAGAATGAAACAGGCTTAACACATACAAACGGGTTTTTTTTTGCTGTTCGTATTTGAAGTAGCGACAAGGTTAGAGCAGTACCCTCCAAGACCAGAAGGCCTTTCAGCATTTGCAGTGTTCAGTGACACTGGAGCTTCACCTTTTCTTAATGATTCTGCTGAGCTTAAGTCAGATTTCTCAATTGCCTCAAATCCAAGCTTTGCAATATCATTATACCTGAAAATTAGATGGTCCTAAATGTTGATGGAAAAGTATAGAAATTTGTTTTCGATTGGCAATTCTCAGATTGTCAAGGTTCAAACATACAAGATTTTTCAACCGCTAACTATAGTATTTGAGTTGAGTGATCTTCAAGGATTTTTTCACAAGTTGAATAACTAAAGTAAAGATGCAAGAAGATTACCAGATGTTACTCAAGATGAAGCTGAGCATGTACAGAGGATAGAACCAAAATACCTGTATCCAAAAATAAGATCGTTCTTTATGTGTCAGATAACAAATATGTGTCAGATACAAAAGCTCTATCAAGAAGGGTCTTCAAACCTCAAAGAAACAATAGACTACCGAAATCTCTATATGTAAGCAACAGCATACTTACATAAAAGAGCTGCAAAAGTCCACTACGTAGAAAGTCGTAAAATCCTCCATACGAACAAAACTCTTGAGAAGTAACAGGAGAACACTGATCAGGTAATATCCATTGAAGTGCTGGATCAATAAACCACTTAAACACACCTAAACTGCACCAATCTCAAAAACCAAAACCCAAAGGTAAGCTCCTATAAAAGTATTGAATTGAGAGCATTCTATTCATAAAAGAGAGCCAATCTTTATTCTCTGGATCATAAGTAATCACAAAAAGTCTTCATTTTTAAACCTAATCAAGCAAAGTAGAAACCATAAGATGAGATTTTTACCTTCCCAAGAAAATGAAACCATTCAAAAGAAAGCACTGTCCAGTTCGTAATAGGAGCTTTCTCGACCTAATCACCAATTAAAAACCAAATCGTCCTCACCACTGAGATTAGATTGAAATTAAAGTTTCTTAATTTATGATTAAACGAATGAGATGAACCTGTGACAGAGAATGACAACACGGTGAAGAGAACAAGCTTCTCGGAAACCTTCAAGCCATAGAAGTAACACCTGCTTCGATTTTGCAATCATTTGATCAAATCAAAGGCTTCGCGGTTTCAATTTTCGATGACGGAAGAGATTGATAGAAGACGTTGAACCTTACAAGCAACAATGATTAGGATTTATAGTTTTATAGAAAAGTTTTAAGTTGGGTTTAATTAGACGCAGCAAGGGATGGGCAAAGTATCCGCACCCCATACCCGAATCCAAATCCGACTCGAAATAGGCAGTTTGGTTCGGATACGGGTGTACCATAATATCCGATCGGGTGTAATTAAAATTTTATTGTCAAAGATACATTTGGAAATTATTTTTGGAAAAGAAGAAGAAATCATATTTCAATAGAGAAAGAGTTTATACATGCTATAAAAAGAGAGAGAGTATATACATATGTATGTTTTTCTACATGAGTAAATTATTTAAATTTATAAATTATAAGTTTATTATTAACATATTAAATTTAGATAACATCCAATAGATTTTAGTTTTTATTGTCGTTTGTATTTTGGTCACCGTGTGAGATATGGAAATTAGATATGGTGACTATGATCTCGCTTATATCTAGGCAAGTCAGTCTTTCCGTAAAATCTCAATTGTCTCTATATTTTTCTCTAGTTCATATTTATATCGATTTCTAACCGAATATGTTTTTCTTCTTGAATCTTCACTCGCCGAAGTATTTCGCCATTCCTTGTTTCCTAATGTTTTCTGACAATATCGCATCTCTTCTGTCACCATCTCTTGATTTTTATTTATATCTCAGGCTCTATTTTAGCAGGATGTTTGCGTTTTGCCGCTTCTTTTCTTTTCCGTATTCGATCCCATCCACACCCTCATCTTCAATCTCTAGAAAAAGCCCTATTGCCTTATTCACGTCTTCAAATCCATATTTCTCATCTGGTTCAGATCTTATCTTAGTTGCCAACTAAATATGTTTTCTCTCTTGCACTTTCACTCGCTAAAATCCTTCCTCATTCATTTTTTCATGGTGTTTCTGACAACATCATATATCTTAGTTGTTATGTCACCATATCTTATTTTCTAATTCCTATCTTGTGCAATATTTATGAAGCTATGTGGTTTTTGCGATTTTTTTCTTTTCCATCTACGGATTTCCGTCTACCTTCAGCCTTCAGTAGAATCCCCACCATCTTGCTCCCTCCTCCGAATCAATATTTGTGTAAAAGTATTGGCTTCGACAGAAGTAACTCTTTCTGAGAAGACTTCCGCCTCTTGTTTGACTTTTCCATATGAGAGAAAACAAATCTCATTTCCTCCTTTTCAAAAATATAATTTACACACTATGTCTCCTCTATGGATAAAATATTTTATTCAATTTCTCCGTCAAATAGATGTGTTATTTTTTTATGTATAAACCTAAAATATTATCCAACTTTCTAACGAATTCTTTTATTGTGTCAATTATATGTAACAAATTTGATAATCATCATTTTCAAATTCTCATTTTTTTTACCATAATATATTGCTTTTTTTTTATTACCAGGAGGTTATGGGGCAAAGCTCGTAATCTCCCTAGGTCTAAAACCACAAATGTGATATTAGTTTCGTCTTAAGCGTCATACGATCATGTGACCTCTAAGCTTTTCTTAGGATACTTTCCCAGTGGAGCTAACAACACTTGGTAATATATTGTATCTAATTTCTGCTTGTTCATATCTATTTATTTGAGTTTTTATTTTGCACTTATAACTTATTTTATGTTCTATTTTCTCGCATACATGACACATATTTCTCACTAAATACCTAGTTTATAATTTTCTGTAAAAATTGTGATTCTATAATTTATTAAATTTTATGCAAATAGTTAATTCTTATTATGTTATGATGATAAATTTAATAGATCTATTAATTATTTGATCAATGAAAATAAATATATTTATGTGTTGATTAAAGAATTTAAAGCCATTAAGTTGGATATATTTATGTGTTTATCCAGTCATTTTACTCTATGTATATTTAACACTTAACCAATTATAATAATCAATTAGCTTGAACTATATTCAATCAATTTTTTTTGTTGAAAAAATAGAATCGTGTGAATTTTTTTTTTTAGATTCTAAATTATAAGGGAATATAAAAATTTAATTTTGAAAGAAAATTTTTTTTATGAAAATAATAAGATTGAACATATATTAGAAATAAAAAGTAAAAATGATCTAATTTAATATTTTCTCTCTTTTTGTTGGGCTTACTTTTTGATTAAATAAATCATTTAATAAAATATTTAATTAAATACCATACGGCTCTTAAAATATATATTATCTAAAAAATTAGCCTAACTTATTATAGATTTAAATGAATAAAATTGAAAAATTTATTTAATGTTAATTTTAAGACATTTAAAATTTTCTAAAACCATGTTAAAACTTATATATATTAAAAACGAAAAAGCAACAATTATCTATTTGATTATTTATTTATTATTCTTTTTGTTGGTTTTCTCTTTTGATTAAAAAAATAATATATAAAATAGAAAGTAAAAACTATCTATTTGATTATTTAATAAAATAAAGTTTTTACATATGTCATAATATTATCGATCAACCAACACGTGTTATGATCTTATTAATTATAATTTTGACATGTGCCAGCTTCTCGTGAGATCTAAGATTGCATGTTTAGCTTATATAATAGGAAATTTAATGAAAAACCCATCAACTTTATATACATCCATTTTTAATCCCTAAACTATATTTATTGTAAAAAATCTCCTCAACTATTATCCGTTAATAGATTTGACCCTCGTTAAAAAGTTCCCATCTAGGGAGATGGAAGATTGTTTTGAATGGCATAAAATGTTGAGAAATTTGTATTTATCATAAAAACAATAAGATTTTCATAGATATAACAAGATTTTTTATAGAAGTAATAAAAAAAATTCATAGATACAACAAGATTTTTCATAAAAACAACAAAATTTGCAGACTTCCAGAAATTGTCAATATGTTGGACACAAGAGACGCTCATGGAAACGTGAAGCGGTACCAAACCTACCCAAAGAACATCAAGGAAGATAAAAGAAAATACAGAAGACTGTGGCTACCACTAAGCCAACATAATTTCTCTTCAAATCTAATGCTTGGTAGTGTCTACTTTAAGATATATGTACTGTCTTATGTTGCAATTGGTGGTACTTCTTAGGTCTCTATTAGTTTTATTTTTGTTAAACAGTGTTGCTTGTTTTTTTTTCTGTCAGTTTCTTGAAATAAAATATTATTCAACAGTTTGAATTATTGGATATTTGTTTACGTTATTTTGTCGTTTTATTTCTTAACAGCTTCTAAACACCAAACTAAAACATTCAAAATTCATAATAAATCGCCAAACCGGAACCCTAAATTTTTAATTCGAGATTTTTACATGCACTTCATGTTGTTTATTCATATAAAAAATCTTGTTGTTTTCTTGATAATACAAACCCCTCAACGTTTTATGTCATTCATAACAACCTTCCATCACCGTAGACAAAAACTGTTTACGGTGATTATAGTTGAGGGGAGGTTTTACTAAAACAATAGTTGAGCCTTTAAAAATAGATGGAGTCAAAGTTGAGGGGTTTTGTTTCCATTAAATTCCCTATATAATAAGATAAGATTGCATGTTTAGTTTTTTTTTTATTCTCTCTCTCACTTTTTAAGGGTTTATTAATTACTTTTTGTATTAAAATCTTACAATTATTTTATAATTTTAGTGTAATTTTATTTGATGTTATTTTATTTTAAGTTTTTTTGTTTTTTGTTTTTTTGGTATTATTTAACATGTATATCATGAATAAGACTAAATATAAATTCAATTATAGAAAATATGATAAGCTAATTTTCAAGAGACAATATTTCTTATGTAAGCATCCTTAACTCATTGGTTAAACCATTGACCCATTGGTTAAATGTTTAAAAGCTTTTACACAGTTTGGGGTTCAATCCCGAGAGAATGCAGTTTCTTGCAGAAGAATGCATGCAAGCTTGCCAGAGGTTTCAAAGTGTTGCATATAGCACTATGAGGATTTCATAAATGCAGAACTGCTTGTCGGAAAGAAGTTATGTCGTGGAATCGGTGTTTAAAAAAATTGTTCTTCGTAACGGCATATACTAGATGGAAAAAAAAAGAAGACAAAATTTCTCTCTCAAAGACTTGTTTCTCCTAGCTCGTGCCTCATCTCTTTCACTTATCTCATCGACGTCTTCCGATGCCATAAGAGAGACCTCTTTGCTTCTTTCTTTATTTTTCGTCTTTTCATCTTAGTTTCTTTGCGAAAAAATTACTGTCTTCAGTGGCATTCTGGCAGTTTTGGTTCGTCCTTGCGATAGAAGAGAGTAGGCAGTTGATTGATGTTGCACGAACCACTTGGTAGACTAGATTTGGCAAAACTTCTATCACATGATGGTGGAAGTTCCTATATATAGGTAGATCAGTGGGTCATTGTCTGGGTCTCCTAGTCTTGCTTCGTTCTTTGTTCGGTGGGACGGGTAGGTTGTCAATTTTAATGATTGATGATGGTGATAGGTTAAGCTTGGCCACCTCTCTCTTTGCATGTCTTTCTGGAGCATTTTTTGTGTGTCCAGAGTGAGAGATCCACCATCATTGATGGCCAAGGCATCTTCCACTAGCCGGATCGGCAATTGATGGCAGTGACAGAGGACACCAACCTTGTAGATTACTCTATTTCGATGAAGTTGTTTTTGCTTTAATTCAACCGGTTCTTCTTTGGACTTGTCAAACCCTGTAATATTGTTAGCCATTCGAATTAGTTCGGGGTAGTCTTGTAAATTTCTTTTTTTAAACACTTAAAAAAAAAAAGAATTGTTCAAAAAGAATTTTTAGCCAACGGAAAATCGTGCACTTGTCCTAAATTATTATATTTGATTATCATATAAAAAACCGATTTGTTCATAACCACCCTTGAAGGTTTGAAATGTATATATTTCAATGTTCTCATAGCACACCCTCATGATCTCTCATCAAGTACCAAACTACCTACTGAAAGACGATGTTTGGATGTCCTCGGCCCTAAATGGTAACACTATAAAAACATTCAGCTGGATTCCACCAGATTCAACAATTCTGCCATTGCTATTTCTTATTAATCAAATTCTGTCAGATTCAACAACTTAAAAAACACATGTATTAATTATTTCTTCTATTATAATAAACAAATAAAATATGGGTGTTCGAATACATGTTCGGATTTGGTTCGGGTCTTTCAAATTTTTTGGATTTTTGGATTCAGAGGTCTTAGACACAATCATGTATTTATAAATTTTAGTTCATGTTTGGTTTGGTTCCTGATGTCACTGCATTTTACATGTTTTTAGCCTTTATTTATCATCATTTTAGTACAATTCCATCCATTGTTTATACCACTTTGCAGCATATATATTCATCATCTTATAGTACGTAGGACTTTTTGCATAAGCATTGCATACATTGTGCATACTAGAGTTGATATTAGGTACTTTTGGAGCTTTGGAGTGATCACTTGGATGCTTGTACCTGATTCGATGCATGGACTCGACCTGAGGAATCAAGTGAAGCTGCCTTGGAGAAGAAGCCAAGACCACTCGACTAGAAGACTCGAGTGCAGGAGCTCGAGCTGAAGATCCTGCCTTTGGACTGAAGTGTTCGACATGTACCACTCGACCAGCTAGCTTTAGTGGATTTTCCTTCCTTTCACCTGATTAGTTGTTTTGTCTTTTTGTGTGTTTTAGGGCTTCCCAGCCCTTTCTATAAATACCCTTGTCATTAATTTAGAAAGAGATCCGTCTCTTAACCCTAATTTCTGCCTCTAAACTTTCTATTTCTTGTTAGGGTTCTTAGGCATGGGATAGGTTAGTAAGTGCTCTTGATTGATCTGGGTGTTTAAATATTGCTTGAATTTTGATTACCCTTTTGGGTGAGTAATCTTATTGCTTGTTCTTCTCTGATCAATTGGAACATGATATCAGGCAATTTCCACATGAGAGTGTGATGAAATTGCTAGATTCAACTTTTTCCAGAGACTTGTAATACCAACTGTGTAATTTAAGTTTGAGAGAGGGTCTGAGATGTATTTAACATTATTTTCTATTTTCTTATTTCAAATTTTGCATCATTAAATCTACATCTAACGCATAGAAAAACCATAAAAATTTGAAAAATTTTAGAAAATTATTTTTTAAAAAATAGAGTGTTCATGTAGTTTCATTTGCAATTAGGATTGAGTCTAGTTTCATTTTGTATAGGACTGTCAATTTGCATAGGAGATGATAATGACATTAACCTAATAAGCTTGCTGATTCATCATATAGTTTCAATGTCCTCGTTTCTAGTTGTCTAATGCTTGCTTGTGAGTTTGAAAAGGAAGACAACACCATTCTTGGAATGTTAGTCTAGCTCTCTTGTCTTGATTGAAGCTTGTTGTGATTTGTCAAACTGTCCCTATTTATTTGAACCTAACACTGACTTGCAATTATCATGTCCTTGCATTTTCATTTGAACTCATGGATACCATATACATACTCCGATTTTCTTTCCCCTTCTACCACTCTTGCTAATCCAACTAGATGCTCTCATCTTTGGAGCAGTTCTCCCAAAATACCAAACTTACCTTCTTTTCAAACTGTTATTTCTGATTGAGTTTAGAAGAACGTGTAGGTCTGTGCTGACAAGGATAGCGTCCCATGAAGATACTGGTTCACGATTTTTGAACTAGTCTAGACTAGGAAACATGATTTTGGGTTGGGGTTTTGTTTTTCAGTGAGTTTAAAATAAAAGAGTGGAAAAAGAGATTGAAAAAAGAAAAGAGAAAGAAAAAGAAAAGAAAGTCCAAAAGAAAAGAGCATCAAGAATCCTTAGGAGAGGAAAGTAAAATGTAATAGTCTAGTAAAGGATTTGGGAAGTAATAAAAAAAAAGGTTAAGATATAGCTCTGTGCATTGAAATAGAAAAATCAAAAATATCATTAGCTCGACCACACCACTCGACCGTGTAGGTCGAGTCAGAGCATTTAGCTATAAAGAAAAGAAGAAAATTCCAAATCCGCTAGATATAAGTTTGTAAAAAGAAACATGTTCATCTCCTTAGGCTAAAAAGCAAAGAAAATAAAAGAAATGAGTTGATTTGAGTCTCCGGAGTAGAAGTATAGGTTTGAGAGTCACTTGTGTGTTTTGGAGTAGATAAGATTTTGTCCTTGTATGCATCTGTTGGCTAGCTTACATTTAGCATTCTTCTAAATCTCAATATTTTTCCTGAAAGATCCCTGTCACTAAATGCTTAAACCAAAGGAAGAAGGGGCCATCTTTGTCTCTTGACCAGTCCTTAAACAAAATGAGTTCACTTGTAATGCATTGCATGATTCACTGGTTATATTTAGTGAATGTCAAAGGGACTGTTTGCTTTGAATGCTTGTGTAAGTTAGGACTGAGAGTTAGATTTGTTGTGATGAGAATGGCTACCGTTTTTAAGTAAGACTCACTTGCATTGCATTCTAGAACTGTTAACTAGGGCTTTGAGGTTATATGCTTTATCAGTTTGCTTTGGTCCTGAATCCCCATTTCCAAACCTCTTCTCCAAGTTTAGTCTTGTTTGTTTGCTTGAGGGCAAGCAAAGACTAAGTTTGGGGGAGTTGATGCCACTGCATTTTACATATTTTAAACCTATATTTATCACCATTTTAGTACGGTTTCATTCACTGTTTATATCACTTTAAATCATATTCATCATCTTAGAGTACTTAAGACTTTTTGCATAAGCATTGCATACATTGTGCATATTAGAATTGATATTACGTACTTTTGGAGCTTTGGAGTGATCACATGGATAATTGTACCTGACTTGATGCATGGACTCGACTGAAGTCGCCTTGGAGAAGAAGCCAAGACCACTCGACTAGAAGACTCGAGTGCAGGAGCTCGAGCTAAAGATCCTGCCTTTGTACTAAAGTTCTCGATATGTACCACTCGACCAGCTAGCTTGAGTGGATTCCCCTTCCTTTCACCTAATTAGTTGTTTTGTCTTTTTTTTTTGTGTGTTTAGGGTTTCTCAGCCCCTTGTTAAATACCATTGTCATTAATTTAGCAAGGGATCTGTCTCTTAATGATAATCTTTGCCTCTATATTTTCTCTTTCTTGTTCTTCATTTTTAGATTTTGTAACTCAAATCTCTTTTAATTTATTACAAATTTGCATTTACTTTCTTCTACAAAGCTATTCATCTCGATCTGATCTATCTAATATGTCAGTTTCAGAGTTTTCTGGGTTTGAATATTTTGTGATGTTTATGGATCCTGAGTAGTTTAATTAGGGTTCTTAGGCATGAGATATGTTAGTAATTGCTCTTGATTGATCTGGGTATATTGCTTGAATTTTGATTTCTCTTCTGGGTGAGTAATCTTATTGCTTGTTCTTCTCTGATCAATTGGAACATGATATCAGAAAATTTCCACATAAGAATGTGATGAAATTGCTGGATTCAACTTTATCGAGAGACTTGTATACACTAGCCTGATGAAGTAGATTTAAATAGAATGTGTATTCTATCATAGGGAATCATTTGTTAGGAATGTTTGTTGGCTTTAACAAATTGATGTTTTATGCTTGTTTATATGTGTGGCTCTGGCAAAATTGGGTATGTCAGCAGGTAGATTTAAGGTCCTTTACCATGAGAGTGGACTGGACTGGTTCTGAATTTGTTGTCAAGGGAATAGCCTAATTGGTTGAGTTTGTTAGATACACAGGTTGATTAAAAGTAGTTATTGGTCGATTACCCCATGTCTGAGATCCCTTCTTTGTCTTGATTGATTTATTTCCTTGTTGTTTTTCTGTTATTGCTTTGTTCACTTTTGCTTATTTCACTCGACTGCATCTGCTTGATCCCTTACGTCAAGTACCTTTCTTGTCTTTGTCGTTTTCTTAGCTCGATTGCATACACTCGACCCTTCAGGTCGAGTGCACTCCATTACTTTGTTTTCTTGTTTTTGCTTGATCACCCTACTTGATCTGACACCTCGAGTTGGGTCCTTTATTTGCTTTACTTGCATTCACTTAGGTTGTTAGTTAAAACATTCTCCTATTTGGCTTAAATTAAGATGTTTTGATTGCATCATTCCTACATAACACATACACTTGATTGGATTGACACTATCTATACTATAATTGATTGAACAACTTGTGTTTTTTTTTTCTAACTGCCAAATACTTGTTTCAGTTCCATCCGATTTTGGGTCAGATTCAGATACCCAAAATATTGTAAAAACGAAAAATATTGGTTAAACTTGAATAAAGTTTGGTGAATTTTCAAAATAGAACTAAATAATTTCATTTATTTTGGTATAAAAATAATTGATATTTTTGATTTTTGTAATTTGGAATTGAGTTATATCAAGTCTAAATATGTATAATTAGTATTTTTAAATATATAATTGTAGTTCAGGTATCCATTCAGTTTTTTGTTTGGTTTGGTTTCGGTTTTGATTCTTCACATATACGAGTTTATAACCCTTTCGGATATTTTGCCCATGCCTAGCACAAACTTTCCGTCAACATCCAAAAAGGTCATGCATTTTAGTAAGATTATTTAAAATATCAAATTTATTATTTAATATTTACTATTTATTTAATTAATCTTGATGAAAATTAAAAATGTTTAATTAATATTTCGCTGTTGCCATTTGAATTCTAAGTTATTCCACTAAATTCTGCAAAAAATCATAAAAACTTTTATAAAAAATCAACAATTCCGCCAGATTCACCCAAATTCTATTATTACTATTTGGACGTTATCATCATTAGCATTAGCATTGTACTTGATGAGAGATCATGAGGCTGTGCTATGAGAACGTTAGAGCATATACATTAGTTAGAGACTCACATGCGTCTCTAAACAATAAAATAATAATACTTTTAACATAGTTTTATTGAATAATAAAAATTAAAATTATAAAAAGAAATTAAACCAATTAAAAGAGGACACATAGACATTAGAGTCTCTAATTAATAGCTTGGGTCTCTCATTTGAGAGACCTTCTCTCCATCTCTCCTCTACTTTTTTTTTTATGTTTTTCAATATTTTAAATGGAGGGTCTCTCACTTACACTACAAGAAAATAATAATAATGCAAGAGATCAAAATTATTGCAAAAAATCAATATTTTGTTGCAAACACTACAAATACAAGGAAAATCCCACAAATTTTACATTGTTGCTGATTGAGCGTTGCAAATTCATAATTGTTGCATAGACATTACAATATTTGCAATAAATTAATTACTCGCTGTATATATCGTAATATTGCGATAATTTGTTGGTAACAATTTTGTTGTCAATTTAGGACGTGCGTTTGCAACTCTAAATTGTTGTAAATCATCAAATTAATTACTCACTATGAGCAAAAATATATATATATTAAAAAAATAGAACACTATATGCAAATATTATTCTTTTTTTTTTACGTCAATTTTTTTTTTGACGTCTCAAATATTATTCTTTTTAATTACAAAATTTTGATATATTTTGATATTTGTTGATATATATCCAAAAGAAAACTACTTGAATACATGAATTTATAGTATACGGTATCTATTGATACATATCCAATAGATTAAAAACTCTGAAACTCAAAAAGAAATCAATTGCCCACACCTTGTTTAAATTTTGATATGTTTATCTAATTAAGTGAGAAAAAATGCACATACGATATTATATTTTCACAATTTTTTTAGAAAGTAAGTGTGTATTTTTTGTTAATAAAAATTAATTATTGCAAAATATTTTTTTAATATTTTTTTTACAATTGTTACAAAAATGTGATTATTATTTTTTGCAAATAATGTTACAAAAGTTTTATAGTTTTCTTGCAAAACAGCCACACCTCAATATCAACAAATGTTTCTTGCAAAATTTGCAAGATATTTTCATATAACGTAAAAAAGTTGCAAAATACTTACGAAATTTGCAATAATTTGTTTTTTGGTGATATTACAATATATTTGTAATATAATTGTAACATATATCCATTGCTGCAAAAAGATTTCAAAATTTGTTGAAAAAATATAACAGAAAAGAACATTGCAACTTTCCGTAGTGTTAGAGACCCTTTAGAGCATTTTCATCAGTGAGAGACTCATATAATTATTAGACTCATATAAGTAGAGTCTCTCATCATTATAATACTAATATAATATTACAAATTAATTAAATAATTTAAATCAAAATTAAAAGAAAACCAAACACTAATGATATGAAGACTAGTGGCAATATGGGTATATCTCATATAGAGGCCATCGTCTCTTGCTAGAGAGACTCTCTCCCCTTCTTTTTCTTACCTTTCTTATCTTTATTATTATTATTATTATTTAAATATGTTTTATTGTTATTTTACTGTTTTGACTATTGATGTAGCTTTATGTTTCAGTCATTACTAATATGCCATAATATCCCAAGAAGAAAAACTGATTAAAATCTAATGGATGTGCTCTTAGCATTGTAATCGATGATCAAGAAAATATAAATTAAAAGGAAAAAATATTCAGTTTACCATTGTAGAATTATTTGCATACCTCTTGAAAAGAATCCACCGCACTTTGATATAAGTGTTGTTGATCCGATTGTGCGTTTGGTAATTTTCCTTGTAAAACCTCATGTGAATTGCATAATAATTGGTCTTGTTGCTGCTTAGATAAAATGAAAATAAATTTAATTTATATACATAAAAAACTAATTAAAAATTATTGATAATTGAAAAGAAATAATTAAGAAATCTTGTTGATCATATTGTTGTTGAAATCCATCTAAATTCAGAAATGAAAGGAACACAATTTGATCAACAACAATTGGATTCCTTTCATTCCTGTATTCGGATGGAAATCAACAACAAGCTGATCAACAAGATTTCTGAAATCCAAACTTGATGAAATCTATTGAAGAGATAGATGTTTCTAATGGTAAAAGTTATTTCCTTTCAATCATCCGTAATTTTTAATTAGTTTTTTATGCATATATATTAAATTTATTTTCATTTTATCAAAGCAGCAACAAGACCAATTGTTAAGTTATTCACATGATTATTTACAATGAAGCTTACCAAACCCACAATCGGATCAACAACACCTATTAAATCAAAGCACGATTAATTCTTTCCAAGAGCCAAATGATTCTAGAAGGGTAAATAGAACATTTTTCCTTCAACGGAAAAACCAGAGATTGAGGATGAAGAGTTTGGGGGATTAATAACATTCTTGCAATAAACATGCCTAATCCCTCAACGAATACACAACCAAATCTACCCCTATATCAAGAGTCACTAAAAACAGCAAAATCTCCCTCACATGGTATGATACTTACAGTTTTAAGAAAACATAAAATTTTTATTATTGACTATCAAAACTAAAATCATAAACACTCTCTCTAAAAGACATGTTGTCTCTGACCTTTGATGACTGACTCTAGCGACTCTCTCAGTGTCAGATTCGGTTTTTCTCTGGTGGATAAATAGGTAATGATGCAATAAGCAAGGTTGTGAATGGCATAAGAGAAAAAATGCAGACAACCAATGCATGCGTTTTTCTTGCCAGCCAATGCATGTGTTTTTCTTGCCAATAATGCACCATTCAACACCTTTACTTTTTTTGAAATTGAATGGAAAAATGACAAAAAATAGCTTATCGTTTAGTGAAAAAGAGGGAGATTACATGTAGAGCTGTCCTACATGCACAGGGGTCCTTCACCTTATTTTAATGCAGAATGATACGTTTCATTTTTTTTTGTTCGTTGATTTATTAAATTGTCGACTTGAATTTTATTTCTATCGACTTAATTTTTTTCTCCAATAATTTATTTTAGAACAATCAACTTGTATTTTAATTGGTTAATTTGATTACAAAGTCGACTTATTTAAATTGTTGAGTTATTATTTTTGTTCGTAGATTTATATTTGTTTTCCAAACGGTTAACTTATATTTAATTTCTGTTGACTTACGTTTCTTTATCTTCAACATATTTTATTACTGTTGACTTATTATTTTTTGTTCATGGACTTATGATTTTTTCATAGATTATTTATTGGGGTAGTTGGATAACTACCCCATATTTATTACAAACTTTGAAAACCATACCTAATTTTACATGTTTTGAAAAATACCTTTTTATAATAAACAAATGACCAAATTATCCTTATTTATTATTTATTTAATTACAAACAAAATTTTTAATTTTAAATAATACATTTAAACTTTAATTTATTTTCAATAATAAAAATAAAAATTATAATTAATTTAACTTTGTTTAAAAATTAATTATTTTGTTATGAAAACTAATATCTAACAAAAACAGAAATCATAGTTAGATTCTAATTAGTTAATTTTTGTATATATTTTTTATATACTTATTTTTTATTCATCATAGACTTATATTATTTTATGTTGACTTATTAATAAGTTGATTTATTGAACTGGTGACTTATATTTTATTTCTATCGACTTAAGTTTTTTCATCATCGACTTATTTTATAACCGTTGACTTACATAGTTGACTTATTGATACTGTTGACTTATTTTTTTGTTAGTCGATTTAAATTATTTTCTCGTAGACTTATTTATTCTTTATAGACTTGTATAATTTTATGTTGACTTATTAATAAAGCTGACTTATTGAACTATCGACTTATTTTTTTATTTATGTTGACATATTTTTTTCACCATCGACTATTTTATAACAATCGACTTATACATTATTGGTTGATTTGTTTACATAGTCGACATATTTAAACTATTGACTCATTGTCTTTGTTTGCCGATTTATATTATTTTTTATAGACTTATTTATTCTTGGTAGATTTATATTCATTTTATGTTGACTTGTTAATAAAGCTGATTTATTGAACTATCAATTTATTTTTTATTTCTGTCAACTTAATCTTTTTTTTTATCTACTTATTTTATAATAGCCGACTTATACTTAAATTGTTGTATTTTTTCCTAGATTTATTTATTCTTGGTAGACTTATTAAATTTTATGTCGACTTATTAATAAAGCTGATTTATCAAACTATCGACTTATATTTTATTTCTGTTGACTTAAAGTTTTTCTACCATTGACTTATTTTATAATAGTTAACTTATATTTTCCATTTGTTGATTTATTTATATTGTTAATTTATTTAAACTGTTGACTTAATTTAATTTATGTTCATGAAATTTTTTTCAAATTAAATAATTTTAAAATAACAAAAAACTAATTATAATAATTAAAACGAATTTTGTGTAAAAAGTTAAATAAATTATAAAATTCATAATATTATTTTAATCCTATAGTTTAAATTCGTAATAATTAATAATTAATTATGTTGACTAAAAATATATAGAATATAATGTTTATTAATAATTTATTTTAATTTTAAATAATTTTTTTTTAATTTTAGTTTTTAATTTATTCTTTCATGGATTTATCTTTTATAGACACTATAATTATCTTTTATCTAAACAGTTTAATTGTAGTTATCAATTAAAATTATTATGTAAAATTAATAAATTATACATTAAAATCCTAACTAAATCTAAAAATCTAAAATATTTTTATGATTATATAATTGAAATTGATAATTACTTTGTAAAAACTTATCTAGACTAAATGAAAAGATTAGGGTTTTTTTTTGCATTCTTAAAATATCACTCAATAGAAAATAACATAATATTGGTTATTAAATATTAATTTAGTATATATATCTAAAATCTCAACTAAATCCAAACAAAAAATAAAAATAATTATATTGTGAAATTCGAATTAATGTAAAAATTAAAATTTTATTATATTTAAATTAATTAAATAATCAAACAATATATATATATATATATTTAATTTTAAGTTATTAACTAAGGACAAAAATATAATTTTGTTTTAACATAAAAGGTAGATTTCCAATCTTGTAAATTATGGTGCAGTTTGCAAAAGTTTGACAAAAGTTAAGGTATTTTAACAAATAATCTCTTATTTATTTTATATATATTTAACTTAAAGTTAACAAAAAGAAAATTATAATGTAATTTTTTATGTATAATCTTAATTAAATCTAGAAATACATATATATTATTATTTTGATCTTATAGTTTAAATTTGTAATTAAAATTAAAAATTAACTATGTTGAGTATATTAAAAATCTAGAATATAATTTTCTATTAAATAATTTCAATTCATTAATTATAATAACTTTTAATTCTATAATTTCAGTTTATAATTTACTTTTATCATAGATTATTTACCTTTTAAATAATTTATCCAAATTAACTTTGGACATAATTAGTATATTTAAGGAAATCATTATCTAAAATATTAAAGGTGTATATATTTAATTTTAGAAGATATGGCCTATATTAATAATTTCAATTTTTTTAATTCTTCATAATTAACCGTGTGTTATATGAGTTTTGAAGTACAATAGACTCAAACCCGTGGACTCGCGATATATACATATACATAAGAAAATAGGAATTAATATATATATATATATATATATAATACAAGAAATTTGGTATTGGAAATGTGGATATGTGGGTTCGAATCTGGGAAAAGGGTCATTTTCGACCCATACTTTTTCTCTGGTATCTTTTCCTACTTGTACAAAATAAAAATAAATTCAAATTTTAAACCTAAACTTAGTATTTCGTGCCAATGACATTGTTTTGCTACTTGAATAAATTTTTTTAAGAAAAATTGTAACACCCATGACTCAAACCCGCGACATTTCACTCATTTATGCATACTCATTACCAATTAATCCATGAATATTTCACAACAATAACTCAAATATTAACATATATAAACCTAATGAGATCATATGAAATTGGGGAAAATTCAATCTAGGGTTTCGAATTTGAGATTTCATTTCTTTGAGAATCAATGTCAGAAAATTGAGAGATTTCAGCGAGTAAAAGAATAATAAGAAGAAGAAGAAACAGAGAGATGAAAGCAGCAGTCATATAGTGGTGGAGGAAGTTACGGTGAGAGCTGTGGATTGAGGGACGTAGCCGAAGGATGAAGGAGAAGACAAAATGAAATCCCAAAAAAAAACCCTAGATTTAGTTTTTTTTTTTCAATTTCATACGATCTCGCTATGTTTATATAATTGTTTTGAAAGATTTGTGGGATCAATTGGTAATGAGCATGCATAAATGAGTTAAATGTCGCAGGTTCAAGTCATATTATGAAATACATGTCAGCTGAGTCAACATACTTAACGGTTGACTAACATATGTTAACGGCAACTCCAAATTTCGCATGAAATAAAAAGTTTAAGTTTAAAATTTGAATTTATTTTGATTTTGGGTTTATATTATGTACCCATATAATACACGGCTAATTATGAAAAAATTCAAAAAAATAAAATTATTATTATATATATATAAAGTAAAATGTTGATCTCTTTTCATGAAGCCATATACACTAAAACTTTGATACATATTATCTATAGTTCAATATCTTGCAACGATGATAGAAATAGATATAGTACGAGTGAAACTTAGAAACATATAAGGTGTTTATGGAAAGAGTTCAATGTTGTTGGTGATCTATGTATTATAGTGCATGGTTCAATTTTATCGTGTTGATGAGGAAAAAAATAGAGAACGAGAGAGAAATAGAATGTGTATATTTTGAAAATATATTATATGTTTATCAATATAGATCAATATCTAATACATCCAACTCAATTTTTAAAAAAATTAAGTGTAAGCATTGGTTGTTTTCTAACATAAAGTTTGAATCATTTTGCGAGTTTCATCATTTTATATTATGCGATATTTAAAATCTACATAGAGATCTAGATTTGGAGACTGGATTTATGGATGGTTGGATTGGTTAAGACGTGTATAGTTGTGAGCATTCGATATAGTCAGTTGTATGGTGTTTTTGGATAAATTGATTAAAACACCAAAAAGTTTATGAATGTAAAATATATTTTATGAACTGACTTTTGATAAATATAATATAATATTATATATATGTTATCGATTGATTTTATTTTATAAAGTACATATAAAACCGTTAAAACGAAAGATACTAATAGTTTATATTAGTAAAATTATTTTAATAACTATTTTAATATTAATAAATGACAGTAAAACTGCTGTGCGAAACGCGACTCACCCAGTATATATACATATATATATAAATAATTGTTTTTGTTCTTTTAGTTTTTATGTGGGCCCGTGTTTATGTATGTAACCGGTAGAGGCAGACCCGAAAGATCCAAGAATGAAGACATCGGTTATTATCCGGTCTAGAATCGAACCGGGACAAACTCCATTTTCTAATCTATTGCTGAAGCTAACTCTCTTTCTCTCGTCTTTATTGTTCTTTCGCACAAGATCTAACTCTAAACCCTAATCATCATCTTCCCCCAAAATTCGGATTTCATAGCTTACCATAGAGGAATCGAGATGGAGAATCAACACTATCCATATCAAAATCCTTTCGAAAGACGTCCCATCCTTAAATCCAAAGCTCCTGCTGTAAAGTGGATCAAAGAATGGTAACAAAATTCGCTGATTTTCATCTTTTTAATTAGGTTTAGTAAATACATCGATTGATGAAATTTTTCTGATTTGTTTAGGGTACCACAAGATATTGTTGCTACAGGTGGGAAGTGTTATCTTCACAAATGGGTCACAGGTTAGAGATTGATTGTTTGTATAATTGTGATGTAATTTTGTGATATAAATTTGTATGTGTGATTTGCAATGTTTGTGTTTTTTTGGTTATAGAGGATACTTTAAAGAGACTTAAGGAAAAAGAGAAAGAGCCTGATGTGCCAGAGCCTGAGCCTGAACCAACTACAGAGGTTTTGTTTCTCTGTAGTTATGATGGATGTGGGAAGACTTTCTTTGACGTTAGTGCGTTGAGAAAGCATTCTCATATCCATGGTGAGAGACAATATGTTTGCCACTACACTGGATGTGGAAAGGTACATTAATAACACTCTCCTCAGTATTGGTAACAAAAGGAATATAGAGATATATGAGAATAGAGTCTCGAAGTTATGAATACAAATAGAGTTGATTTAGATTTGACATAAGGTTCTCAATGTTATATACAAATAGAATTGATCTAGATATGAGAAAAGGGTCTCATTGTTATATACACTTAGAATGATTTGGTTATAAGAAAAGGCTCTCTAATGTTACATACATATAGAATTGATTTAGATATGAGAAAAGGGTCTCTAATGTTTCATACAAATGGAATTGATTTAGATATGAGAAAAGAGTCTCAATGTTACTGACAAATAGAATGATTGGTGTTGATGTTTTTACCTGGCTTAAGGAACTCTTCTTGTTGGCTGTGGGAAGGAGTCTCAGAGATATGAGAAAAGAGTCTCAGAGTTACATACAAATAGAATTGATTTAGATATGAGAAAAGGGTCTCAATAATGTTACATACAAATAGAATTATGTTGATGTTCAAGGATTGAGAGTTTTACCTTGAGATTTACGACCATCATCAATTGTTAAACGTTCTTCATCCATCAATTAGCTAATGCACTCTTTTTGTTTTCTGTAACAGAAATTTCTGGATAGTTCAAAGTTAAAGAGACATTTTCTCATTCATACTGGAGAGCGTGCCTATGTATGTACTTATGAAGGCTGTGGAAAGGTGATTCGATTCTATCACTCTATTTAGTCTAATTTTTCATATGCAATTAGGAAGGGGGGCGTGTTACACTGGTATAGCAACTTTAATTGATTTATTCTTATGCTGTAACTTACGCTCCATAGATGATGGATGCAGGCATTCTCGTTGGATTTTAACCTCAAATCTCACATGAAGACTCATTCACAGGAAAATTATCACATCTGTCCATATAGTGGCTGTGGAAAGAGATATGCTCATGAATACAAGTTAAAGAACCACGTTGCTGCCTACCATGAAAAGGTATCATTACTCATTCAATATTTTTTCATGTCTTGAGACAAAGCCCGCCTTAGGGTCTATCAGAGTTCAGGGGAAATTGTGTTGCTTTATGACTTCAATCTATTCCTAGAGGTGGCCTTAACTAATATTGTTAAGGCTTCTGTAATCTCACCCGATGGAAGCATGATTTGAATTTTGTACAACCGTCTTGCAGTATCAACACTATATTTATAGATTGAAATTTGCAGAAACTAACAGTACTTAAGATTCAATACTTCTGGTGGCATATGTGTTCACTGTTAATTAATACTCAAATTGCTTGTTAACTACGCATAGGCAGAACAGATTGCATAGATTCTTTCATGGTTATATCCTTATTTATCCATCTTAGAACTTATCTCTCAATTTCACAACCGTTTGTAGCAGAATGTTGCTGGAGAGACGACGCCTAAATATACTCCACCTGCAGAGAAAGTATCAAGGGCTGTTAAAACACCTACAGCGGTTTTTGGCTCGGATCGTCCATATGTATGCCCTTACGAAGGATGTGAGAAAGCTTACATACATGAGTACAAGCTTAAGCTACACTTGAAGAGAGAGCATCGAGGGCATTTACAAGAAGAGAATGCCCCAGAGAATCCGACAGTAAACAAGCACAACGGCAGTGACAGAAATGATGTGGATGACGGGAGTGACCAAGATGTTTACAGGAAACACACCAGTAACGGGAAAAGCCAGACACATAAACAACAAAGCAGAAGTAAGCCAAACATGAGGACACCACCAGCCAAAGCTGGAAAGAAAGGTTCAACCTCTTCTCCTGCCAAAGGAAGGATTGCGAAAAAACCATGGCAAGCGAAAGAAACGTTTGAAGAAGTAGAAAGAGAAGAAGAAGAAGATAGCGAGGAGACAGAGGAAGATAGAGAGAATGTGGAAGATGGCTGGAGATATGGGGAAAACAATGAGGAAGATGATGATGAAGAGACTGAGTATGAAGACTAGGTTTTGCTTACGTTCCCATCTCTATAGGAGCTTTGTTTTTTAATTACTCTGCTTCTTCTAAAAGCTTTGTATAGTTTTCTGTTAACATTTTTGGAAAGGTTTTCTAATAAGTTAGAAAATTGAATCCCAACATATCTTTGAGTCGTTTACATGTGGAAGACGTAGGTTTTGGATTATCTCTACATAATATTACATTGTTAAAATAAAATGATGTTTACTGGGCATTGGATCTTTTTCCTTAAATCTTGTTTATCGGTTCTTTATAATTTTTGCGTTTTTTATAGATTCAAGAATGATATGCAAAATCATAATAAAAACTTTTTTTATAAAACTACCAAACGTTTTAAAATTACTTTAAAAACTACTATGTTGGACGCTTCTGATTTCCTTTG
Organism: Cardamine occulta; assembly: GCA_028015245.1. NCBI lineage: Eukaryota > Viridiplantae > Streptophyta > Magnoliopsida > Brassicales > Brassicaceae > Cardamine > Cardamine occulta. The sequence continues at coordinate 9,794,333 of CM051391.1, forward strand.
TTTGTGCTTAGGATGTTCTTTCTCATAACTCTAGTGAGAAAGGCTTGGATTACCGGAGATATTTCTTTTTTTCTTCGGATTTTCGTATATTCTCCTTTGAAAGTTTCCTTTTTCATGATTATTCGAGTACCGTCGGAATGCTAAATCTAGTTTTTCGAAGATTAGTTTTCAGTCACGGGTGATTTTTCCGTCGTTTGTTGCATCGAGTTAGTAATAAACAAATATTTTTTGGCGACAAGATTCCTCATAATGGAATTCCCACTCAACAAAGCGTTGAAAGAGATGACACTTTAAGAAGATAAACCTGTGAAGTTGAAACATATTCCGATGACGAGTGCGAGCGAGAGAAACGGTTGTAGCATTATTGGTAGGCTACTTAATCCGGATATTTAGAAGATGTCGAGTATGATTCACGACATGCAGTGCTTGTGCCATTGCTTTTGGTACACATATCATTATTGTAAGAGAATAACGATGCCCCAACATCTAGCACCATCTTAAACATAGTTTCCGAATAAAAATGAACTAGAACCATATCCTGATGACAAGTGCGCGCGAGAGAAACTTTTGTAGCATTATTGGTTGGCTACTTAATCCAGAGATTTAGAAGATGTCGAGTATGATTCATGACATGCCTCACTTGTGACACATGTATATCATCATTGTAGGGGAATAGCGTTGTCTAATGAAAGCTTCCAGTTCATTTTTTATTCGGAAACAGAGTTTAAGATGGTGCTAGATGTTGGGGCTTTGGACATATGAAAACTGGAGTATTGTGTTGGATCGATGGGTTGAAGATCCACCAAAAGACTACCTTAAGAGGATTCCGATATGGGTTTGTCTGAGGAACATTACGTCTAGTTTGTGTTATGATGCAGAGTCTATTGAAGAACTGTGGGGTATCTTAGGCAAGTGAAGGAAGTTGCCTTCGATCCTTTGAAGCCACAAATTGAAGGTTTTGCGAGGGTTCAACTGCTTTTTGATGTTTTGAAACCACTGTGAAACTCAAAAGAATTTGAACTCCCACAAAGTGGTGTTGTTACAATTAACTTCGAATATAAGAGGATTCATAAGAGGGGTTTCTTTTGTCAACAACTCACACATGATAGACCTCATTTTCCTTACGATCCTTCAAACCGGCATTTAGGTGCAACGGTGAGGATCCCGACGTGTACAAGCATGATGACTATTAAAATCAGTGAGGATGACCCATTGAATCTTGACGGATGATGTGGGTTTTTATGAGGTTACGGGAAGACCAAAGATTGCAAAGTATGTGTTAGATATGATGTGTAATTACTTGATGGTACAAGGGTGAGGAGGTTTGTTTAATGAGCAAGGAAAGAAAACACTATTAAGATTGGGGCAGCCTACCAAAGTGACTCATAACGTCAAGAAAGACAAAAGACTAGTCTTTGATTTTGGGGCACAAAATACTCAAGTTTCTGGTGAAAGGAAGCTTATATATTGGGTATTAAAGATGGTAATTGAACAAGGAGGGGTTACATGGTACAAACAGAGTGAAGCGAAGCATTATCATCAAGAAAGTGTTTTTAACCCAACGGTTTTCAAAGCTGGTCAAGATATGGCTAGCTCTTCCGAGTCAGAAACACCATTGTTAAGAGCTGTAATCGTCTCAGGAGATGGAAGAGACAAGCTCATAACAACAAGAAGAGTATTATGGTGTAAAAGTAAAAACACAAATATGTCAATGATGAGGGTTAATTTAACGCCAAAGAGGAAAGCTAGTGAGGAAACATAAACTGCACCAAAACTCGCAAAGTGACAAGAAGATAAGATGATCCAGCATGAGGAACCACCAAATCTTTAATGAGTATATTGAGCTAGAATTGTCAAGGTTGATAAGAGCTCGAGAAAAATGAAGAAAGAGCCCAATGCCAGCACGATTTTGCGTACAGCTCACACAAAAATGATATGAACTCATACATAAGTCATCTTAGAAAATGCAAGCTTTAAATTAGAGATGGTGATGTTGGTGCAATGATGGTGAATGCAGAAGGAAATTTGCAATCTAGGAAGATATATCATTTTTTTTTTTTTTTTTTTTTTTGTGAAATGGTAGGTAAGTCAATTATTCAGCATGATCTCCCCTATGCTTATGTTGAATATGAGAGAGTTGAAGCAGTTTGGAAGTATTTAAATGCAGATGTGAAGTTTATTAGCCGGAACAAAGCTGCAGCAGATGTTTACAAGTTTTATGAGAATGAGACGGAAAAGTTAGAGAAATAATTAGTTAATCTTTGTGAAAAAATTTGCTTCATTTTTGATTTGTAGTCTGTAATCACTCATGAAGGCTAAATGTGTTTGACAGCACATTACATTGACAAAAACTGAAATTTGAACAACAAGATTCTAGCATTTTGTGCTCTACCACCTCCACACACATGTATGCTTTTGGCAATGAATATTCTTGAGAAATGGAAGGCATGGGGAATTGATAAAAACTTGTTCTATATCACATTAAATAATGCAACTAGCAATGATTCCATGCAAGATATTTTGAAATCTAAGCTTAAGTTGCGGAATGATTTGATGTGTGGAGCAGAGTTTTTTCATGTGAGATGCTCAACACATATTCTTATTATCATTGTTCAAGATGGACTAAAAGTGATTGGGGGATTTGTTGCATAAAATCAGAGAGAGCATCAAATACGTTAAAACCTTTGAATCTCGCGAGTTATAATTTGCAAAATGTGGGGAATCTGCTGAAATAAAACTGAAGGATAGTTTGCTATTGGATGTGACAACTCGATGGAATTCAACATATAAGATGTTTGATAAGGCTATCAAGTATCGAGCTGATTTTGATAATATCAAAGTCATTGATACTAAACTACAAATTTCAGCCAACAGTTGTATTTCATGTATGTTTGGAAGATCCAAAATTGGTTGATATATAATCAGTATAATGGAGATGCAATTATTGTTAGTGAACTAGTCTAAGACTCGGTTTTATTCAAACCCAGGCCACTAAGAATCCATTAACAAAAAATTTAAAAAGAATTAGATTAATTTTTTTTGTTAGTGTTTAATTTAATCCAAACCTAATTCTTAGTGGGCCAATATCTAAAATAGAAGGAGAATAAAAAGAATTTTTTTTTTTTTTGTCAGCAACTTTCCATTAGAAAGTCCAAGAAGGCTAGTGTAGTACAGGTGAAGATGCAAGCTTACAACTATTTTTTTTAAATAAAGCCTATACAAGACCCACTAAGACAATCTCCAATGTAATCCTCTAATTTTTACTCTAAAATAGGATAGAATTCCTTTCTAATGTTCTACTCTATTTTAGAGTTACACTATTTATAGATTAATTATAAAGTAAAATATAAAGTAAAAAATAAAATTACTCTATTTTACAGTAAAATATAGAAAATAGTTAGAGAAAATATTACTCTATAATAGAGTTTAGAAGAAAAAGTATAGTATGATTGGAAATGTCCTAAAATCATACATGAAGTATCTATACAACATCTGTCATTCAAAGGGATGAAGAGAGGAAATCTTCATCGCACCACCGCTTCATCTCCCTCCACTGAACCTCACGAACCAACAGAACAGCTTGGAACTACCGCCATCGGGCGGTGCTCTGGAGAAGCTAAGAAGCCAGTCTTCGATATGCCTTCCGTTATGCAACATCACTTGAAACTCTTCTACTACTTTACATCGATGCTCTGTGCTTTAACCATCGAGTCCGATTGAAATAGTCACCGAAAGATAAAGAGAGAGACTTTTAGATAAAAGGAAGATATTCATGGGTAAAATCGATATATATTTTTTTGAACATCTTGTTTTATTGAATAAATATTGTGAGAGAGTAATTTACATCAACCTCCTTATACAACTAGGAGGATTGCAATGTAACTTGTTGAAAATAAGCAGATTTTGCTAAAGTATTTGCTGCCTTATTGCACTCTCTTATACCAAAAATATACCCAAAAAAAAAAAACAATTCGGATACTCATTGGTAAATCCGAACTCATGGGTTGCAATGTTCAGGTTTGAGTTTTCGGATTATTTTAAAAATAAACTCAAAACGGACGGACTTAAAATAGCTCGGATGGGACCAGGTTTTTTTTAACCCACAACAACATCCCTACTCAGGGGGGGGAGAACCTTACTTTCTCAAGAAGATATTTTCTCAGAAAATGACAAACCCCAAAAACAATGAAAGCTATACACAAAATTCACGCTTCCGTTCACGTGGCAGACCTTGTTTCTTCTCCCAAAGTCCCATCACAAACTCTTTATAGTGTGAACCTCACTACAAATCAGAAAGAGTAAGATTCTCGAATCTCCGATCACTGAAGCAAAGAAGAAGATGCTTACCTCACCTTCTTCTTCTTCTTCCAATTTCTCTACGATTCCTCCGTCGTTCGATAATGTCTTCTCTGGCTTCACCATTCCCATGGGGTTAGTCAATTACTGCTCTCGTCTCTTTGATTCTCTTGCTTTTTAAATTATGATCTGAATTGGAATTGTAGATTGAAATTGAGCAGGAAAGTGACTGGAGCTGGAGCTCGAATTTTCTCTCGTAAGGCACGTCTTCTTCCTAGTCTCTGGTCTCGTTCTGCTTCTTAGATTTTACGTCACGAAGTCGAATTGTATGATTTTGATGGTTTCATCGTAGGTAGATTAAGGATCGTTCAACACTTAAGGTCTCTTGTCGTCGTGCACACGAACGTGTGGTTGAGGTAAGTTTCTTGGTTTTAGTAGATTTTACTGATTCATTCTTAGAGAGCTTTTTGATTTTTGTGTAATTTCTAGGAAGAAGCATCTACAATGACGGAGACTAAACAATCTTTTAAAGTTTCTTCCGGTGAGATCTCTCCTCTTGGTGTATCTCAAGTCAACAATGGAATCAACTTTGCTCTGTTTTCTCAAAGCGCCACTTCTGTGACACTTTGTTTATCACTTCCACAAAGGTATTGATTCATTTGTTTATTATATCTTGCGAATTTAACTCGTATAATTCATTAGAGTTTTTTTTGTATAGTATGATTTTGAAGTTTGTTCTTTGGTGATATATTTTTACAGTAATAAGGATGATGTGAACGAAGATGGTATGATCAGGTTGGAATTGGATCCCAGCATAAACAAGACTGGGGATACTTGGCACATTTGTATTGAGGTTAGTATTCATTCGCTAAGGATCTTCTTCTGACTATCTTTTTGACTTCTCACTATCCATAGCTCTGAGTTTTTTTTTTTTATTATTATTTTTTTATTATGATAGGATTTGCCTCTCAGAAATGTTCTTTATGGTTACCGTGTTGATGGTCCTGGAGAATGGCAACAAGGGCATCGGTTTGACAGTAGTATTGTGCTTTTGGATCCTTATGCAAAGCTAGTTAAAGGTCGCAGCTGTTTTGGAGATAGTAGTCAAAAGTTTGCTCAGTTTTATGGAACTTATGATTTTGAGAGCTCGCCATTTAACTGGGGAGATGACTACAAGTTTCCTAACATACCCGAGGTAAAAGATTTGTATGTCTCCTTCAGCTAGTTGTTTCACAATTCTGTTGATGAGCTATTTTCCGTATCTGGATTATGGGATTTGTATTCTTACAGTGTTTCATTTTTTTTAATTATCTGCTGCTGTTTTATAGAAGGATCTTGTTATTTATGAAATGAATGTTCGCGCTTTTACTGCTGATGAATCCAGTGGGATGGATCCAGCTATAGGGGGTAGTTACCTTGGTATCATTGAGAAGGTAATTATATTCTACCTCATACACATGTTGAGATGCTGAAAATTACTGCACATTCATGCTTACAGCTGATGAGCACGACGGTTAAAACAAGGAAACATGAAAAGTGTGAAAATGCTTATTATGGTAGATATTAGATGTTGAAGATGTATCGTCTGCTTGTATGTTTATGTACAAAGTTGCTTTCATAGCTCACTCATTTGTTCTTCTTTTAAAAGATTCCACACCTTCAAGAGCTGGGTATAAATGCAGTGGAGTTATTGCCAGTGTTTGAGTTCGATGAACTGGAGCTTCAGAGGCGCCCTAACCCTAGAGATCACATGGTAATCACAAATACACGATCTTCATTTCTTTGTGCTTCTAATATTTCTTACAGGTCTTGTTACCACAGTAGCCCAAATTCTTTCTTCAATTTAAATTGAACCTTCATCAATGAATATTTCAGTGCTTCCCTAACCTGAAAGAGTTCTTTACTAGGTTAACACATGGGGTTACTCGACAGTTAACTTCTTTGCTCCAATGAGTCGTTATGCTAGTGGTGAAGGAGACCCTATTAAAGCTTCAAAAGAGTTTAAAGAAATGGTCAAAGCCTTACATTCTGCTGGCATAGAGGTAGCAATGCCCGTGTCTTGCCCCCGTTATCTTGGGGCCTCTAATTTCATTTTGGCCAATGAATTTTATTCCTTGTTGAAATTATTGTAACCGATTATTCTTCTTAAGTATTCTTACAATTTTTTTTTCTACAGGTCATTTTGGACGTAGTTTATAATCATACCAATGAAGCAGATGACAAATACCCTTATACCACTTCGTTTCGTGGCATAGACAATAAGGTGAGTGATAAGAGGACTGACCTTCATTTCATTTTATTTCTTTCTTATATTGGAACTCTAAATAGTGTGAAATCTATATGCAGATTTATTACATGCTTGATCCAAGCAACCAATTGCTTAACTTTTCTGGCTGTGGTAATTTATTTTGAAGCTTACTCCAGGCTTAACATTTTGAAAATTCGGTACTCTAAATGAAAGTTTAGTTTTCAATTGCTTAACGTCTCTTTTGTTTTCTGTTTCCAGGGAATACACTGAACTGTAACCATCCTGTTGTTATGGAACTAATACTAGATAGCTTAAGGCACTGGTATGTACATTATGGTGATTTGATAGCATCGCTTATAGATTTTTGTATCTTCTTTACAGACATTAATCATTTCTGGTTCTGCTTTCTTCTCTTTACCTAATTGCAGGGTCACTGAATATCATGTGGATGGTTTCCGATTTGATCTTGCTAGTGTGCTTTGCCGAGCAACAGATGGATCTCCACTCAATGCTCCACCTCTCATAAGGGTAGATTTTAATGCATTGTTGCATACATTTTCAAAAAATGAAATATAAAATGGTAGCCATGAGCTTGTTCATTTCAAAATTTCTTATTGAAACAGGCAATTGCCAAGGATTCTATCCTGTCAAGATGTAAAATAATCGCAGAGCCTTGGGATTGTGGAGGATTATATCTAGTCGGGAAGTTTCCAAATTGGGATAGGTAACAGTTTTAGCTTTCATAGCTTGATTAAAAAAAATACTTGATTAAGTTGATGCCTCCCGAAAGTAATGTGGTTTGTGGTAATCAACTTTGTGTAACTGGTATGACTACTGAATTTTTCCCCAAGTCAGGTGGGCTGAGTGGAATGGAATGTACCGCGATGATGTTAGAAGATTTATAAAGGTATATAACATTGGAGTATTTCACCTAATCTTTCGAAATTCATGTATTATTGCAGAAACAGTCTAATCTTCCATGTTTTTAGGGTGACAGTGGTATGAAAGGAAGCTTTGCCACTCGGGTTTCAGGATCTTCTGATCTTTACCAGGTAAGAGTCATTCAGGGAACGCTTAGTACATTAACTTCTGTAGAATCCAAGTAGGTTTCATGATATCGTCGCACTTCCCCTTTTTCTTATATAAAGGTTAACCAGCGGAAGCCTTACCACGGTATAAATTTTGTGATTGCACATGATGGATTCACATTGCGAGATCTTGTATCATACAACTTTAAGGTACTTTTGATTTCCAATGTATTGATTTTAAAACCACGATGAGTCTGTGTTTTACGTATCACTTCTGTATTTTAGCACAATGAGGCAAATGGAGAAGGTGGAAATGATGGATGTAATGATAATTATAGTTGGAACTGTGGTGTTGAAGGTACAATTAGAACCTCGCTTCACAGCATTTAGGCGTTAATGGTCCCTCTGTGTGATTTCTTATAAGTTTTGACTCTGTTTATTGATAGGAGAAACTGGTGATGCTCACATCAAGTCATTACGAACTCGGCAAATGAAGAATTTTCATTTAGCTTTAATGATTTCTCAGGTACGTTTGCCAACATACACCCATTTAAAAATTCTAAATCTGTATGATACTGACTGTGATTATTATCAGGGAGCACCAATGATGCTAATGGGAGACGAATATGGACATACCCGTTATGGTAACAACAATAGCTACGGACATGATACCGCTATCAACAATTTTCAGTGGAACGAGGCAAGTCTTATATCTCACGGTTTGTATTCCTATTATTACGTGTTTCCCCATGAACTGTAGTAATTTCTTCATTTTTAAACCCAGCTTGACGCAAAGAGGCAGAACCATTTCAGGTTTTTCTCAGAGATGATCAAGTTCCGACATTCACACCATATACTCAAGCACGAAAATTTCCTCACTAAAGTAACTAGCTTCCTCTCATTTACATATATTCCTTGAATTCGCGAGTTACTCTAATGTACAATGTTTCTCTAAAAGGGTGAGATAACATGGCATGAAGATAATTGGGATAACACTGAGAGCAAGTTCCTAGCTTTCACGTAAGACGCAATAAAAAAGTCCCAAAGTCTCTTAGTGATTGTGTAATACTACTGTTTGACGGGTAAATTCTTCTTGCAGGCTCCATGACGGTGTATGTGGCAGTGACATCTATGCAGCATTCAATGCACACGACTACTTTGTTAAGGCTCTGATTCCACAGCCACCACCAGGGAAACAATGGTTCCGTGTGGTTAGTGTTTCTTCCTTTTCTTTCATCTTCTTTAAGTTCAATGGTTCCATGACTGACTTAATTTTCATGTTTCTACAGGTTGACACAAACCTTGAGTCCCCGGATGACTTTGTAAGAGACGGTGTGTCCGGCGTGGCTGAGTGCTACAATGTGGCTCCATTCTCTTCGGTCCTTCTCGAGTCCAAATAAGATAAGCACTCACACGAGCAGCTTCAAGCCTGCTATATATAGAGAGTAACGCAAGGTAGAGGAAAAATAAGGTGTGAGTTATGGAGAAACGATCCATGACTCCATGAGTGTCTCATAAAACTTGATTACATGTTAAATTGTAAAATGTTCAACATTATGCAATCACAAATAAAACATTATATGTTTTTAAATAATAATAATAATAATAATAATATCATTTATATGGCTTAAATTCCAGTAGAAGTAATAGAAGTAAAATAAGAAATAAAAATAATATTAAAAAATAATATATATGGCTCAGTAAAATAAAACTGTAAGAATTTCTGATGAAGCTTCATTCAGTCACGGCAAGAAGCGGGTCTGTTAAACCCAATCCGGCGACTGTTAATCAATATCCAACCACCGTTAAGTAACCATTCGGCAATCCATAAATTTCAGTCAGTAACCATTCGACAACCATCAGGCAACAGAATAAGAAGCAAACGGACCTGACTGCAAAACTCGATAATTCAACGACGACACCAAACTGCATTGCACTGTGAGTTGGTTTGATTGTTGATTGGGATTCCGTAAATTGCCTAAAGCATTTTATGCGGATCCATTGCGTGAACTGTGTGTTTGCTAAAGTATTTTTGGTAATGCATTCATGGTAAAACCTAGTCTATTAGGACTGATTATGCATGGTTATACTTAGAAAATGGTTAAGTTTACTTGATAATTTGGGATTAAATATTAAATGAACAATACGCATTATTGTTAATGTTTAATTGTTTGGGGGATTTATTTTGGGGGTGAGGGATAAGTCTAATTAGGGTGAAAGATGATTGGCTTCTGGAAAAGGTGTAAGACTAGTTAGTCTTGGGTGGAAAGATCTTACGAGATCGGAGTGGTGGATATTACGAGATCATTATGGTCTAACGAGACCAGAGATTGCGTTGGAGTTACCTGAATGGTATCAACGTAATGTTAGGTTTGGGTATTAGAAGAGAGGTGGTGTGAGATGGTCGAGTAGTTGAGTATTTCGGGAAATACTCGGAATTTCTTAACTAAGGGTTGTAAGTTTACGTGTCTTACGGTTGATTGTTTACTTGATGTTCATTAATTGTTAATTGTTTACTTGATGAATTTTGGGGATATTTTGGGATAGGATCGGATTGTTAGAGGGTAGAGGGCTACCAGCTCGCTAAGTAATATTAGATTACTCATAACTTTCTTTTGTTTTACAGACCCTAGCCAAGCCGTAGTCGTGCGTCGAACACTAGGAACCAGAAATAGGATTTTGAGTTGCATTTGTAAAGATTATTGTGGTTCATATGTGTATTTCAAAAATGGATCCACTTTTTATACAGTTTTGATTTGAGTAATACGCATTTTATTTACTTTACACTCGGATTTCCTTTAAAAACACTAGGGTGAACCTGGTAAAACGATCTTGTCCGGACCTATCCAGCATTCGTTCTTTGGAAAGGGTTGGCAAGCCTATGTCTTGATCGAACGGGAAAGGATCAAGTATGGATTGGTTGCGTACTCGGATTCGTTCTAAGTATCTGGCTGAACCGTATTTGACTTTTTTATGTGGCGAAAACGTTTCTAACATATCACTTTCTTTTATTTCTACTTCCTTAAAGCTTAGTAAAAGCCAAGAAACATGTTCAGACGACATGGTCACAGTGGTTAACTATATTCAAAATTTCATTTGTAGTACCTTAAGACCTTGTAAACCAAGCATGTCTAGACTCTCCCTGAATACATGTGATGGCCTGTTGTCTATAGAAGAAAGAAACGAAGAGAAACTTAGAATTGGTCTTTGCATCAAAGCAATACAGAAATCAGCTATGTTTATGAGAGAAGAACACTGAATTGGTCTTTTATCAGAAAATGGTAATGCAGAAAATTACCACTTCAGTCAACATTTTGATCTCTGGTTCTAAGCAATGTATACTTTCTTGTTGGTTATGGTGGTTAGAAAGTAAAGAGCATCAATGAAGAATCTGGAGCTGCAAAACTGTGGATGAACCTACAGCACATTAAACGCCAACAATCTTTAGTTTGAGCTTAACAAACGCCACCAGTTTGAAACAAACAATGATCTATACAGAAATGAGAATCAAAACTTGTTTTCAAAACAAATTCGAATCAAAACTTTTTTAAATACAAAGAACTCAATCTTTGATGATAAAGTTAAAGAGAACAATGTAGAAGCAGTAACCGAAATCAAAAACTAAGCAATCACTAGCAAGTAGCAACGTTTCTCCCTTTTGAAGTCAAATTCATAACCAATCTTGAAAAGAAAAAAACATATAGTTTTCAATGAGTTGGAGAAACAGAAGTCTTATGAGCTATCAAACAAGGAACTAGATCAATAAAATAAATACCTGTTTCTCCATTTCCTTGATCAAACAGTACATAAGTGCTAATTCCAGCATTGTTAATGCCAATGTCCAGTGTTCCAAATGAAGCTAAGTGCTTCTTGAAAGCAGGCAACACTGGTAAATACAAAATTCTGCAAACAACAATAAGCAATGAAAATTTTAACATATTAAACTATAGGAGAATATTAGATGAGCTCAAATGGAAGAGGACTAGAGGAGCCAACGCTGACCAGTGCTTATAAGCTCAGAAACTTAAAAATGATTGAGCTTCAGCTACTTTGGAAAAGTCTTCCTCGACAAATCCTCTGGAAATGAAAGCAAGAGTACCTGAAAATAACAATGGCAGTGAATTTCAAGAAAAGCTCTATTCGCATACCAAATAAAACAAAAGTTTAAGTATGAATTATACACATTCTGATTCCAACAAGAACCATAGCAAAAACATCTGCAGGATTTCAGGAATTCAAGAACTCAAGAACTCAAGCCAAACAATAATTTAATTCATATCAACCTAGAATCTGTAACCAAAACCAAAACCTAAGTAATCACTAGCAACAATTAATTTGATATCGATCAAAATTCAAGACTCATGAAAATTCAATACTCATGAAAATTCAATCGATTTCAACTAATTTCAGACAATTTGACCCACATGCAAAATGGTAATTCTTGAATTGGGTACGATCAAGAGATTACATTAGATTTCAATCGATTAAAACCCCCAATTATCAAAAATGAAGAATCAATCGATCAACACAAGAAGAACTAACCATCAATCTATCAACATAAGAAGAAGAAGAATATGCCCACGGGCCGAGCCGTATACCCGCTATTCTACACGGGGCGAGTCTGAACATGTGATTTTTTGTCATTTAAATAGTGTACAATTGTGTTTTCTCTTTTTCTCTAACGTACAATTATTCTCATTATCCAAAAACAAAAAAAGAAATCAAGCATGTTTCAATATGAAAGTATAATTTGATTTGTCTTCATATAGAAAAGTCCAAAACTTTTAGTGAGCTCAAACCAAATCAAGACCTGATTTATAATAAGAAGAAACTATATGGACTCGTTTATAAATATTAACAATATACGTTTGTTTACGTTTTCACGTAAACTCCTCATTATATAAAGCTTCTTCGTCTCCTCTATGCTCGAAACAGATCCTTAATTCGCTTCTCTCTCTTCTTGTCTTAATCTAAAACTTGTCTTAAAAGTACAAAACTATGGCTTCCGTCGTCGTTTTGTTCCTCCTCGCTCTCATAGCTTCCTCCGCCATAGCTCAATCTCCAGTACCAGCTCCAACTAGATCTCCTCTTCCATCCACTTCTCCACGTGCTCAGTCTCCAAGAACCATCGCACCAACTCCTTCAGTCTTCCCCGCTCCTCCACCATCCGTCACTCCCATGGTAGCTCCCTCTTCTCCTCCGGTTGGTTCTCCGATCCCCACCACAGCTTCACCACCTGCTCCTACAACATCTCTCACTCCAGAAGGTGCTCCCGCCGCTAATGTTCCGTCTGGTCCAAGTGGATCCACTCCCGTCGACACCAACAACGCCGCCGCACTCGCTGCCGGATCTTTATCCGGTTTTATATTTGTTGCTGCTTTATTGTTGTAATTAGTATTTTTTATTAAAGATTTTTTTGTTCGTTTCGGTCTTTTTTTTTTAATTTTAGTTTTATGTATTAAGAATTGAGTTAGCTTATGAGACGATAGAATTTCATTGTGTTTTTTCTTTTTTTTTTTTAATTTATCATTTGTGTTTTGTCTCTTTAGTAAAACATTTCATGTGTTATCGTTTGTCATCTCTTTAGTAAGACTAATGTTTTGTCATCTACTTGACCCATTTATCTTGGTTTGATTATTGCGTCTGTGTATGAATAATCAATAATGAATTAGTAATGTTTGTGGGGTTTAAAACGTAAGTGTGATTACTGATTTTGATTATAGAAGAAGGTCATTAGTGATAAGTGGATGACTAATGAGGTCAGTAACGTGCGCGTGTGAAGAGACACGTGACGACATTTACAAGAACGGTGAATTTGTCGTTTATTGATAGTGGCAAAACAGCTGTTAATTTCTGTCCGATTCTCCTTAATTTTTACACTTTTATTGCGATAGATAATAATAAAAGACACATTTCAAGATTGAAAAGTCTGTAATTAACGAGATTAATTGCGTTTAAATTTTGGAATTGGAAAAAATGGATAAAAAGTCATTGGTTTGGTCTAGAGTAGGTTAGTGTCACGTGGAGACAGCTGTAAGAATATACATAAAAGGTTTTTTCACGATTCTTAATTCGCTCAGAGCATCTCCAATGCAAGACACTAAAATAGTATCAAAATTATACAAAAATAGTGTCAAAATTACACAAAAATAATATAATTTTAGCACTAAAATTTTTTTCATCTCCAACCATAACATCAAATATTACACTAAAAAAAATATTCTCTATTATTATACTATTAAATTAAAAATAGTTCTTACTATTTAATAATTAATAAAATTTACTATTATTTAAATTAATTTTTCAAATTAATCAAAAATTAAGATAATATTAAAATTATTAAATTTAAAAACAATAAAAACAAATTGCATATTATTAATTATCAGAATTGCATATTACATTTTTTCAACCCAGAATTACATATTACTAATTTTCAGAATTAGTATATTCAGACCACAAGTGTTCAATTAATGCATTTCGAAGTTCAATATGAGCATTCCGATCTTTGATTTGTCTATGTCGAGATAAAAATTCTTGAAATCGAGCATCATCATCACCCGTCATCTCAACTTCTGCACGTGGGGCTTCGGCTCGTTCTTCAATTGTTGCATCAAGATCACGTTCATCGTCTATGATCATATTGTGCATTATGATACAAGTTGTCATTATATCATGTAACACTTTCTTACTCCATAAACGTGATGGTCCGGCCACAATTGCAAATCTTGACTGCAATACTCCAAATGCACGTTCCACGTCTTTCCTATACGCTTGTTTCATTGCAAATAATTTTTTTTTGGACCACGTGGATCATGAATTATTTGAACAAGAGTGGACCATTTTGGATAGATACCATCAGCTAAATAATAACCCATATTATAGTTTTTTCCATTAATAACATAATTTATGGGGGGGGTACCTTCAAAGAAGATTAGCAAAGAGATGAGACGCTTTAGAACATTTATATCATTATTAGACCCGTAGACCAAAATATGCATGCCAAATTCAAAAGATCATAATCACAGCTTCAAGAATAATTGTAGGAGATCCACTACGACCAAAGATATTGTCCTCCCCAAGCCGTTGGACAGTTTTTCCATTTCCAATGCATACAATCTAGACTACCCAACATACCTGGAAATCCTCGGCGTTCACCAATGTGGAGTAGCCGTGCAACATCATTAGCATCAGGTGATCGACGATCGCGGTCTACAAACACCTCGATAATAGCCCGGCAAAATCGCTTCAAGCTTTCTACAGCTGTAGACTCTCCAATTTTGATATACTCATCGGTGGAATCCCGATGGAGACCATACGCCAACATTCAAATACAGCAGTTATTTTTTGCAAACCAGACAATCCTAATTTCCCGACTCCATCTCTTCGTTGGACAAAGTAATTGTCATGTCTTTGTATAGCATCATGAATACGAAGAAACAAAGGACGGCTCATCCGAAATCTTCGTCGGCACATCGCCTTAGGAAACAAAGGATTCTCTGCAAAATAATCGTTGAAGAGATTGCGAGAAGCTTTTTCCCGATCACGGTTGATAACTATATGCCCAGGAATAGAACCACCATGAGATCTTTCATTAAGTAATTGTTGAGTGATGAGAAAGTTGTTGTTTACAGTAATTTGGCATACTACTTGCTTTTCTATATCATCGTGATTATCATCATCTGAAGATGATGATGAAGAAGAAGAAAAAGATGGTATATGAGATGAACTACCGTAGTTAAAATTCATCTTATCAGAAAAATAGAAGATGATGGTGAGATATATCTTATTTTTCAAACATGATATCCATTTTATAGTATAAGCAAATCAATCTATGCCGTTTAATTTTTTGATGAAGATCTAACCGTTGCATTCATTAGTCATTTCATGTCTTATATCTTTATTATCTTATCAGAAAAATCTGCATCAATCTAAACCGTTTATTTTTTTTATCAAGATCTAACTGTTGCATTCATTAGTCACTTCATGTCTTATATCTTTATTATCTTATCAGAAAAATCTGCATCAATCTAAACCGTTTATTTTTTTTATCAAGATCTAACCGTTGCATTGATTAGTCACTTCATGTCTTATATCTTTATTATCTTATCAGAAAAATCTGCATCAATCTAAACCGTTTATTTTTTTTATCAAGATCTAACCGTTGCATTGATTAGTCACTTCATGTCTTATCTTATCAGAAAAATCTGCATCAATCTAAACCGTTTATTTTTTTTGATCAAGATCTAACCGTTGCATTCATTAGTCACTTCATGTCTTATATCTTTATTATCTTATCAGAAAAATTTGCATCAATCTAAACCGTTTATTTTTTTTATCAAGATCTAACCGTTACATTCATTAGTCACTTCATGTTTTATATCTTTGTTATCTTATCAGAAAAATCTTGCATTAATTTTGCCTTCACATCTCTATATAAATGTATACTACTCTTTGAATGATCACACATCTTCATTTTATTTTCTTACCTCTAAAATATTTCTTCTAAAATGTCTTCAAGTCGATCTGTGTCATATTCTATTGTCGAAGATGTGCTCTTATGTCATGTGTATCTTGATGTTTCTCAAAATCCAATCATTGGAATAAACCAATCCAAAGCTCAATTTTGGACGAGAGTTGAAACTGAATATCAAAAATCTGAGATTTTTTCTAATCAACCACGACCGAGAAGATCTTTACAAACTCGAATGACAATAATTCTTTCTGCAGTCTCTAAGCTGAGGGGATGCGTTAACCAGATTGAAAATAAGAATCCTAGCAGTGCTTTTGAACAAGACATTGTAAGTATATATGCACACTTTGATTATTTGTTCTTACATTATTTTATTTCACCGTACTTACTATATTATTAAAAAATTTCTCTCGTCAAAAATTTATCAGCTAAACCAAGCGAAGATGTTGTTAGCACAAGATCCCAAATACTCGAGAGGATTCAGATTCGATCACGTCTGGCCTATCCTTAAAGGTATTGAGAAATTTGCAAACAAGAACACTAATACACCCACTTCGTTCCAAGAACAAGGGCGTGACGTTATGTCATCTCCATCGTTTTCATCGCCATCCCCGGGTATGAGTTCAATTGATCTTAATATGAATACTGAAGAAGCCACTTTTAATTTATCTTCAAGACCAATGGGTTCGAAAAAAGCAAAGAGAAAACAACAAACTGATGAACAATTCAAACAAATGATGGAGCAAAATGAAAAACTTATCAAATCTATTACTAAAAGCTCTTCTGAAAGAAATGAAATTCAAAGACAGAAGATCGAGGTAGCAAAAAAGAAACAAGAGCATAAAATAATGTTCACGGATTTGAGTTCCGTAACTGATCCAGCATCTCGTGCTTATATTGAAATGGAAAGAAAAAGAATTTTGAGAGAATAGGCTCGTACAAACCAATACGAAGAACACGGTGAAGGTTCCCAATCCCAATATCATGGATCTCAATATCGAGCATCTCAATATCAAGGAGATCAATCGCAAGAAGACCAATTTCAAGGAGAACAAGTTCATGGAGAACAAGATCAAAGTCATGACCAAAGAGCACCAAATGATGTAGAATATTATACTCCGTTTTATGATTATATTAGCGGAACCGGAACTACTTTTCCTGCTAATTAGATTAGTATTTAAATATTTACTATGTTTTTAATCTATTTTATTGTTTTTAATTTTTATGTTTGTTTGATTTTAAGTTTGTAATGTTATGTTTGTAATGTTTGAATTGAAGTTTATTGTATAATATAAATCAGTTAATTTTGATATCTTTTATATATTAATATTTATTTTATAGTTAAAAAATATATATATATATATATATATATTTGCCGTTGCTACAATGTTACACCATATTTGGTGTAACACTGTACCAAAATCCAAAATTATACTATCATAGCGTAAACTTTGCCGTCCGATTGGAGAGAAAAAAGTAAACTTTTGCACGCTATAAGAACGTTTTAGCGTTACGTTGGAGTTGGCCTCAGCCATGTGGGCTTGTATACGTAACATATTATCTTGAAATGTTTTAGTGTTTTACAGTCATATAATTATAATAAGTTTGAATGCGATCGTATAAAAAAAGTACACGAAGATACCACTTTTTTTAGTTAACAGAAATCGAAAAAACGTCTCTGCTATTTAGGCTTTTATCCAACAGAAAGAAAAAAGTACAAAATTAAGAAAAAAAGGAAAAATAAAGTTGATGAAATTGTTCCTTTTAATAAAAAGGAAAAGCTGGAGAGCATTTGCATTCATTAGCTGTGATGAAATATATTCGCAACATTGCATTATTCATTCCATCCCCAATATTCAAACAATCCAACACCACCAATATGAAAAGTAATAAAAATATTAAATGTGTCATTTTTCTTAAATCCATGTGTTCTTCTTCATCTACAAGAAAAGCCTTACATTTAAAATAAATAAAAAAAGAGTTTGAAAATCTAAACGGGAAGAGTAGCCTACAACTTTAACATTACAAGAACGGATTCGACCATTAGGTGATAAACAATCAGTTTTCTGATTTAAGCAACGAAGATTAATGAAACAAAAGTTGAAAATTAAAAAATTTTAAACTTTAGAAACACTACAAAATAAACCAAACGATTTGTGAGAGAGGATTTCCTAGTAAGTAATAATTCTCTCGCAAATAGCCTGTGGCTAGGTAAGTGTGACAGAAACCAATCCATCACAAATCGGTAGTGGTAATTTAAACGCGTCACAAATATTTCTAATTCCGACAATGATTTCTGTCGAGAGTAATAGTTGGAAATTTTCCGACTGTTTTCCAATTATTTTTCAACAAAACAGTAGTTGTCAGAAAATAGTTAGAAATCTTTGACTATACTAGTTTGTCGGTAATTTGAGGAAAAATATCATCGGAAATATATCGGAGTGTGGTCGGCGGAAACGAATTCAGATATTTTTTTGAATTCTCCTACAAAATTCTGACTAGCGTTTGTCGGAATTGTTTTTTAATTTTCGACAAAATTCTGACAACGAGTTATCGGAATTTTGTCGGAAAATGTGGTCAGAGTTTTGACGGAAAATATTATTTTTAAGTGATTCATTTTAAAAATTTTGAGAAAATCTACATAAAACACAATCATCATATACCAGATATGTGTGTTATATTAAGTGTATGAACAACACACATATTTGGTATATGATGATTGTGTTTTATGTAGATTTTCTCAAAATTTTTAAAATTAATCACTTAAAAATAACATGCACATTTCAAACAGATATATCCATCTGTATTGGACAGGTCCACCAAGTCTAGATTCACGAGGCAAATGGATAGGTGGATGCTCCATCACATCAAAAAAAAAAAAGGAGGTGAGAAAATTTTCTCAGGATTGCATAGGATTATATGAATATTCTCTTGTAGAGTTTGTAAACCACCCCCTGTGAACGATCTAGAGCATAGATCTCTGAAAAAATCTCCAATATATGCGTAAAACACGTATGATTAGTTTTACAATACCAAATGTAAGTTAAGATAATAATAGTTTGAAAATAATCTTATGTACCTGTTATTGCTTTGTGCACATCTCTTCGGAGGAGCTCTATAAATACGAATGGAAATAATCATTCCATAATAACGTGACAATTATGACTCTTTAACCCACAAAGCTGTCCAGATGTATCGTCACCACAATTACTCAAATTAAGTTGATATTTTCAATACGGTAGTTCCCAAAAGATAATCTTCTTATGCCAGTTATGCTGCTCCCCATAACAATCAATTTGATCATATCCATTATCACCACATTTTGCAGTTTCAACAACATAGAATTCTGAAAATTACTGCAGAATATAATTACTATCATACACCAGAGGTGGACCATCATGGACAACTTTGTTTCTTCTAAATGATTGTTTGTTTCAGCGGTAAGTATGATTACTCGGCAAAAAACACTTATGGCAGTCAAACAACCTTGATTTCCTCCCGTTCTATAACCAAAACGCACACTATTATCTTGACAATGAGGACATGCTAACCTTTCTTGTGTAGTCCATTCTGATAATATCTCATGTTCACATCAACACTGCACACATCTTCAAATTGTTATTCAACGACACATCATGCACTTGAACGCCTTCATTCTGTAATATTTGTAACTCTGAAATTAATGGCTTTAGAAACACATCAAGAGCTCTTCGAGGATGATTTGGACCTGACACAAGTATTGCGAGAAAAAAAAATTCTTTTTCATGCAGAGAGCTGGAGGTAGATTATATAGAGTTACAATCACTGGCCATAGTGAATATTTCCACCTTCCCTTCCAAATGGATTAAACCCATTTGTGCATAGACCAAGGTAGACATTCCGCATTTGACTAGCAAAATCAGGGTACTTATACCAGAAAATTTTTCAAGCTTCAGTATCTAATGGGTGTGAAATATCACCAGTGAATTGATGTTCTTCATGCCATCTCATAGCCGCTGCAGTTCGCTCACACTGATACAATCGTTTCAGTCTATATGTGATTGGTAAGTACCACATTCGCTGATAAAGAATTCGAGTCCACCCGGTCGAAACTTGGAATCTATCTTGATAGCAAAATCTACAATGTTACAATTTTTCATTTTTTCTCCAAAATATCATGCAGTTTCTCGACAGACGTTAATCATTTGATATGGTAACCCAAGACCAAAAACCAACTTCTGAATTGCATAGTAAGAACGCGGTGCAAGATTTTCTTCAGGGAGATAATCGCAGAAAAAATTCGCAATTGCATCCACACAATCCTCACTTAGATTGAAATCTGCTTTAATTCCCATCATCTCAGTAGCTGCTGATAATGGAGAATGATCATCTTTGCAACCTTCATATATTGGATGCTGCAACATCTCAAAAAACTTTCTCGACTCAGGGTTTGGCTATTTCACAACATTAATAGTTTCTACAACTTTTGGAAATGCATCTCTAACCATCATGTCTACGTTATCCTCATCTATAATAGTTCTTCTACTACTTTCACCCACAAATATATCATTGTTTATTTCTTCTACCCTTCTTCCTCTTCGTCTATTCTCCGGTCTATCTACATATTTTTCTCCATGCGAAAACCATATATAATATCCAGGAGTAAAACCCTTATTATAAAGATGCCTCCAAAGTACATCTATTTTTATAACCTTTTCATTTTTGCATTTTAGGCAAGGACAAGTTGTCATACCTTGTTCTCGCCCTATTTCTTGATTTGTTAGCACCTCCATGAATTGACGAAGTCTGGCCTTAAATTCTTCTCGGTATCTTCATCTACACGAGTTTTTTTTTGTGTGTTTCTCGTGTGTGATTTACAAATGAAATGAGTTCTGTATATATAGAAATTGAATTTGTCGGAATTTAGTCGGAATTTAAAGTTACTGTTATATAATTTTCTAGCATTTTTCGTCAAAATTCTGACAATATATATTAATAAAATTTTGACGGAATTCTATTACAACTAACGGTAATATAATATCTGCAAAACTCCGACCATATTTTCTGACAAAGGCTAGTCGAAATTTTGTCAGAAAATTCAAAAAAAAATCTGAATCCATTTTCGAGTATTTTCCAACCACACTCGAGATATTTTCGACGATATTTTCCCTCAAATTTCCAACAAACTAGTAGAGTCGGAAATTTCTGACTATTTTCCAATAACCACTGTCTTTGTCGGAAAATAGTCGAAAACAGTCGAAAATTTTTGACTATCACTTTTGACGGAAATCATTGTCGGAATTAGCCTTGTTTTCTTGTAGGTGCAAATCCATAGCAATATTGCTACGGATTTGTGAAGGAGCTGTTTAAGGTATCTCGGAAATTCCTAGCAATCTTGCTACGAGTTTTCAAAACTTTTTGGAATGTATCACACAAATCTCTTGAAAATTCCTCACAATCTTGCTATGTTATTTCAAAAAACTTTTTGAGTGTATCTCTCGTAAATCCCTAGCAATCTTGCTACAGGTTTGCGAGAAAATTTTCGCAATTTTGTTACAATCTTGCTACATGTTTAAACTGTTGAACTTGTCTTGTAAATTCTTCGCAATTTTGTTACATACTTGTGAAAGAATATAACAAACTTATAGAAAAATAAAAATCAGAATTATAACAAAAAAACTAGAAATGATAAAAATTGAAAAATAAAAACATCTCAAATTCAAACTAAATAAAAATATTCAAAATGAAAAATAGAAATTGTTTTAGATGAAATATATATTAAACAAAAAAAAACCTAAACTACTTTTGTGAAGGTCGGGCTTCGGTTCCGTTTGTGGTTCTGGTATCAGTCTTAGTTTTGGTTATACTTCGATACAAGGTTTTGACTTCGGGATCTTTCTCGGCAAGATACTCAAAGAGGATTTCGTAGGTCTTGACTTTCTCGGCAATTTCTTGTATTAGACGCTTTACTTCATAAGGAGGCAGTGGAACGGCATGTGTCATCTTAGGGGCTGGCGATGGAGGCGTAGTTGTGGGCTGCATGTGTGGAATAGCCAATGGGGCTGCTTGAGAACTACGATCACCACTCGTTGGAAGCGATAATACGGTGCTCGATAGAAAAAGAGTAATCGTTTCCACTAAATCCCGTCATCTACATACAAAAAAAAAAATGATATTGACAATATTTAATATATAAGAAATTAACAAGTAATAAATTTTTAACAATGAATCAAGATATCAAACAAGTTTTCAATATATCTAAACTTGAAAATTGATCATTTCTTCAAAACTATCAATCTAAACAAGTAAACAGAATTTTAAATTATAAAATTTTACAGTTTTTGCAATTCATAAAAATTGAAAATTTTCTAGAATTCAATAAACTCTCAACCTTTTCATATAAAAATCCAAAATCCAAATTTAACAAATTTCAATCCTAAATCTACTAATATACTATATATTCAAATCCAAAACAAAACTCTAAATCAAAGATAAACAAATCCTGAATCTAACATGTATATACACTTCCAAAACTATAAACTTACACCCTAAGGATGGTGCGTGAGAGAGAGGCACAGGTAGACACAAGAATCAGAGAGAAACGAAAATAGATAGAACTAAAATCTTACCTTCAAGATCTAGTTAGATAGAGACAGAGGGTCAGTAAAAGAGAGGCGCAGGAATCGGAGACAGAGATGAAATGACATAGAAGATATATAAATAAACCTTTTTTTCCCTCGCAAATCTCATGCACTTCTCTCGCAAATTTCTTTCGCAAATTTCTTGCAATACCCCACATAATTGATATCCAATAATTTAATTAACTCCATAAGAAGTATTTTTCTTTTTTTTTTCCCTTTTTTTCTTTTGGGGTCAAAACTCAAAATAGAAGAGTTGTTTAAAATACTTAAGAAATTGAAGATTCTTTTTAGGGGAAAAAAACACAAACCCACTAAACATAGTAACTAACTACAGCAACCCAAACCAAATGACTGACTAAAAAAAAATATAGTGTAGTGTGTTAACTTATACAAAAGCAAGTTTCTCAGAGCCACATAGGTTTGTTTCTTGAGGTGGGGTTTATAGATCAGTTTTGTATCTTGTTACTAATCAATGTTGGTACTTGTATACAAGTATCCACTCTTTTTGTTGGTCGAAAAGCTCGTCCATTCCAATACCCTCCAACAGTAATAATCCTACAACACAAACTATGTATATATATATATCCTGATTCGTTAGAGTTGATGATTACAACAGAGGCACGAAATGAAAACAGTAAAGCTTTTTTACTACCTTCTTAGTTCTCTGCAGCCGGAGTTTCTTCTTCTTGAGTCACTGTCTCGGACTGAGATGGTTCCCCTTCCTCCTCATCTTGTGGTTGTAACCCTTCTTTTGCTTGCAACTTCACAAACTGTTTGCTTCTAGCTAATCTGATTGGTCTTCCCATGAAATCCTGCATATGTTAATCAACTCATTAGAAACATGCCATTAACTCTTTTGTTCTACACTTTTGGGATTATGGTCCATGTTCACTTAATAATGTTTAGTTAACTGCTCAGAGAAACTCTGTCTCATTGATGCATAAAGAGTCTAAAGACTAGAAAATCCGGTTTACACGTCCATTTATGGACCCTAAGCTCAAATGGTATCAGACACACAAACACTCTCTTGTACTTTGCATTCCATTCCACAAATACATAAGACAGTAATAAACAGCTTTAACTTTGTTAAATATTGCACATATATTAATATCACACATTCAATTCTACCTACTAAATCAACCCATGAGCCAATCAACTCATATTCTAAAGCTGTTATTAGAAACATGACATTAACTCTTCTATTCTGTTCTGTTTTGTTTTACAGTTTTGGGATTATGGTCCATATTCTCGTATAGCATCTGCATACATAACTGCTCAGAGAAACCGATTTCAATATTTGTCTTCTTGATGAATAAAGAGTCTAAAGACTAGAAAATCTGTTTACGGGATCAATTTATGGTCTCTTAGCTAAAATAGCATCAGCAACATACCAACAATAAATCAAAATATAAACACTCTCTTGTACTTAGGATACCATCCAACAACTATATCAGATAGTAATAGTCTAATAGAGCTTCAATTTTGCTCAAGATTGAACTAATTAATAAGCCTAGAATGCTTTTAAAGTATGATTACATCATATTCTAAAGCTATTATTAGAAACATGCCATTAACTCCTCTGTTCTACAATTTGGGGATTAGGGTCTATATTCTCTCAAAGGATTTAACTTAACTTCCCAATAAAGAGTCTAAAGACTAGAAAAATCGGTTTACAGGTCCACTTACGGTTAAATGCTCAAAGAAACCCATTCGTATATTTGTCTTATTGATGCATAAAGAATTTAAAGACTAGAAATTTCGGTTTATGGGTCTATTTATGGTTCTTAATCTCAAATGGTATCAGAAACACACCAACAATAAGCCAAAACTCAAACACTCTCTTCTACTTTGGATTCAACTCAACAAAATCTCAGACACTAGTATATATTAGCTTCAATTTTGCTCAAGATTGACCTAACTTATAAGCCTTCAAAGTATGATTAGATCATTATCATCATTAAGAATAGGTTGGAATTAGTAATTACCTTTCCTTGGAACTCAACAAGTGCAGCCTCGGCTTGTTTCTTGGTTTTAAAAGAAACAAACCCATAACCACTCGACCTCCTTGGATTTTCATGGAATATAACTTCAGTAGACACAACATTACCAGTGTCTGCATCAAAAAACTCCTTAAGATGCTTAGCTCTTGCTTCAAATGCCAAATTTGCAACAAACAAATTAAATGTAGGCACTGGAGTAGGCTTCTCGCGTGGTGCATATGTCTTCTTCTTCTTCGTCTTCGCGTAATCTACCTTCAAACGACGACCCTCATATTCCTAAAGATAAAAACACAGTTCAAAGAAAAAAAATGAAGGTCAAATTGAGATCCTGCAACATGAAAGAGCCTAAAATAAGCACAATATACAACTTATTCTAATGAAAAACAAGATAAAATTAGAGAAAAGACAACCAAATCTCAATGATTCTATCCCAATGTTGAGATGTTCTTACATATGATTCAATGGCAGATGAAGATTAAGAAACAAAAAAAATCAATCAAATTGAGATACTACAAAATTCAATAACCCTAATAGAAACAATGTACAACTTCTACTACCCGTAAAGTCAGATAAAACTAGACAAAACACAATCAAATTTCAATGATTCTATCCAAATGTTGAAATATTCTCACATATGACTCAATGGTAGATGAAAATCAAGAGACAACAGAAATCAATCAAATTGAGATACTGCAACATTCAAGGACTCTAATAGCAACAATGTACAACTTCTACTAATCGTAAATTCAGATTAAAATTAGACAAAATACAACCAAAATCTCAATGATTCTGTACCAAATTTAGAGAACGTTTGTTCTTACAAATGATTCGAGAGATTTGAGAGCTGTTGAAGCTTCTTCAGGTGAAGCCATTTCAATGAAAACTAAACCTCGATTCCTTTCCTTCTTATGCATAGACATCTACAAGCAAAATCAAAACACGATTCGTTAACAAAACAACGAATGATTCAAATTCAAAAACTAAGGAAGAAAATTTCAAAAAACCTCAATGTCGATGACGTTTCCGTATTTTTCGAATAATGATCTTATATCTTCAGGTGTAGAGGTCCATGGAACGTTTTGAGCAATTAATCTGGTTTTTGAAATCTCATCTTCGGTTTCTTCAGTAGCTGTGGAAGAAGAAGAAGAATCGAGGATTGTGTCTTGTGCTGTAGCGGAGAAGTAAGAGGTGAGGTTTCTGGATTTTGAGTTTGGAAACGTAGTGTGATGATGATGAAGATAACATAGTGAAGGAGTAGAGGAAGAGAGAGAGAAATTTGTAAGTAAGAAACTGGGATTAGGGGAGCTTTGGTTTGATTTGTGACCTAGAATTTGGAGGGAAATGGTAGGAAGACGAAGAAGAGCCATGAGTGACGACGATGAGTGAGTTCGGATAAGAAAACGAAGCTACGCAATTAGATTTGGTGTGTTTGGAAACGTTAAGCAACGGCGTCGTTTTTAAAAGGTTTTTTGCTCAACGACAGCGTTTAGGAGCCATGTTAATTTCATACTGTTCTTGTAAACGACGTCACCGTTTTGTGTTGGAACGTTAACCAACGGCGTCGTTTTCGAAGTTTTTTGCTAAACGACAGCGTTTATGAGCCATAACCAATTTCATACTGTTTTTGTGAAACAACGTCACCGTTTTGTAAGCCATGTCATTTAAAAATCTTCCGTACTTGAAAACGACAGCGTTCCGTAGGATAATGTAACTTTCACACTGTTCTTGTAGAAAACATGAATTTTCTGGTCTAATTGTTTATAGCAGCAATGCATGTTGTTAGTAGCTTCAGTTCAGAGAAGCAACAATGTAACTCTCACACAAGAATATACAGAGAATGTTCTGATCTCATTTTTAGCATTCTCAATTGTTGTTCATCCTAGAATCTGGTGAATTATTATTCCCCACAGGTGATAGAGGCTTCCTGTTAATTTCTGGACTGCTACTAAACTCAAGGTTCTTCTTGACCGGGCTACTCATCATCTTCGGACTCTTTCTCTTGTTTGACTGTAACATTAAAACCATATCTAAGTTAGAATCAAAGAGAACTCATAGCTGCTTATGTATTCTTAGTCTTTCTTTTTGTGCTTTTACCTTAGCAGATGCGCTATTGCGGTTCTTCTCTGTAGAACAAAGAGGGCTTTGTTGTTGCCTTAACAACTTACGATTTTCTTTATCCAGCTTTCGGTTTAGTGTGCTCACAAGTTCTACCTGTTAAAATGTTTGTAGGTTAAGTGGATTCATTTCAGAACAAGAGAGTGTGGTTATGGTTTACTATTTACCTCTTGCTCGGCTTTAGCGAGATTCATGATGATGCATTCTTTTTCTTTTTCGAATTTCTTTGCTCTTGAAACTAAAGAAAGAACCTTTTGCGTTGAAGGCTTTAAGTGATCCCACTTGCTTAACAAGGTTTGGCATGATTGGTCTTGTATGTTTGCCTCCAAGAAGAGACGTCCCATTATAGTTTCATCTTTACTTATGAGTGATCCCAAAACTGAATCAAGCAAATCTTCTTCTAACGGTGAGCAGTTGTCAACCTTTTTAGGGAACGTGAAAAACAAAACACATAAATCTGTTAGAATGTTCTCTAAGTTTGGTTTGATAAATAAGACAAAGAAACTATATTTCCAGCTGAAATGATGATTAGTAGCTAATAGATACATCTTCTGACTAAGATGTTGACTAATAGATCTTTCTAGGTGACACTAATACCTACATATCTTCTAAGTAAGCAACATTAAACCTCAACAAAGGATACAGAGAGATAAATCTTGAATTAAAACACACAATCTCTGAAGCATCATAGACAAGCTTCATGGGCACTATGAGAAATCACGATGCCAACTTAATAGAGAAGATAAACCATTTTATCAAGAACAAGCTAACCAAATATTAAAAGAAGACTAATTCACTTAAGGCCAATCAAAGATGATTAACTAAATCTTGAATGGAACAAGCAATCTCTCAAGCATCATAGACAATCCAACACCATTTTAAACAATAGCGCATAAGTGACAAATTCATTGATACCCAGATCATACAATATCCAAGGTTTTAGTACCTTCACCGAGCAAAACAATATGGACGGACAAACAACAAAATTGATATTAAGGCAGAACTTCATTGAGGACTAGCACTAGTCTCTTTTCAAGTATATAAACAAGATAGTATCAACAATTTTAAGACTTTCTGCAAAGCAAAATAATATGGATTGACTTTCTGCTAAGCAACACAATTTTAAAACTTTCTGCTAAGCAACAGAATTTTGAAATCAGTGATTCAACAAGTGCACCAATACAAACGACTAACAACAGTGAAGTAGCATTAGTGTCTCTTTCAAATGCATCAATAAGATCATATCTACAATTTTAAGACTTTCTTCTAAGCAACACAATTATAGACACACCGATGAATCAATGAGATATCACAATGGCAACTTAATAGAGATTCTCTATTAGAGAAGACAATAGCACTTGAGAAACCTGTACATCAAGACTATATACAACTTCTGACTAAGATGTTGAAACTAATAGATCTTTCTAGGTGACACTAATAGCTACACATCTTCTAAGTAAGCAACATTAAACCTCAACAAAGGACACAGAAAGATAAATCTTGAATTAGAACACACAATCTCTGAAACATCATAGACATTCTAACACCTTTTATATCTACTTTGATCCATTTCCAGTGTAAAAACGACTAACAGTGGGACATTAGTGACAATATCTAATGATAGGTTATTAGCTAGAAACTTAATGTGAAGTAGCATAAGTGAGTCTGCTACTTCACATCAAGAATAGTTTAAAGCAAACTAATTTGATTTAAGGGCAATGCAATTCTAAAATCTAACTAAACCCAAATGGCCAATTTAAGAGAAAATGACTAATTTGTGGTTAAATGGAAAGAGTCTTACTTTGTCAGCCCCAGTTTGACGTTTAAAAATCTGCAATTCCTCAGACATTCTTCCAATTTCATCTTCCAATTCACGAACCCTAGCTTCAGCATCTCTAGCTCTCTCATCAGATTCATTCCCAAATTCCATCAAAGCATCACGATCTTGATGATAAAGCATACACTCTTTCTCCCATTTCTTACATTGACTCAACAAATTCCCACACTCACTAGCCAATTTATGATTCTCATCAACAAACTTCTTCAACGCCTGAGCATTCATACTCGCTTCCGACTAAAATTATCCCCAAAAAAAATAAAAATAAATAAACAAGATTCAGATTTCAACGAAATCTCACAAATCACATAAAATTAAAACTCATTACAAAAAAAATACTAACCCTAACTCTGTCGATTACTTGATCTTTCTCCTTTAATCTTGAAACTAAAGCCAAATACTGATCGCGAAGACGGCGGTGAGATTCTTCAGCCGTGGAGAGCTTTTTCTGAAGAGCTTCCATGGAGATCGGAAGACCTAAGGAATGATCAATTGTGTCTTTGATGTAGTTTTCGACTTCTTGTGAGAGATTCATTCTCGTTTTTGATTCTGCT
The DNA here is from genome assembly GCA_028015245.1 of Cardamine occulta. Lineage (NCBI taxonomy): Eukaryota > Viridiplantae > Streptophyta > Magnoliopsida > Brassicales > Brassicaceae > Cardamine > Cardamine occulta. The sequence continues at coordinate 9,823,501 of CM051391.1, forward strand.
TCATCTGCATCATTTCTCTCGATCCCCATAATGATATCCAAGAAGAGAACTTCGGATTCGCAAGAAAGAAACAATACAGAGAGATTTTAGCAGAAGAAATTTTTAGGGTTTCGAGAATTTGATAAGAGAGAAGAAGAGGAGAAAAGAGGATTTTGTAAAGACGGAAGAATTTCAAAAATGAAAGTAGATGCTATAGCCGTTACAAACTTTTCATTTTTGATTTTAGTACAGTAATAAAGTTATTGCATCGATATTTTACACGTGGCATGCTTTTAATGCTCCGAGTTTTGGCTACTAAATTTTGTTTTCTTCATTTATTTGTTTTATCTTACGAATTAATAAGAGTGAATTAGATGTAAAAGTTTTTTTTTTGGAGTCTGTCCATTCACACTTTTTTATTTTAACTACAAATAATCAAAACCTAAAGTGCCCTTGAATATGTGATTTAATAAAAAAAATCATATATATATATTGTGCTAACAGTAAGTCGGTGCTGATGTAAACTGTTAACAATGGACAAAAATGGGTCTGATTATGTATATAGTATGAGCCTAATTGAATATGAATATAACTTTATTCTATCGATTTTAGTAAAGCTATAACATAAAAAACAATAGTTTTATTCCGTCATCTAGCTGTTTTCTAGGACTGAGGAAAATTAGGAACCGAATGACAATTATTTTTATCATTAAAATATGTATATATCTTTCAGTTTAATATATGAAATATTACAGAAGATGCTCCAGTCTCTCTTTTGATTTCCTAAATGATATTTTTTAAATCATCTTTCAACCTTATCCTTTATACAAAAAGACCAAAATACCATCTCTCATATATTAGAGATACATATTACGATTAACTAAGGATTTGATACTCACAAATCATCTCTTCAATCAATCCTGCATATTACAATTGATTAGGATTTTGATATTTGATAATTTTAACTCATATTAACTAATGTTTTCTAGTTTTTCTCGTATCTTTAGAGTCGTTTTTTAGTCATATCAGGTTATCAAGAAACCTTTAAGCATGGATTGGAGTGACTAGAACTTTTGAAGCTTTTGGCTTCGATCATCTGATGGCGTACGTCTCCACGCTTGGTTCATCAAGATGTCCCTGATTGTCGAGGTCTCTTCTCCTTTTCTGATTTGAGTCTCGTCTCGTTACTGGTCATTGATTCAGTAACTGTTTTTGATAGATTTGATTTATGCATTTCGAAAAGCTTCTGAATCTACTGAATCTTGGGGGATTTTTAGGTCTTGATGTCTCTTTCTTTAGCTAGATTTTGATCTCATTTTCTCAGATTTGTGAACTGTAAGTTATTGCTGCTTTTGTAAGTTGAATGGAGCTTATCAGCAACCCAAAATCTTGTTGAAAATGATGATTCATTTCTCGTGGTTGATAGCTTAGCTTAATTCGAGTTTGGAGCTCTGAGTTCTAATTGTTGATATTTGTCGTGCAGGTCCAACGATTCTATTTTTCCAGGAGAATGCCGGAAGTATCCTTTCCAGAGCCATTTCTTGGTTTTTGTTTGTTTATATATGTATATACTTAAGGGGTTTGTGTGTCTGCTCTATCTATTGTACGTTCTTTGCCTTGTAAATGGCTTTGACCTTAGAACAACAGATATCGCTCATCGTCTAGAGATGGTTTGCATCATGATACAACAATTGAAGTGCAATGTGTTCATGCTTTCATATCGCGGGTTAGTTTCAGTTAGCTGGTTTCTGGTATATCTCTTATCTCCACTGTTTTTGTGGTTAGTTAAAATATTGGATCTGTTTACACAATGCTGATTGATTTTCCTGTGCAATCAGCTATGGGGCAAAAGATGCTCAGGTTTGTTTGTATTCCTTTATCTATCCACATATCCTTTGCGATTCCATGTATTCATTATCAATTTTCTTGCCTTTTACTTTTGTTAGGCTGCATTGGATCACCTTTCTCAATACCTTTGTGGTTGTGAATTTGAATGTTGATAGGTTGTTTATGGCTTAGTGGTATCTCAGGTTCAATCGCCTATAACTGGTCAAAACCTGGTATGAAGACCAGTGTCAGAATCATCCACGCTAGGTATTTTTTCTTCTCCAATTTTTGCCTTAAATTTTGGATTATATACTTTGTTTGATGGTAGAAGATTTCAATAGATTACTCTATTGAGGAATCTGACTCTTAAACCTGCATCAAAGTATTCTATTGTATAACAACATTTTGCATAATCACCTAGATTCTTCAAGTGGATTAGTGTCGCTTGTTGTTTCTTCATTTTAGAATTTCATATTCAATCTTTACTATGAGCTGCTTTGTGTCCCAACGGTTCTAGTATTGGTAAACAAATCATCTGTTAACAACATCCAAGATTTGATCATATACATGCTTGCTCGTATGCGTTTTTGTTAATTTAAAATTTGGGGTGTTTATTTGTTGCCAATGTGACCATTACAGCTTTTTTATTCTTCTTGGATTGTATATTTACCATGTATGATGAAAATGGTACTGAGTTTTATCATGTTATATTTATTCTTCTTGGATTGTATATACATGGTAAACTAACTTTTATCATGTCTCATTCTCTCTTCTTTTTGTTCAAGTCCAATGTAGAGAGAGAGAGCACTTTTTTTTATTATTGTCTTATTTTCAGTCCATTGTATTACTGAAGGAAGACGTGCATGTGAGACAACATGAGCTCGTCTTGGATGTTTACTGTAAGTTTTTCTCGTCTTTCAAATATGAGCTCTGTTTTTTCTAAATCTCTTTATCTCGCTTTAAATTCAAGTGGTTTGCTTCTCTTAAAAATTTCCTAGCAAACATGATTTAAACTAAGATCTTACTTGTTTGGTATCTCATAGAGTTTTTGTTTGATTTTGAAGATTCATTGATTAATCCCTTGGCATGTTGGAATGTTCATCATGGTTAATTAGGTCTTCATCATACCTTTTATATGTTTTATATCATTCTACTTCTTTTTTTTTCTTTTATGATTTGCAATTTTATGTCTCAATTTGTTTTATGTATTGTAATATTGTTAAAAATTTTATGCATTGCAATATTTTTCAAAAATATTAATTTTTAATTACTAAGAGCCCGAACCTAAATTCTAATCATTTGCAAAATTAAAATTGGGTTCTTAATTTAATTTATTATTAAATTTAAGTAATAGTTAAAAATTGTTAAAACCTTCTTATATGTTCTACCATTCGAGATGCTCATAGCTAAACAATCCAACCTAGTTAAGTCTTTAAAAAAAACCTAAAATATTAATTATTAGCAACTGGGAAAGTGCAAGATAAATACGGTGGCGCGTAGAAATTTATCAAGAACTAACGAAGAAGACGTGAATACCACTTCTCTTTTCTTCTTTCTCTAATCTCTTTTCAATACAAAGCTGAGAAGATGTTAAAATCCGCAAAATGTCATACTTCGGAAGAAACGAGGGAACGATTGTATTTGTGTTTGCCATCATCGGGTTCGTAGCCTTTTATTGCATCAATTACTACATCCGGCGATCCAGAGACCAGGATGTGGCCGAGGACACGCCGGAGAGTGAACTGAGTCCAAGGAGGTCACCACGAGGGCTTGATGCTGAATCCATAGAGTCATTTCCTTCATTCATTTACACGGAGGCTAGAGGGATTGAGCCAGGAATAGGCGAGCTTGAATGCGTTGTGTGTCTAAACGAGTTTAGAGACAATGAAACGCTGCGTTTGGTACCACCTTGTGTACATGTCTTTCATGCTGATTGTGTTGACATCTGGCTTTCTTATCGCTCCACGTGTCCTATTTGTCGTACTGATGTAGTTCCTTTATCAAGTTTAATTCATCTTTGACTTTGCATTTTGTGTTCCATACATTATTACCTTTCTGAATTAATACTTTCATTGTTAACCCTACCGATGCGGATCCGTTTAACAATTACTCCCTTCCGTTCCAGTTTAATAGATATTTAACGATTTTTTTTCTTTTTCTATTTTATTAGATGTTTTGTATAAAAGTTAAATTTTTATTGGTTGAATTAATTTAAAATAAAAAACAAGTAATACTTTTGTAAAGAAAAATAGATATCTTAATATGTGTATTTTTAGCCAAAACATCTATTAATATGGGACAGTGCGAGTACCAATTATAAAAGTTGTATTGAATGCGTTACTTAAAATGGTATTTCCAGTTAATTTTTTTTTTATCATTTACATCTATTTTATATTTTTTAAACTACTTTGATATCGTTTACCAATTTTTACCACTAAGAAACTTGTACAGCCTTTTGTTATGCTAAAACCTTGTACCGTTTACGACTTAGATACATTTGTTTTCCTAAACGAAAATGTTATAACTGTTTTTTATGGGTCAAATAACTAAGTCCGGGTTTGGAAAATAAAACCAACAGTTGACCAAAAAAAAAAACTTTAGTACCAAACATGATGTCAAAACGTTAATTATTTGTTCATGTAATGGGTTATCTTGCAGGAAATACATAAATCTTATTGGTCCGTCTAAGAGAGTCATCCTATCTCTTTTGGTTTTAGTCTTCCAATTTCAATTGTGTACAAGTAGGATTAGATCAAAACTATCAGAAAAGTCTTGCTTGCGTAGTCAATAAGTTAATAACTCAGAGTGCATGAGCGGAGTTATAAATGTTCCAAGTCTACGGTGAATATAAAGACTTCTTCAATGTTAAAAAGTCAGAGGCTAAAGCAAAACCAATCGTTCGGACCCAAAAATTAAAAAAAATCTAATATAGTGATAGTAGTAATACAATATTTATTGTCGTGACAGGCAGATCTTAACGAACGACTTCTTCTTCTTCTTCTCTTCTCTCAATTCTAAACGGAGGCATGGAGCTCAAGTGATCCATCGTGATATAGCAAAAGGGTCACATCATGACTATCTTTCCGAGAGATCTCCCGCATCGGATCATATTATGTGTCTTCTTGTTCCAATTCTTGACTTACGTAACCTGCCAGAAAGATTCAGAACCAGTGGATCAAAGTAGAAAAACAAAAGTCACTACGCAAGCGGTAATTGGAATCGTTTTGCTTTCGATGTTCTTCTTAGGCTTGGTCACTTGTTGCTTGCACTATGCATCCTATAGTGCAGAGATTGAAGCGGGAGGCCATGAAGTGTTACATAGTAGAACAAGGCATGGGCTCAACAAGGACATGATCGAGTCTTTTCCATCTTTCCTTTATTCAGAAGTTAAAGGGCTCAAGATTGGGAAAGGCGGAGTAGAATGTGCAATTTGTCTAAACGAGTTTGTAGATGAAGAAACATTACGTTGGATGCCAACTTGTAGCCACACTTTTCATGCTAAGTGTATCGATGTATGGCTCTCTTCTCGGTCTACATGTCCGGTTTGTCGCGCAAATCTATCTTTTAAACCTGGCGAGGGATTTCCATATCCGAGCATTGATCTTGAAATGGGAAATGTACACAGAGGAGTTCAAGAATCTCATGATGACATAAGCTTGATAGATAATAGTGTGACATGGAACAACAATGGGAATTATAGAACACCTCGATCGAGATCTACAGGGTTATTGACTAGATGGCCTATGGCTGAGATATTCTTCCCTAGGTCTCATTCAACCGGTCATTCATTGGTTCAACTAGGTGAGAATCTAGACAGATTTACATTACAGTTACCGGAGGAGATGCAAAGACAAATTGTTAGCTTGAATCTTGTAAAGAGAGGCCACATGGCCTTACCTCGAGCTAGGAGTTCAAGACAAGGCTACAGAAGCGGGAGCGTTGGGATCGATAGAAGTGGTTTCTCTCAGGGAAGACAAACGCTTCGGCGAACCATATCTATGTCTCTCTCTTTCTCTTTTCAAGCTGGTTCTGTTCGCTCCACACGTGGAAGGGACAATCAAGTAGTACGAGAGACTTTCCAAGCTAAGGACAAAGATTTTGGTGCAACGTTCATTTGAATACCTCATGGAAGAAAAGGTATAATTTATATTCTCTTTAGTTGATGAGGATAATTATAGACATAGTTTTGTTTAACCATGAAATATCATTTATTTGGAGTCTGTAAATATTTAGAGCTAATGGGTTCAATTAGCATTGTTTGAATTATCTTGGTCAGTTTTTCATGGGATGCTACTTGCAAATGAGTAAGAAAAAAAAGTAATAAAGGTCTTTGTGAGATTTGATTTTCCAAAAAAAATTGTTTTTGAAAAGAGCAATGACATGAGATCTAACACAAGTTTTAAAACTTATCTATAAAGCCAAACAATATTTTTTTTTTTTGGATTGGGCCTCGTATTCTTCAGGACCGGCTCTGGTTGTGCGATGAGACGTAGTTCCCACACCGGAAATGATTGCTTGACCTGGAACCCTAGATTATTAATCTCTTCCTCCATCCTATTACACACCGTAATATGATCAATTCTTCTATGTGGAACTCTAACGTTCTCTATGTCCCAGATCACGATAGCTAGCTCATTATCAAAATTATACTAATCATTTTAAGAGACGATAGTAGTTTTAATTTAAGATTGTGTTGGAGTCTATTACCTATAAAGTCAATTGTTTGAAATTAATTTGGCGAATATAGTCATCTCACTCTTCACTAACTAGAATCATTTCGCTTGGGGTGTTCATTTCAAGTACGCTCTTTTGCTGCTTGTTCTATGTATTTTATAAAGTACTGATTGCGGCAGACGGCCATGAAGTATTGCAAAGTGGAGCGAGGAGTGGGATCGACAAGGACATCATCGAGTCCTTTCCCATTTTCCTCTATTCAGAGATTAAAGGGCTCAAGATAGGCAAAGGTGGAGTGGAATGTGAAATTTGTCTAAACGAGTTTGAAGATGAAGAAACATTACGTTGGATGCCTCCTTGTAGCCACACTTTCCATGCTAATTGCATCGATGCGTGGCTCTCCTCTCAGTCTACATGTCCGGTCTGCCGAGCAAATCTGACTCTCAATCCCGGCGAGAACTTTCCATGTTCGAGCATGGATCTTGAAACGGGAAACTCACGGAGATGTGTTCTACAATCCCCTGGCAATAGTGTGACATGGAACAACTATGGGAATTATAGAATACCACGATCGAAATCTACAGGTTTATTGTCGAGCAGGTGTTCGGCTGTGAATATCTACCCTAGATCTCATTCGACTGGACATTCATTGGATCAACTTGGTGAGAATCTAGACCGATTCACACTGCCGTCACCAGAGGAGGTGCAAAGCAATTTGGCTAGCTCGAATCTAATACAGAGAAGCCTCATGGCCTTACCTTATGGCTACAGAAGCAGTCACAGAAAAGGTCGAGTTGGATGATTATGGTTTCGGTCAGTCATGCATGCTACTACAGTTTGGTTTAACCATAAAATGGTTCCAGTTTTCATTCTAAGTCTATAAACATAGCAAATATCAAAAGTTTCAACAGCGATCAGCAGTTTAAATTAGCATCGTTCGAATATCTTGTACAGTTTTTCCAGGGATGCTACCTGCAAAATAGAGTAAACAGAATGTAATTAATGTCTGTGTGATTTGATTTGATTTAACTTAAATAATGTAAAATGTAAAGCTCCGTCTAGTAATTAGAGAAAATGGTAACCTTTACAAAAGTCCCATTTGAAGCCATGGAGGCTGGTGGCTTCAAGAACAATCTCATAGACGGAAACAACACATGTTGGATTGACCATTCACGTTGTGCCCATGCGTTTTCAGCATCTGAAACAAGGTCTTGGTCAAGATTTTCCTCCATCTCGACGTTTCCACCTGCAACAGATCAATGTAAAACTAGAATCATCTTTTTCAATTGAAGAGAACCAAAGGAGAAAATATTGGTCACGCGAGGAGGTAACATACCTAAATCTGAATTTTCCTGAGAGCTTTTACTTTTCTTAGTATAGAACCGAATACCGTCACCTGATGGGTTTGGCAAAAGAGGAGGATGCATAGCGTAAAAGTTCCCAATAGCCGCAGAAACTCCTTGAAAGCAAGTTTTCTCATCTTCCCACTCAACCTAAACAATAGGTTATGGGGAACATCAGAAACCACTATTCCTCAGATCAGTAACTAGCGAATATTAATTGTACAAACAGTAAACTCACATCATTTCCCAAGCATAGTAAGAATTCGGGAACACGATCCATATGAGGTGTATACTGGTCAAGTATGACAGGAAGCCGTGACAAATTTCCATTGGAGTCTATGTAAACGCTAAAATACTCCTCTAACATTTCCGCTTTCTCCTTGAGGAGTTCTGTATTCATCTATATATTAAAACGAAAACAAGTTAACCAAATCCTTAGGTAACATCACAGCCTCATGAAACTTGTTACTGTAGAGGATATAAGCTAAATAGAAGGATAGTTGATAAAGAACCAAACCAGAAAAAACGATGCAGAAAGCAGAACTTACTTCAGTGATTCTTTCTTTAAGATCATCTTTTTGACCATTTCCTGGATCTAGATCCTCTTCTTTAAGAGCCAACAATATCAACTCTGACAAAGAGGCTGGATCGCTAAGCTGTATTGCATTAAAATGAGCAAAACGACGAAGTGTTTGCTGATACATGAGCTCTTTGCTGCAAAATCCAAAAAGATGGACTGGAGTATGAGCTTTTTTATTACATACAGCTAAAACCGGACATATAAAATTCTGATAGATTTTCATATTGATATAGTCAAGTATTTTCAATCAAACATTAAATCTCAAGAATAATACCTGAGGTTCACCACATTTGCTAGATATAGATGGGTGTTATACTGAACTAAGGCAAAAACATCATCTGCCATTCCAACATATGTACAATTCCTTACAGTCTCCAGCAGACCTAACAGAGAACAATTTCGAAAAAAGCAGTTATGAGGATTGGTTTAAGGTTATGATATTTTCAGCAGAGTAACCATGCAGAGAAAGCTACCTGGATGGCAGCAGCTGTCAACTCCATCAATAAGTTCCTGAACACTAGAAAGATCAGCAGTTTCCTTTGGGTTTCTTCTTTGCCTTACAGAAGACCTGCAAGTCCAGTAATAATATCAAGTGGAATAAAATGAATAATAACACATTTAACGAATAAAAGAATATCAAGCCAAAGAAACACCACTAGAAAACATGTTTCAGGGAAATCAAAGGAGTGGACATCTTTGGTAAATAAGATGAAATTTTGAAGAGTAGTGGCACAGGATCCAATTTTGTTTATATGAAATTAACATATCTTGTATCAAGTGAGATCTCACCTTACTACACTCAAACTAGAAACCTTGTCAGGGAGATTGGGCTTGGGTTGCAGAAAGGCATGTAACCTTCCAGCTGGATCTGATGAATCTGTTCTCACCATTTTATGCACAGGAACTTTCTGTGTTTTTTGTCCTATGAGCACAAGCGTTTTTATGAAGTGAAAAGCGAAAAAAGAGCATGCAACGGGAAAGGTTTTAGGCTATAATAGCATTTGATCCAGCCAAATGATAATATACCAGAAGGCGATGGAGAAACTGGAGGATCACTTCTCAAGGATGTTAACGTTGATTGAATGTATTCCACTTTCTGTAGCGTGAAACATATCGAAAGGAAACTTTTATTGTTAAAAAAAATGTTCTTAACCTCCAGAGAAAAATATTGCTTCACGTTCTTTAGCAAGCATACCTGCTCTTGAAACGTCCTAGTATCATTTGCGTTTCTCAGTTTTGATTCAACCTCTGACTGTATCATCTCGATAATGATTTCCTGGTTTAGAAGGCTTACCTGCACGGTAGACAAAAACATCTATTATTTGATGTATAAATAAGAAATTTATTTTCATGCTAGGTAAGCAACAAATACACAATCTTCTCATAAAAGTAGGTGAACCCACATATATGAATTTGGAGTAGCTACTAGGCATCAAAACTAGAGGAAAAATTACCTCTTTCTTTGTTGGGTGAATATTGATATCAACATGGTCACGTGGCAAATTGATTGCCATGTAGACGAAAGGTTTCGATGCTTTTGGTAGTGTTGCAGCATAAACAATTTCAATGGCCCTTTTTAAGGCAGAGCATTCCACCAATCTATCTGTTGTAATCAATAAATGGGATTATCTAGTGATAACTCAAGATATAAATTTTCATTTCTATTTAGGAAACAATGTCCTCACCATTAATGAAAAGCACCAATATGGTCTTCTTAGCAACATAGTTCGAATTGGATATGAAACCATCCATATCAAAAGTACAACCAGAGGAGTCACAGGAGGAACCTTCTACTTTTATCAAGTTCTTTGCAACTGAAACTCCATAAACAGATCTAATTGAGTCAAGCCTTGAAGACGACACAACAGAGTGAACATCAGCCTTGACAGCTCCATGCTGGCAAAACAGCATCATAAAGAACTTAGCTCATTCACTTCACAATTCCAAACTACCAAAAAAAGTTTCTCCTCAATAAAGTAGACTAACCTTTCGACACGAAAAGCTAACTTTATTGTGATGAATGGCCATTCGGCTCAGCAAGTCTACAATTTTTCCATAATCATCAGCAGAATTTTGAAGTGTCTTCCTTCTCGCAATCATGTTATAAAACAAATTCTCCACCTAAACACACCAGAACTCAAATACATCAACATGGAACGTTACTAGTGAAAGTCAGTCTCCGCTCTTTGCGCAACCAATTTGATACCAAAATTGAACATTGAACTAATAAATTACCATAATCTGCGTTCCTTTAACAGCCGCACACGCCTTTGGTTCATTCTCCATGACACCATCTCTGTAAGACACTCTACACAACAATTCTCGATTAGTTCAGTCTTTACACACTGAGCAGAACAAAACATAGCTTTATCGAATCATTGAGTCCAAACCTGTAACCATGAATCTGGCCTTTAGTAATGGTGGTTACTGTAACATGAGCTACATAAGTCATACTAGCTAATGCCTCTCCTCTAAATCCCATTGAACTGAGTGAGAACAAATCCTCATAATTAGTCAACTTCGATGTTGTATGTCTTTCGCATAAAATAGGCAAATCTTCACACTAAAAATACGAAACAACTAATCATTTTCACCAGAATTGACACAAAATTCCCAATTTTGAAATTCAAATAGAGATTGGTGTTGTAGAGAATCGTACTCTGATTCCGTGACCGTCGTCAGAGACTTGAATGAGTTTCAGTCCACCGTCCTTAACAACGACGTTTATGGAAGTGGAATCGGCGTCGAGGCTATTCTCAACGAGCTCCTTTACTGCTGAAACTGGACGCTGGATTACTTCACCTGCAGCGATTCGGTTTACTACTGATTCATGTAGGCGTTGAATTTTTGGTGGCTCTCTTAGTGCAATCGTCGTCGCCGGAGACTCTTCCTCTTCCATCTCCACCGTTAAAGCCGAACCGTAGATAGTCTCCTACGCTGGAAAACCTCGCGCCAGATACAAAATTGGTTTCGCTTAAGGTTAACAGTCTTTTTGGACCTTTAGCCCAATTTAAAGCCCATAAATAAAACGACATCATTTCTCTGGCCACCACACAACCATTGATGCGATTTCGATACTCTGTTCAGGTTTGAATTCTCTCTTTCAGATTTTTTTTTTTTTTTTTTTTTTTTGGATATAGAGGTCATAGATATTATTTGGATATTTTGCAAACTTGGTAAGAGTTTGGTTCGGTACCATATCAGTTTGGATAGATTTGGTACTAGGCATGGAGATACAATCGATTTGGTTTGGTTCGGTTCGATTTGGAAATTCGAGTTTTTGGTTTGTTAGGTTTGGTTATAATATTTTTGAATTGAACTATATAAATTTTTTAATTTAGTTTGGTTAATAACTGGTTCGGTTCGGTTTATTGTTCATAATATTTCTTAAATGTTGGCTTATTTCGGTTGACTTTACTTTAGTTTATTTCAGTTTATTTGGTGATTTGGACAATTAATGGAAAAGTTTGGAACATAGTTAAAATACATCACTCATTAAACAAGACTTTTCCCCTTTATTTTCATTCTAATATTCTAATATTCTGTTTGGTGAGAGAGTAAATAAACAATCATGAAATCTGCTTGAAAGGTGTTATGTTGAAAATTCCAAGTAAACTGAGTCACTGTACCACTCACACTTAGCTTCCACCCATCGGCTACTGCTACTCTTGTTAATCGTGAAGTCTGAGGTACACTTCCCAATTTCTCTGCTACCTTCACATCAATGAAATTGTGTGTCGAACCTGAGTCAACCAACAAGAATATCACCTTCTTTTTATGTATCCCCTTGATTTTCATTGTACGAAAATCTATAATGTCTTCCACTGCATTTACAGAAACCTGTGGCATATCCTCAACTTCTCCATCATCTTGCAGCGTATCTTCAAACATATCATCATCGTCACCTTCCAACTCCATTGAATATAGCTGAGTTTTCTAATGTTAAAGATAGTGATCAGGTGTATATTTCTCATCACATTGATAACACAATACTTTTGCTCTGCGTTCACTCATTTCTTCTTGAGATAAGAATTTCCTAGGCTCTCTGTTGACACTCCGAGGTAAGGCATTCACCATTTGGCCACCTATCTTGTTTTCTGGCTTCTTCTTGTATTGATTGTAACTTTTGTTCTGATTCGTATAGCCATTGTTGACCAATTTGAATTTTCATTACTCTTTTGATGAACCTTTTCGTATAATCTTCCTGAAGCAAACAATGTCTCACCGATCTTGGTTGAAACATTTTAATATGCATCTGTTTATCTATTCTCAAATATGCACTCATCAACACATCCTCAGACAAATTTACTCTTGTTTTGATCAATTCAAACTTGTCATGATGCTCTACGATACCATTTGTTTCATGCAATCGTTTCAATTCTGCTATTGGATTGTCTAACACATCTTCAAATCTCTCCTTCATCAAAACTTTATAAGCTTCCCAATCCATATTCAATACATCACCATACGCAGATTGAACTAAAAATTGATGAAAAATGCTATCGAAATGAATAGCATCAATTTGTATTCTCTTTTCATACGGAGTTCCATCAACCACAAAGAATTTTTCTACTATAAACACCCATTCTTTGTAACTTTCACCATTAAATCGAGGAAAATCCACCTTACAAAGTCGCGTAAGACCTGAGTACGAAGGTTGATTGTTCGATCTTCCATTTCCCATTGATTCCTGATTTCCCGAAGTCGTCAGAGAGTTACGAGCTTGATTATGCTGATCACTACCAGAAATTTGATTCGGAAACATTAGTTTGATCGTTTCCAGAAGATATGTATTGTTTTGCATCATCTTTTCTTTCCACTCTTGCGTCTTCGATCTTAACATGGATTCGAGTTTTGAGCTTACACCTCCTTCACCCTCTCGAATTTCCGCTTCTCTTCCCGAAGAATTAGACCTTGTTTCCACCATTTATGCAATTTTTCTGAGGATCGATTGTGCTCTGAATCGTTTGATACAATAAAACCTAAATTTCTCAATTCAATTAAAACGTGAATCAACCCTTGTTTATTAACAATTTCGAATCAATGTTCACAAAGAAAAAAAAATACAACTCATCTCTTGCCAAGCTCGAAATTAACTACAACAACGGCGGAATGAGTATCAAAGAAGAAAGCAAACAACGAATTAATCTGAATGAATAACAAACTTCTATATTCCGCTTAATTCTTCTTTCATCAGGAACGTACACGTGTTCGAATCCCCCTCTTCTTTGTTAGTCATCTTGGTCAAAGCCTCCTTTTACAACAAAGTCTTCCATTTCTCCTCTTTACTCGTTTCCTATATCATATATTTGGTCAAAGCCTCATTTTACAACAGTCGTCCATTTCTGCTCTTTACTCGTTTCCTATATCACTTCTGTAGAGAAGAAGATCGCTAATTTGGTCGATAAGGTTACTAATCCATTAACAGAGGAAGAGACTCTGTTATAGGCTCTGTTACTAATCCTTTTCATTATCTAAATTCTCTCTCTCTCTTGTCTCCGTTTGGTTGGCCTTGTTCCTCTTTCTTCATTCCTCCAGGTATTGCTCTGAATTGATGGGTCTTACTTTAATTTTGGTGTTGCGTGTTAAAGCTAGTTCCTTTCTTCCATGTCTCTGTAAAACCAATTTCTGAGAAAAAAAAAGTTTGGATTTTTTTTTCTATTAATCTGCGAGAAAGCAAACAAACTTGAACTCTCCAAAGCTTAAAAACGAGATTTTTAGGGTTTTGATTGTGTAAGGGCTTTACGTGGAAATAGAATTTGTGCTCTGTCTTCTATGGTGATACATTTGTTGCAAGAAATGATAATCATGGAGATTTGAGTTTTTCATCTACGCCTAATCATTGTTCTGCTAGGACGTTACAGTGACAAATAAGCTTAATTTTATTCATTCTTCTGTTAGGCACATCAAAACTTTGATTGAGTGAAGCAATGTTATCAACATTGCAACCGCCTCGTTCTCTATCACTCCGAAGATTCCAAGCCTCTAAACTCATTGTATCATCAACTTCCTCCTCCTCCACAGCTTCACCTCCACAATCTCAGATTCTCACCACTCGTCGTTCACTCCTCTCCGGCAAAACCACAGTTTCAGATATCGCAAAATCTTACCTTTCTCGTATTCGTCTCACTGAACCACACCTCAAATGCTTCCTTCACGTATCAGAGAATGTTCTTAAAGATGCTCAAGAGATTGATCAACGAATTGCTAAAGGTGAAGAATTAGGTCCTCTCACCGGAGTTATAATCGGAGTTAAGGATAATATATGTACTCAAGGTATGCCTTCTACGGCGGCTTCCAGAATCTTAGAGCATTATCGTCCACCGTTCGATGCTACGGTGATTAAGAAGATTAAATATTTGGGTGGCATTGTTGTTGGTAAGACTAATATGGATGAATTTGGAATGGGAAGTACCACTGAAGCTTCTGCTTTTCAGGTTTGTCTTATTAAAGTTTGAGTTTTTATGTTTAAATTGATGAATATTGGGGAAACTTGTGATGGTTTTGGATTTAATCTTTTGGTTAGGAACTGAATTTGAGTCTGATTAGTGACATGTGTAACGTTTCTTGCTTAAATGAATTTGATTTTGGTTAGGTAATTGCAATGTTAACAAAGTTGGAGCCTTTATTTTTAGATTAGTGAATATGGTTTTAGTGTGGAAACTTGGGATTAATGTTGGGGTTGGTTTTGGTTTAAAGGTTACTGCGAATCCGTGGGATTTGACTCGTGTACCTGGAGGTTCATCAGGAGGATCAGCAGCAGCTGTTGCAGCCAGACAATGTATGGTGTCACTTGGTAGTGATACTGGTGGAAGTGTGAGACAGCCAGCTTCGTTCTGTGGTGTTGTTGGTCTTAAGCCAACTTATGGACGTGTCTCTAGGTTTGGACTTATGGCTTATGCATCTTCGTTGGATGTGATTGGGTGTTTTGGGTCTACGGTAGCTGATGCTGGGATGCTTCTTCATGCTGTTTCCGGGTATGATAGGTTCGATTCTACAACTAGCAAACAAGTAAGATCTCTTGTTTCCTGAATTGTAATGAGATAGAAGAAAGAAAGATATTTTCTTTGAAACATAGAAGCATCTTTTCTTTGTTCAGGATGTGCCTGAGTTCCAATCTCAGTTTCTCTCTGTGGATCATTTTGAGTCTAAACCATTGAAGGGAGTGAAAGTTGGTATAATTCGTGAGACACTTGAAGACGGTGTTGATTCTGGAGTGAGATCTGCTACTCAGGAAGCTGCGTCTCACTTAGAAGCATTGGGTTGTATATTGGCAGAGGTTTGTTCTTTCAAACTCCTTTGTCTCTGTCGTTTCGTTTTGTATGTTCTGAGATTGCGGTTGCCAAATTTACAGGTCTCTCTTCCTTCATTCTCTCTTGGACTACCAGCCTACTATGTGATTGCCTCATCTGAGTCATCTTCGAATTTATCACGTTACGATGGTGTCAGGTAAGCACGGTATTATTGCATCAGGCATATGTATGATCTTATGTATTGATTTTTGTGTTGAAAATGAAGATATGGGAATCAAGTTATGGCTGAAGAGCTCAATAAGCTGTATGAATGTTCTCGTGGACAAGGATTTGGAGGGGAGGTAAGATTTCATATATTATTACTCCATCTGATTTCATAAACTAGCTTGATTATAATGAGAGATATTTTTTTGGCATTTTAGGTGAAAATGAGAATTTTAATGGGAACATATGCACTCTCTGCAGGTTACTACGATGCTTACTACAAGCGAGCTCAACAGGTAAGCCACATCTTCAAATGCAGTCACTAGAAATTAAACCGGTATAGATATTTGTCTTTTGTTTGTCATATAGGTGAGAACACTAATTCAAAAAGACTTCAAAGCAGCGTTGGAACAGAACGATATCCTAATTTCTCCGGCAGCTCCATCTGCTGCATACAAGATTGGTGAAAAGAAAGATGATCCACTGGCAATGTATGCTGGAGACATTATGACGGTATATAAATAGTTCTTTCTCTCTTTAATCGTCGTTACACGAAACATAGTTTGTACCATATGAGGTTTGTTATTGCAGGTCAATGTGAATCTTGCGGGGCTGCCTGCAATGGTATTACCTTGTGGATTAGTCGAAGGCGGTCCCTCGGGTCTTCCTGTTGGTCTTCAAATGATCGGTGCAGCGTTTGATGAGGTTTGTTATTAAACTTTTTGATTAGATTAAGCTTCAAATGATGATTTGTTGAGTTTTTGTCTTATTGGTTTTTAGGAGAAGTTATTGAAAGTGGGTCACATATTTGAGCAGACTCTTAAAGGTTCAAGCTTTGTTCCTCCATTGTTAGCCAATGTAGCCTAACTATGAAACCAACCAAGGCTTTTTTTTGGTGTTTACTTTCATGATTTGTTTAAGCAAAGTGACTTAATTTTGTAATTTAACATTCATTTTTTTATCTCTAATATAAATGTAGATGCTCATTATAGCTTTCGTTTATATAATTATTATGTTCTTGCAATTGCATTCATGCACTGGATTATTGTTGTCGTCTTTTGAATATTATGGTTTCATTGTATCGTGACTTTTTTTATATATGTAAAGCTTGATATGAAGTTTTGGAAGAGAGCATATATGTGTACAGCTTCTCTAATCATATGATTTCATAAGTATTAAGTATTTATAAAAGAGAAACCAATCAAAGTCCAGATTATTAAATAAATAGCTACATAAGAGTAGAAGCTAAAAAACTAAGACGTCTTTACAGAGAGAAACATCAATTAAAAGTAGAATTAAAAAGAGTTCATTTCTTTAATGCCACTTATTGAGAAATTCTATTCATTCACTTGTGTATAAAGAAAATCGAATTTACTTTTAATGATTTTTCAAATTGGGTTATATAATTTTAATTGTAAATGATATCAAACAAAACATGATAGCTCAGTGGCAGAGCATTTGTTATGCGCGCTCCGCGTTCGAATCCACTACGCGTGACCAGGGTTCGAATCTCATATTTGTGGTACAACTGGTACAAATGGATATGGAATAACTCAGTATAACTGAGGACAACTGGTACTTAGTTTTCCGAGTAGGTATTGTACAACTGGGTATAACTAGTACCCAGTTGTACCCCTCATCTTCTTTAAAAAAGTGAGAGGTAATTTCGTCACTTCATTAAAATCAAGTGGCATACATATTAACAAGTGGCACATCTGAATAGAATTTCTCAGAAACTGGCATTAGTGAAATTAATTCAATTAAAGATGACCACTAATTGTTTTGGCGAGCATTGACAAGGCTTTGTCCATATACGTGTTTCTCCCACACGCACAAAAGGACAGAGTTAGGATTTCTCTTGCTCCCACATTGTAATGTGCAAGTGACAAAGAAGGTGCACCTTCAAAGACTCAAACAGTTTCTGAAGAGATCAAAGAAGGAAGCTTGATTCCACAAGCAATATGAACGAGATGGATCGAAGGCACCACAAAGATGATGGAAGAGTCTTTGATACAGCAAGGACGCTCATTCTTATGTGAATCCACACACAAAGAACATATAAGAAGTTTCTAAAGGTTGCACGTGAAGAGAAACACAAAAAATGGTAAAAGGTTCGAGGCTGAGATTTCTTGATGCTCACAAGTGCATTGGAGTTCTCTGAGAGGTTATCATCTTGGGATGGGATTCTGATCGTGTATGCATGTTCCATGGTGTTTGGGAGAGTCTCTACTGCAATTTTGAACCCTTCTCTTAGCCTCCTTTCCTTGGGACGTGCCATTCAGTTCGGGTATCTATATTCATACATGGATTTAAACAAACAAAAACACAAACACAAAAATGAAAGAACATATATTTACCGCATATCGATATATCCAAATTTACTTAATTTATCCAAAAATACGAAATACAATTGGTTATTTTTTATCAAAAAATATCCGAATTACCCAAACATATTTGAAATCGAGTGTTCGAGTTGGTTAAAGAAAATTATAGATTTAGTAAAGATTTGGGTATATTATGTTACGTATGTCCCACATCGAAAATTGAACAAAGATTTTGAGTAATATATAAAGGATGTCTCTCTCTACTCATCACCAATTAATTTTGAATTTGGAAGCCCATAATATAATATAGTATCAGAGCCCGATATACATGTTCAATCCGATTTTATAATCGGCCCTACCTAATAGTTGACCCGCCAATCCTTAGCTGAAAATAGTGAGATCTATGACTAAAATAAACATAATTCCCTTATCGGAACCTGGACAAAATTTGAGTTGTAAGTCGATAGTATAATACAAGCTATCGGAGATTATCTAATCTGAAAATCAAAATATATTTAAGTATCTATTCAGATATTTTAAAGAATCCGAAACCAATCCAATTCGATTTGGATCCGGCTCGGTTCTTGAGTCCGGTTTTTTCAGATAAGGAGGTCTAACACTAATTTGAGCCTTTAGCCAAGTTAAAAGCCACATATGGCAACGACATCGTTTCATCGGCCCCACCAGAGCCATAGATGCGATAGTACTTATGGTTCAAAAAGATGGATACTTTCAGAAATTTCCAGAAATTACGGGTCCGATTGAGAAAAACGCGTATCATCTTCATCTTCTTCAAAACCAACAATTTCAAAATTCATCTTCGCTCTGACAACATTCACCTACTAAGAAAAAACACTTTTTCAATTTTCAAGAGATTTGTGATCTACAATTGTGATTAGTATTCGTTTTGTGAAATTCAATGACGGAACCGGATCGATTAGGAGGACTCTCCCTGAGTTTTCCGGCGAATGAGGAAGATAACGTAACGACATCATCACCAAAGACTCTTCCCCGGAGACTCCGTCGTCGTCTTCCCGAACCAAAAAGCCCTGTCTCCTCCGAAGAGATCGATTCAAAACTCAAAGAAGCTGATCTCCGCCGTCAGGTAATCTTAAAGTTCGTGAATTTTAAAGCTGATTACGTTCTAGATTGATTAAACCGAACCGGTTTATGGAAATTGTTATGAGAACAAAAAATCATTACTTTATGAATTTTGTAGCAATACTATGAGTCATTATCGACCAAAGCTCGACCTAAGATGAGAAGTCCGAGGTCTACACCTATGGAGGAGCTTAGTCAGAGACTTGAATCAAAGCTTAATGCTGCTGAACAAAAGAGGTAAAAAGAGATTACTTTTTGTGTAATTTTAAGTCATAAAGTTATTTATGTTTGAGTCTTTGATAGGTTAAGTATTCTGGAGAAGGAGTTGGCTCGTTTGGCTAAGTTAGATGAAGCAAGACAAGCTGCAAGGAATGGACTTGAGCAAAGGGTTGAGAAGGAACGTGATGAGTTAGAGAGTAAGGTTGAAGAAAGGGTTTTAAAGGCAGAAAAGAATAGGATGCTTCATTTTAAAGCTATGG
Organism: Cardamine occulta; assembly: GCA_028015245.1. NCBI lineage: Eukaryota > Viridiplantae > Streptophyta > Magnoliopsida > Brassicales > Brassicaceae > Cardamine > Cardamine occulta. The sequence continues at coordinate 9,843,265 of CM051391.1, forward strand.
CACAACGAAGAGCGGCTAAGAGACAACGAGCTGCGCAGAGTTTGATGAAGAAAGCAATTCAAGAGAAGAGGTATAAGGAAAGTGTTCGTGCTGCGATTTATCAGAAAAGGGCAGCTGCAGAGAGTAAGAGGATGGGAATTTTGGAAGCGGAAAGGAGAAGAGCGAATGCGAGGTTGACACGGGTTTTTGGAGCTGCTAGTTCTGTGCAGAGTCAAAAGGAAGCTGAAAGAAGGAAAATGAAGGACTCTTTAGAAGAGCGGCTTCAAAGGGTATGTTTAAATTTTCAATCTTTTATATTTGCAATTTGCTGTATTATTGTTACTAATTCTGTGTCTTGTTAGGCCAAGAAACTGAAAGCACAATATATGAGGCGAAGAAGAGGCATGGACAGCTGTTCATCTTCAAGATCAGAAAGAATCCGCAAGAATCAAATGCATCTTGTGAGGATGTTAGAAAGGTAAGTGTATTGGTCTTTAAGATATTGTATGATGTTTGACTGCCTTACATCAGTGGTCTGATGGTCCTTATAAATATCAGATGCTGGAGAAGATTTACAAAGCACAAGAAATCTACTTTTGTCTTGGCTAGAGCATATCACAATTTGGGGATCGATGAAAAATCAGTCGAGTCGGTGCCGTTTGAGCAGTTTGCCATCCAAATGAACTCAGTTTCTGTAATTCAAACAGTGAAAGAATTGCTTGATCGCTTGGAGATCCGACTCACTCTATCTCAGGCATCCACTGTGGAGAATATTAATCATCTTCTTAAGCATATCTTTCCCTCAGCTCGAAGAGGAAATTCACCCAGTTCCGTGAGTAAAGGCGAGCAAAAGTCACCCAATTCCAAAAAGACGGGATATCAGAAACGTAAAAAGATTGCAAGATACCCGGCTAGAATTTTTCTATGTGCCTACATGATTAAGCAACATCCATCTGCGATTTTTAGAGGAAGAGGTGAACATGAGATTTCGCTAGTGGAATCTGCAACCTATTTTATTCAAGAGTTTGAGTTGTTGGTGAAAATTATATTGGAAGGACCAGAATTGACCCTCCCAGACAATGTATCTTCCGAAGCTTCACGTCCAAAAAAATTCAGATCTCAGCTAGAAGCATTTGATAAAGCTTGGTGCTCTTACCTGGAGGGATTTGTAGTTTGGAAGATTAATGATGCTAAGCTTTTAGAAAAAGATTTTGCCAGTACTCAAGAGCCAGAGCTCTCTGAGGTGTCGAAACATACTTCTTCTCCCAAAGTAATAGACGGTGGCATGAATCAGAAGCCGGTATTTCCCATTCCTCTCATTTGCATTTATTTACCTTAATGGACTTTGTCATCTTGAACCTTAAATCAGCTTATTATGCTGCACAATTATCTTAATAGAAGATCAGAAGCTTTGATAGGGAGAATGACATATTTTTGTTTTTTCAGCTGGAAGCATGTTCTCCAAAAGCACCTGCTGATGCACATCTTCCATCTTCATCTTCACCGGGCTCATCGAATTTGCCCCCGTCTTTGAATTCTGGTAATATTTTCGATCTGGATAACCTTTAAACCTCACTGATTATCTGGCATGTCTTTAATCTTATATGAGTTTTCTCTAGCAGGAAGCGAGGGCATTTCTACTCCAAACGTTACAGCTGCTAGCTTTGATGCAGCATTGGCTAGTGAGAACGAAGTAATTGTGAATGAAATTGTCCATGACAATAGCAGTAGTTTTGCTGATAGCTTCGAAACTAACACTGGGGATTCAAGCAACCTTCAGGTTCATTATTATAAGTTCCATAAGGCTGTGATATATACTTACTTTACTGTTCTGATTCGTTCAGTTGAACTGTAATATTATCGACTTGACTTGACTCATATTTCTCCGATTTCGTGATATTTTTAGGTGAAGGTTAAGGAAACAATGGAAAAGGCTTTCTGGGATGATGTCATGGAATCCATGAAACAGTCGCAGCCAGACTTCAGCTGGGTTATTAAACTCATGAAAGAAGTCAGGGATGAACTCTGTGAGATATCTCCCAAAGATTGGAGACAAGAGATTGTTCAAACTATCGATACGGATGTGCTGTCACAGGTGCTTGTTACTACAGCCTTGCCTTAATTGCTGGTACAACAGATATGATATATTTATATGTCCTGAATGTTTTTTTTTTCTTGGCATGAATCAGTTACTGGCTTCTGGGAATGTCGACATGGGTTATCTTGGAAATATTCTAGAGTTTTCCCTTGGAATTTTACTGAAACTCTCTGCTCCAGCTAATGAAGAGGAAATCAGAACCACTCACCATAAATTAATGACAGAACTTGGAGAGATAGTTCCTTCTGAAGGCGAGTCAAATTCGTCATATGCAGTCTTAATGGTTAAGGGGGCTACGCTTTGTTTTGCAGCAGATTCAGGTACGTGCATTTTTTCTTTTTTTCTACTTTGTGGACATAATAGTAATTGAGCGGTTCTTAGCTTTCTGCATAGCATGTACTTTCTTAGAGGAACTCATATATGAGCATATATAGTGGTTTAAAGCTGAAAAGAAGCACATGGTTTACGTTAGCTACCAAATTTCAAATATAATTTCTCTATCAAACTGCAAACCCTTACTGTAAATTTGTAATAAACCCTCCGAATAAATGAAATCCGAGCTAGGGTCTAAAATCTGGTATGTCCTCTTACTTGCAGATTCTAAAAAAGGAAATCAGCAAAACTCGTTTGAAACTCTTAGAGCCACTTCTAAAGGGACCTGCTGGTCTTGAATATCTGAAGAAGTCATTTTCCAGTCGGCATGGTTCCCCAGACCAAGCATCTTCCTCTCTACCAGTGACCAAGCGTTGGCTTATCAGTGTTCGAGGAGAGGCGGAGAAGGAGTGGAAAGAACACATAGATGCTCTTTCTCTTGTCACAAGTAATCACTCTGGATCATCAGGCCTCCCTTCAACCACCATGCGAACAGGAGGTAGTGTCTCCTCTGTTTCAAAAGCCAATACCTCTTCGTCTCCATTTCCAGGTTTAGTATCAATCTATCAACTTTAGTCATCTTTATGGGATTTTCTTTTTTTGTAAGAACTCGATTTAGCGAACACAACCAACTTGTATAGTTCACCTTAGAAAACAGACTTGCTCCCACATTAATGAATGTAATTCATTTTACAACTATCATATACCATAATAAGCTAGTGAATGGTTTAATAAATTATCAATATCAGATTTGGGTATAGAAGGAACTTGAACGTACGTCCATGACATTTTTCTGAATCTACCTACGTCATTTGTTAATTGATGTGATCATAGTTGCATGCTGGTGATCTTCTGTTGCAGGAATTGAACTGTCAGAGTGCAAAGGAGAAACTGTGGATCTTCTCGTTCGTCTCGGCTTGTTAAAGCTGGTGAGCGAAATTGGTGGTCTTACTTTAGAAAGTATCCCCGAAACATTTCAACTTAACCTCTCTAGGCTGAGAGCTATTCAATCACAAATCCAGAAAATCATTCTAGTCTCCATCAGGTCAGTAGTGTTGAAACTTACTTCTTGATCACGATGATGATTATATAATTCTCCTATTAACCGCTCTGTTTCGTTCTTTTAGTGTATTGATCCTCCAGCAAACACTTGTAAGCGAAAATTCATCCCCGGTTGATAAGGAGACCATTGCATGGACTTGCATTAACCATCTTTACGAGATGTTAGATGCGAAACCTGATGCAGGTCTTTCAGAAATAATGGAAACACTCTCAGAGCTTCTTGAGTCTGACGATGCAGAGACAAAGAAACAAGTAATCGCAAACATGCTTGTGAAAAGCTTACAAGCAGGAGATGCAGTATTCACACATGTATCACAGACCATATACTTAGCTACAAGAGCCGCGGTTTTGGCAGGAAACAACACAAAGAGAAAGCAGTTAGTGGAAACAATGCTAAGAAAGATCGGAGCAGCTTCTCTCTCGGATAAGGTCATAGAGGTTTCAGACATTGTTATTCTTGTGGCAAACGTGTCGCGTAATGTTCATGAACTGTGGTATGAAGAATTGCTGAAGAATCCGAATTAAAAAGATCGTGGACCAGTGAGGTTTGTTTATGGTTGGGTCAAGATTTTAAGTGTTTGTAGATAAGAGAGTCAGAACGACACACCACGTTTGTATTTAAACTATTAGCTGTGATACATCTGTAATACGCTCTACGTACATGTATTCCGGTTTTCTATATTCTAATGGATTCTAATTAAACCGAGTTTGATTTCGATTTGAACCCGGTTTGATCATTTTGGGGGTAAATTTGGTTCCAAGACCATTTAAAATTTTGGTTCCGGTGACGATACGAACAAAGATGATGTTGCGGAAATGTCCCTACCGACAATTACTGATGAAAGGACTAAAAGAAAAAGCTGTTTATATTTGATTGTATAAAAAAAAAACTGACTGGAAATAAAAGTTAAAGAAACGTATAAACAAAAGAAGACAGTTTAGCTTTAGGACAAAATTGTTTAAATTTATCTAGGTAAACTGTTTTTGGTACTACAAAACTAATAATATTCGGTAGCAAACAAATACTTGCTTTTAAAAGTTCTAAGTTCAAATTTGTTAGTCAATTTCGGTTATGCATTAATTTAACTTTTCATTTTCTCTTTTGGGTTTAGTTTGTTATTAAATGATTTTTTGTCGGTAACAAAACATTTTAAATAGTATCTTACCACATATTTCCACTATTCTATACTATTTGAATCCGTGTGAAGTTATCTTTATAAATACACATTTGAACTTCATTTTTCCTTAATCCAAATCCATTCTCATTCGATTTTCATATTTCAAGATAAACATTACCTTGTAGAGAGAGTAAACACTTGAAACACTAACACATCTACATAATTCTTTATATGCTTGATTTATTTTCTAACTCTCTTATTTGAGCGTCGAACAATCTTTCCAAATACCTAAGTGCTTCTTAATCAGTGACGATTTTTTCTCCATCTACTCTGTAACGGTCAAATTCTAAAATGTTAGAAAGACCATTAGCAAGCTACCTAAACCCAAAAATGTATGCACGAACATGTACTCATGAATCATTTATTTTTGGTTGTTACAAAAAGTACAATTTATAATGAGAAAATAAAAAAGAGGTACAATTTATAAGTTAGATGAAGAAGGACTAGTGGTTACATTTAATATTAATTTAAAAAGGGATAAAGACATCTGTTACTTTATTGGGACAGCTTTTTGAGTTGTAATTTTAAGTAAGCCCACATTGGATTCCTTCTTTGACCATTCCTTCATTTCCTCTACCTGAAAAACCCGTTAACAATTTCTCTCTCTCTGTCACTTTCTTCTTCTTTTTTTCCACAAACTAAAAATTAAAAAAAAAAATGTCTCAAGATTCTGCAACTACTACTACTCCTACTCCGCCGCCACCTTCAACCGCCGACGATTCAATGCTGAATACTTCTCATTCCAAGAATAAAGAAGAAGATCCAAAGAAGGAAACTTTGGAACCAGAGCCAGAGGTACCGGAGCCTAATCAGTCGGCGGAGGAATCAGAGCAGCTACATCAGGTAATACCGGAGGAGACGGTGGCTTTTGAGAAAGACTCGTCGTTGATTGTAATTTCAGATCCAGAAGAGCTTAACCACAAAGCGGAGGATGATTCAGAGAAGCCACATAGAGTGACTCCAAAGACAGAGTCAGAGTCAGAGCCTAACCCTGCGGCGGAGGATTCAAATCAGCTACATCGATTCACGTCGGAGGAAACAGAGCCAACACAGAAACTAATGTTGGAACAGAGGAATAAGTATACAGAGGTAGCAGATTGGACAGAGCCAGAACTACCAGATGCGGCGGTGTTAGAAGCAGCAGCGTCGGTGCCTGAGGAGAAACAACCAAAGTCTCATAGCTCTGAAGTGGCTACACCACCACAACAAACTACTTCTTCCGTTGAATCAAGATCGTTAGCTGAAATGATGAACAGAGAAGAAGCTGAAGCTAAAGAGAAACAAAAGATTCCTCGTAGTCTCGGTTCATTCAAAGAAGAAACAAACAAAATCTCCGATCTTTCAGAACCTGAGTTAAACGCTCTTCACGAGCTCCGTAACCTTCTTCAAGAATCATCGCAAGATTCTTACAAAAGCTTCATATGGGGTGTACCACTTCTAAAAGACGAAAGAAGCGACGTCGTTTTTCTAAAATTCCTAAGAGCAAGAGATTTCAAACCTCAAGAAGCTTACACAATGCTCAACAAAACAATTCAATGGAGACTCGAGTTCAACATCGAAGAGCTTCTCGATAAAAACCTCGGAGATGATTTAGACAAAGTTGTCTTCATGCAAGGACACGACAAAGAGAATCATCCGGTTTGTTATAATGTCTATGGTGAGTTTCAAAACAAAGATCTTTATCAGAAAACATTCTCAGATGAAGAGAAGAGAGAACGTTTCTTGAGATGGAGGATTCAGTTTCTTGAAAGAAGTATAAGGAATCTTGATTTTGTACCTGGTGGTGTTTCAACGATTTGTCAAGTAAATGATTTGAAGAATTCTCCTGGACCTAGTAAGACTGAACTTAGACTAGCTACGAAGCAAGCTCTTCATCTTCTTCAAGATAATTACCCTGAGTTTGTGTCTAAACAGGTATTAATAATCTTAATGTGTTTTTATTTTCTGATTATATTGCTTAGATCTAATATAGTAAAATGTGAATTTTATGATTTCAGATATTCATCAATGTTCCATGGTGGTACCTTGCCTTCTATAAGATTATTAGTCCTTTTATGACACAAAGGTCAAAGAGCAAATTTGTTTTCGCAGGTCCTTCAAGATCTGCTGAAACCCTTTTCAAGTAATTACCAAAATCTTTTAGGTTTTTTTTTTTTTTTTTTAATAATTTAACTATTGGAAATGTTAGGCTAATCTCTTGTCTATTGGTTTTTGTATAGGTATATATCACCAGAACATGTTCCGGTTCAGTATGGTGGATTAAGTGTGGATAATTGTGACTGTAACTCGGATTTCACACACGATGATATCGCTACTGTGATTACCGTTAAACCATCGACCAAACAAACCGTCGAGATTATTATTTACGAGGTGAGACCTTTTATATACTTGTATGAACCTTTTATATACAAATATTTGAAATGCCGATTTTTGTGTTTGCGTTTATATGTGAAAATGTATAATCTTTAGCAAGAGAATTTTGTTAAAAATTCTTTTGTTAGGAAGAAAAACATTTACCATGCTGACGCCTTTTCGATTGTTTTGGATGTTAGTTAACAAATAAATTTAATTTAAAGGCGTATCGCCATTTCGAGACTTTAGAATTGTGTACCTCAAAACACTTTGTTTGCAGAAATGCACGATCGTGTGGGAGATAAGAGTAGTAGGATGGGAGGTTTCGTATGGAGCAGAGTTTGTGCCACAGAACCAAGAAGGGTACACAGTGATCATTCAGAAGCCGAGGAAGATGGCTGCAAAAGATGAACCGGTGGTGTTACAAAGCTTCAAAGTTGGAGAAGTGGGTAAGATTTTGCTAACCGTTGATAACCCGACTTCGACCAAGAAAGTGCTTATCTACAGGTTCAAAGTTAAGCCTTTGCAGTGTGAGTAATGAAAGTTGCATCTTTCTTTTGAGTGTTTTCTTAGTTTAGAATTTGATCATATGATTGTTGGTTGTGTTTTTGTTTTTAGTATGTCTCCGACTTATATGCTTGTGTTGTTCTGTTTTTGCTAAAGTTCTTTTGTTTTATATTGTATTGTGCTCTCATCTCTCTTTTATTTGCTTCAAAATTTTACCCTTGGAAAAATGATGTTTTTGAGTGTTGGATGGCTATCAAAGGAAAACAAAGCCTTAGCCTTTAAGAATTAAGTGTCCAATGCATAGTCTAAATATTCATTGCCGTAAATGCTATGGAATAGTTTTAAGTTTAATATTAGAATGCAACAACAAAGTATATTGTGTGTTTTTAATCTAAAACAAGATCATACAATAAGGTATCGGATAAGAAGAGAACACATAAATGCTTAAGCTAGTTATGTGATATGTTATTTTCAAATGTCTTTGTGGGTTTTTTTTTTTGGTCCCAACTTCTATCAATTGGTCTTGACTGCCGGAAATATACCGACCCTCCACATGCGACAACAGGCTAGAAGGCGCAATAATGACAAGGATGTGGGTATATTCAAATATCCCACATTGGATATGTAGGTGGAACAAAATCAATAATTTATAAGACCCACACCAAAACTAGCCATTGTGGTATGTTTTTTTTCTTCTTGATAAAAAGTTTTAGTGGTATGTTACCAAAGGTAGGCCTGGATATTAAGGATATAGGGTCGTGTAAGAGTAATTCGGGTTTCGAAAACTACTACCCAAAAGGCTCGGGTAATAGCACGTAATGGCAGGATCGGGTAATTAAAATTATTACATAAACGAGTAATTTTTGTAACTAAAATCACTATTTGAACGGATAATTTTGTATTATACTAAGATTTTTAAGAATTTTAGATAATTTATAAAAATAATATAAATTTTTCAAATATTTTTTCAAATTTTGTTTTTAAAAATAATTGTCAAATATCAAATAATTTTGAGTAAAATTTCAGAAGATATAAATAATTTAGATTTTTAAAAAGTTTATAACTATTCAAACGGGTAATTTAGATATTTTGGATAGTTACCCGATCCGACCCTAACCCATTAAACAATATTCTTGACCAAAACGAATAAACTATAATACACTTATATAAACATTCGTCTAACGTGGATCGGATACACAAAAGATCAGGATACCCGATTCGTAATATCGAGGCGTAACCAAAGGTCTTTGTGAATTTGGGTTCGGCTCTACTCTTATCATAGTGATTTCAATTTTAGTAATACATCATCACTTTTGTTCGTGCGCCGGCAATTGGATTCCAATATTTCATCTTTTACCAACTGTATTTCGAAATTGTTTTACAAGAGTTTTCTAGTGAGTTTCCAAATCATCATGAAAGCTATCGTATGCTTTGTCATTTACTCGTCGAATACTAAAAATGACTTTGGAATATGTTATTGATCCTATAATTAATTACTATGGATTAAACACGTTTTATTTTTTGGATTTTCTTTTGCTCTAAACCAAGAAAGAAAATGGGAGTAAAATCCCTCTTTGAAACGATCTTAATTGATTTTGCTCGTTGGTGCCTTATGATTTTTTTAGTAGTTGTCCCATTTTATTTTGTCATCTGATAATAATATATTGGAATTGTTAAAGTAAAAAGCGCATTGCGGACGCCACAATTCCTATTCCAAAAATGTAAAACCATAATCATCAAATTCCGACGAACTTGGCTCAGAACTGTTAGGAGACGAATGCAAATAACTAAAACCAAAACGCGCTAAAATAAAATTATGTTAACCACAAGACTCAAACTTCAAACTGTGATCCATTCCCAAAAGTAAAATTTGATGGACATATCATCAAATATTCAACTATAACTTCTGCTCTTTTTGCTACTGAAAAAACATGTATAAGTGTGTTTTTAAACATTTTGTATATCAATTTTAATCAATTATGTCTATTATCAATGGTAATAATGGATTTGATGATTATAAAATTGAATCCAAAGACACAAAATCATAAAATTGCAATTGATCAGAAGTATATTCATTTATCTTTATCTGATGAAATATATATTCATTTATCTACATTTACATTATATATATATTAAAAAAAAAAGATTTACGACAAAAGAGGAACCCTAATTATATCACGATCATGATCGCCGTCATCTTCGCTCTCGTCTTTGCAGATAGATCTAGCCAAAATCAACTGATCATCTAAGTATCTCTGAAGCAAACCACTTCCTTCTGTCTCATCATCCATCACTCCGAATCCTTCTTCACATCGCCGGAGCAGTAAATCATCTTCATCATCGACGGCGAGGACTTCTTCCACGGGGAAAGAAGGTGTCGATATCAAGATTCGGCTGAAGATCTCAACGGCACAGAGGAGAGGAATCGAAAAGCAGAAAAGAGGTAAAAGGAGAGGAGAACAGAGGAGGAAGAAGACGTAGCGACTCCACCGTGTAGGTAAGCATGAAGCAATGGTTAGCATGACGTCAGCGTTTGATGATACTACGGCGGAAGGAGACGGCGGCGTTCATTACTTCGTGTTTGAGGGTCCCACAGGGAAGCTTTGGCACATGATTGATTTTATACCTTTTTTTTGGTAATCCAATGACTTTTTTATTTATTTGTATACATTGACTCTTGCCGACTTCATATGATTTAAAAATAAATAAAAAATTGGTCTCTCAGGTAATTAAAATTAAGCATTCGGTTTTAGAAAAGAAAGTAAAATGAAATGAGCTAATAGTTTTTTTTTTTAAAGGAAAATATGGGTTTTTGATGGTTTAAAACAAAAAAAAAATGGACTGATTTTTTTGGGCCACATTTGATTATGTTTTTAAAACTTTTGTGGGTTTTGGAATGCAATAAATCATCAAAATCTTAAATTTCGAAGGGTAAGAGTATTTCCAACAACAATCTTTATTTTAAGTGTGTCTTCTCTTCAAACTTATAGTTTAAGTGTGTATGGTTCCAACAATATATCCTCAAATGATCAAATCCATCTTTAAAATAATTTATATTTTGCATTATAATCCTCAATATTAATACAAATAAATTTTGATGATAAAATTTTCATAAATAAATATAAAACATATATTTAGAAAAATTATTCTATGCAATATTAAGAAATAAAATATTATATAATAATATATTTTTTAAACATTACATGATACTATTGAAGTGTGTAAGTGACATATCTTATTATATAAAGTTGAGTTACACTTACGAGAAGCTGACATGTGTCAAAATTATACTTTACGATCATGACACATGTCACAAATAATTTAGATATTGCCACGTGTCAAATTCATAAATGCAATTATCAAAAAACAATATACAGAAAGAAATAATTTAAAAAAAATTAATAATTTGTTAATTTATCTAACCAATAACTAAAATTAAAAAATAAGTTTTAAAAAATAATAGAAAATATTTTAAAAGAAAAAAAAAGAAACCAATAATTTGTTAATTTATCTAATCAATAACTAAAATTAAGAAATAAGTTTTTAAAAATAATAAAAAAAATTTTTAAAGAAAAAAAGAAACTAATAATTTTTTAATTTATCTAATCAATAATTAAAATTAAGAAATTTTAAAACAAATGTAAAAAGAAAAATAAAACTAATTAAAATATAGAAATAATTTTAAAAGAAAAAAGGAAACCAATATTTTGTTAATTTATCTAATCAATAATTAAAATTAAGAAATACTTTTAAAAGATAAAAATGAAACCAAAAATTTGTTAATTTATCTAATCAATAATTAAAATCAATAAATAATTTTAAAACGAATACAAAAATGAAAATAAAACGTAAAACTCTATCTTAAGGAAAAAAAGTTAAATAGGAATTTGTTAATTTATCTAATCAGAGAAAAAAAACTAATAATTTATTAATTTATCTAATAAATAATTAAAATTAAGAAATAAGTTTTTTAAAAAATCCAAAACGAAAATAAAAGAAATATTGTTTAAAAAATAAATAATTTGTTAATTTATCTAATCAACAATGAAAATTAAGAAATAATTTTAAAATAAATCTAAAAACGAAAATAAAACTAATTATAATATAGAAATAATTTTAAAAGGAAAAAAAGAAACCAAGAATTTTTTAATTCATCTAATCAATAATTTTAAAAGGAAAAATGAAACCAATAAATTTTTAATTTATCTAATCAATAATTAAAATATAATTTTAAAACAAATACAAAAACGAAAATAAAACCTAAAACTCTATCTTAATGAAAAAATATTAAACAAGAATTCGTTAATTTATCTAATCAATAATTAAAAATTAAGAAATAATTTTAAATGGAAAAAAGAAACCAAAAATATTGTTAATTTATCTAATCTTATTATATAAATCTTGGTTGCAGAAGGAACAAAATTGATTTAGTATAATCCAATTTAAATCATTATTCTAATTGGTTAAATATTAAATAATCGCGGGTCACTGAAAACAAAAAGTAAGGTTGTGAATAACTATTTGTTGACCATTATGATAAACAATTAAAAACGGGATTTTTTTCAGAATTCTTGGTACTAGTTTTAGTTAAGTTTATCGTATTCTTTGGTAACATGTGAGATTTGAGAATGAGTACGTCTACACAAGAAACAAGAAAACATCTGTTACTTCACATAACAAATTGAAAAAAAAAAAATGTAGTAAAGAATATCAAATCTCACGAGGCGTACAAATTGCTGGGGTTTCTTCATGTAACTTGAAAATTTATGAAGTCGTCAGGCAAGGGTCGAGCAGAGTATTGCAAGTGTCTTCTTAGTGCCAATGGGGAACTCCAGCAATACATGCCAGTGACCTTTTCCACAGGCTTTATTGAGACTGGTCTTTGTATAAGTCCCAATGTTCTAAAAATAAGAAGTAAGATTGTACATAACTATTTGTGGACCATGATGATAAACAATTAAAAACGGGATTTGTTGGAGCTTGAGAATTTTTATTTTACAAGAGTAATAGTAAATCAAATATTGATAGAGAAAATTGATTTTTACTTCGTTAGATATATATACTAAATGATATCATAAATTAGTTAAGATTTATATTTGAATCACTTCAAATATAAATTTATGTTTATCTATTAATCTATTTCAAATCGATCAATCACATACTTGAAGTAGAAACACCATTGGGACAAATGAATTTTGCAGCTATCATTTTAGGTAAGAAAGATAGAATAACTGCAATAAGAAAAACAAAATTTAGGAAGTAAGACAGAGAAAGAAAGAATCAACCAGTCGAGCTACAACCAATATATAATTTAGGTACAACCAGTAAATAGTATTGGGCAGATATATTTTAAACAAGTCAAGCTAAAAAGGTGTAGCATTCACGTGATTAGTTTTCTTAAACCAAAATGAGTTGTCAAAAAATCTTTAGACGGGCACTTAGAGTGACTCTTAGTTACAACTTACAAGTATACCAACAGTTTTTTTCCAATACTATTTTAAACGTCTCATGCATAAGATTATGACATATGTTTCAGTATACACTAAAAAGATTTAGAAAAACAATGACAGTTTTGGGTTCAACAAGAAAAATATTGATGTTTTAAACATCGATAATGCAATTTTCATCGATTGAAAATCCAAGTAAATTTATTAAGCATATGAGATGACAAAACATATATACATATACATGAAGTTCCAAATTTGATGTTGTATAGTGTTCGTGTTTGCAAATTTCTCAATATCTTTAAGGATAGGTCATACGTGATCGAATCTGAATCTTTTCGGGTATTTGGGATCTTGTGCTAACAATATCTTCACTTGGTTTAGTTGATTAATTATTGAGGAGAGAAAAAAATGTAAATAATATAGTAAGTACGGTGAAATACAAATAATGTAAGAACAAACAATCTAAGTGTGTATATAGTAGACGTACAATGTCTTGTCCAAAAGCACCGTTAGAATTCTTATTTTCAATCTGGTTAACACATCCCCACAGTTTGGAGGTTGCAGAAAGAATTATTGTCATTCGAGTTTGTAAAGATCTTTTTGGTCGTGGTTGATTAGTAAAAATCTCAGATTTTTTATATTCAGCTTCAACTCTTGTCCAAAATTGATCTATGAATTTGTTTATTCCTATGATTGGATTATGGGAAACATCAAGATACATATGACATAAGAGCACATCTTCGTCAGTAGAATATGACACATATCAATTTGACTTTGAAGTTATTTTAGAAGAACTATTTTAGAGGTAAGAAAATGAGATAAAGATGAGTGATCATTGGAAGAGTAATATACATTTATATAGAGAGGTGAAGGCAAAATTAATGCAACTGTTAGATCTTGATCAAAAAAATTAAACAACTTAGATTGATTCGGATTTTTTTGATAATATAATAATAATATAAGATATAAAGAGATTAATGAATACAACGGTTAGATCTTAGTCACAAAAATTTAATGGGTTAGACTGATTCAAATTTTTCTTATAAGATAATAATGATATAAGATATGAAGTGACAAATGAATACAACGATGATCTTAGTTGCAAAAATTTAACGGGTTATATTGATTCGGATTTTTTTGATAAGATAATAATGATATAAGACATGAAGTGTCTAATGAATGCAACAGTTAGATATTGGTCACAAAAATTTAACGGCTTAGATTTATTCAGATTTTTCTTATAAGATAATAATGATATAAGACATGAATGGACTAATGAATACAATGGTTAGATCTTGGTCAACAAAATAACGGTTTAGATTGATTTGACTTTTTTGGATAAGATAATAATGATATTAGACATGAAGTGACTAATGAATGCAATATTTAGATCTTCTTCAAAGAATTAAACGGTTTAGATTGATTTGCTTATACTATAAAATGGATATCATGTTTGGAAAATAAGATAAATCTCACCATCATCTTCTATTTTTCTGGTAAGATGAATTTTAACTATGGCAGTTCATCTCATATACCATCTTTTTCTTTTGAAAATGATGATAATTACGATGATATAGAAAAGCAAGTAGTATGTCAAACTACTACAAACAATAACTTTCTCATCACTCAACAACTACTTTATTAGGATCCAATGGTGGTTCTATTCCTAGTCATATAGTTATCAACTGTGATCGGGAAACAGCTTCTCGCAATCTCTTCAACGATTATTTTGCAGAGAATCCTTTGTTTTTTGAGATGTTGTTCCGACAAATGTTTTGGATGAGCCGTCCTTTGTTTCTTCGTATTCATGATGCTAACAAAAATATGACAATTACTCTGTCCAACGAAGAGATGGATCGGTAAATTAGGGTTGTCTAGTTTGCAAAAAATAACCATTGTATTTTGAATGTTGGCGTATAGTTTACCGGCGGATTCCACCGATGAGTATATCAAAATAGGAGAATAGGAGAGTCTATAGCGTAGAAAGCTTGAAGCGATTTTGCCGTGCTATTGTCAAGGTATTTGTAGGCCGCTATTTTTGATCACCTAACGCTAATGATGTTGCACGGCTACTCCACATTGCTGAATGCCGAGGATTTCAAAGTATGTTGGGTAGTTTAGATTGTTTGCATTGGAAATATAAAAACTTTCCAACAGCTTCGGGAGGACAATATGCTGGTCGTAGTGGATCTCCTACTATTATTCTTGAAGCTATAACCGATTATGATCTTTGGATTTGACATGCATATTTTGATATACCAGAATCTAATAATGATATAAACGTTCTAGAGGCGTCTCATCATTTGTTATACTTGTTGAAGGTACCGCTCCACCTGCAAAATTACGTTATTAATAGAAAAACTATAGTACGGGTTATTATCTAGCTAATGGTATATATCCAAAATAGTCCACTCTTGTTCCAACTATCCATGATCTATGTGGCCCAACAAAAATAATTATTTGCAATGAAATAAGAAGCATGTAGAAAAGACGTGGAACATGCATTTGGAGTATTGCAGTCAAGATTTGCAATTGTGGTAGGACCATCACGTTTATAGAGTAAAAAAGTGTTACATGATATAATGACAACTTGTATCATAATGCATAATATGATCATAGATGATGAACGTGATGTTGATGCAACAATTGAAGAATGAGCCGAAGTACCATGCACAAAAGTAGAGATGATGGGTGATGATGATGCTCGATTTCAAGAATTTTTATCTCGACAGAGAAAAATCAAAGATCGGCATGCTCATATTGAACATTGAAATGCATAAATTGAACACTTGTGGTCTGAATATACTAATTCTAAAAATTAGTAATATGTAATTCTGAGTAAAAAAAATGTAATTTGCAATTTTGATAATTAAGAATATGTAATTTACTTTTATTGTTTTAATTCACTTATTTTAATATTATCTTAATTTTTCGATTAATTAGAAAAATATTAAATTCTATCAATTATTAAATAGTAAAAAACTATTTTTACTTTAATAGTATAATAATAAATAATACTCTTAATAATAGAGAATATTCTTTTTAGTGTGGTATTTAGTATTGTGGTTAAAGATGAAAAAATATAATGCTGAAATTACATTATTTTAGTGTAATTTTGACACCATTTTAGTGTCAACATTGGACTCTAATAACAGAGAGGAATAATCACATGTCACTACCTAATAGATATCCATAACTACATTTATAAAAGTATTTAATTAAATTAAATTATAATTCATTTAAATATTTTGTATTTATTTTATTTTAGTTTTCTTATTTTAATGTATGTAACAAATTTAATATATGATTGAGTTTAACATTAATTTATTTTGTCACAATAGTATTTGTTTTGTTGTTGCATGACTAGTCGCATAATTTAAAATAGTGTCACTAAAAAAACTTGCTACACGAATTTTGAGTTGCGGATCGCTACAATCAATAAAAAATGTTGTTTACTTTCTAAGAAGACTTCTATGAAAAATACATAATTGCTTCTATTAAAATAGATGCCTTGTTAGAAGTTCTTCTCCAATCAGTTTATGTAAGTGATAGTAGGATGATGCGATAATAAATTGAATAACGTTTGGTCGCAGTCGCCAATGACATGCAAACGGACAAAGCCTTTATCACACAATTGTAGCAATGTTTTCAGAGTATTGTCTCATGTCACCTCTTATATAGTTGGTAGCTCGACCCAGAAAATTTAGCTTGGTATGACTGGGCTGCTTACCCTTGTAACACCTGCATAAACTAGTCCAATATACCCTTTAATGCCTCTTGCCCCACATGACATACTACATGTAATAATTATTGCCTGGTCTTGGATCATGATTATCGCAAGTGTGCTTTTGAGTCTCCACTCCCTTTGTCGCCTTGGCCTAGTTGCTCTTCAGGTGCATATTTTCCTCTTTCAGAGCAACCTCCATCATATCTACCTTCTTAACCAATATGATCATGTTGCCAAATTCTCGAACTGAACATAAAAAATGAGTGTTAGACCTAAATTCTCTTAAGTGTCTACGAATTAATGTATCCTCTCCTATTGCTCTTGCTGTAAACTTCTTGAACCGATTGAACTCCCGCTCTTAAACCTTGACTGACTTGGTCCCTTGGCAAAGTTCTAAGAATAAACACTTTAAACAATCCATTTCTTTTTACTAAAAATACTTTCTGTTGAACTCTACATCGGCCAATCACTTAAACCGAATTCATAAATTTGAAATGATGAATATCAAAACGGATGAATCCAAAGGTTAATGAAAAATTAGTGATAGAAATTGAGCTAGACATGACCACGGTTACGGTTAGTAAGGTTGTGGTTACTTAACCACCGGTTACGGTTATAATGTTTCTTTAACCTTAACCTTAAATATTTAATATACGGTTAAAACAGTTACGATTAAACCGGTTACGGTTATATACGACTAAATGCGATTCAATTATTTGATGATGAAAATAAAAATTAATATTAGTAGTGTTAGTAATTTCTAGTGTTATGAATTTGAGAAAACCCGTCTTTTTCGGCTTTTTTTAGTTTACACAAAAAATTATGGTTATGATTATAATTTTAAAGTTAACCATGCAGTTAATCAACGGTTTTTATACGGTTACGTTTAATTAACAGTTACGGTTTTTTAACTATTTTATATAGTTACGATCTGGTTACGATCCAAAATAAGATTATGTTCTGAAATAAGGTTACAGTTAGATTTTAGCCATGCCTAGATTAAACTAATAAAAGCGATGCAAACTAAAAAAAAAAAAAAAAAAAAAAAACCACCGACAAAAGATATGAGATCCAAGACAGTCCACTTTGACTCAATTACCTTCACCTAAAATAGCAGCAATTACAAATCATAACTACGAACATCATCGAGGTAGCTTCCAATTTACCAATATACGTTTGCTTCCGTCAATTTGGCAGCGATTTGGAGTGGAATATGGCAATTTCAACTGAAATCAGTCTGTTGTCTCGGACTTAGAATGTGCAATCCACGCGCTGCAATCGCGAGTGGAGGAATTACTGGTGGTAAAGTGAAACCATTAAAAACAAAAACAAAAGGCAACAATGACGTTAAAGCAATGTTACTCTGTTACGCGCTGACGCATCTCTAACCTTTATAGCAATGTACTATCTTAGTCAAGTGTTAGGAAAGTCTCTTAATCAAACGGTTAGGGTTCTTTATTAATTAAGAGCCGCAATTCTTTTTAGTTCAGAGAAAAAAAATTAAAAAAAAAATACAATCGACGAACAATCTGGTGAACTGGTCTGCTGTTTAATTAATTTAAAAAAAAACATAGCAAACAAAAAAACAAAAAAGCTTTTGTTTCGATTTAAACCAAAAAGAAAAAAAAAATCCAAAGGTGATTTTACCGACTGAGCTAGTCGCCGATGCAATCAACATCCGTCGGTAGTAGCAGCGGCGAAGGCAGCGGCGGAGAAGGAGGAGGAGGAGGTGGAGGAGGAGGGCAGCTGAGTCGAAGTGGACTATCTCGGATCCGTTCAGCTCCGGCGACTTGGCTTGAAACTTTACTTGAAGAAGATGAAGAAGAGTCTTTAAAACCTAATCTTGGTCTCACTGAGTTACTCGCCGGGAACTCGAACGATTTACCAACGAGTCGTAGCTCGTTTGAGTTTCCGATTCCAGTTGACCAAGGATTGTATCAGCAAAGTGGGTTTCACCGTCAAAACAGTACTCCGGCGGATTTTTTAAGTGGTTCCGATGGGTTTATCCAAAGCTTTGGGATTCCGGCGAATTATGATTACTTATCTCCGAGTATCGACTTGTCTCCGGGAAGTAAGCGTTCAAGAGAAATGGAAGCTCTCTTCTCTTCTCCTGAGTTTACTTCTCAGATGGTAAATATATGGTAAATGATTTGTTGAGTCAACCAAATGAGAGTTCTTAAATTAGATTTGAATTTATGTTTTTTTTTGGGTTAATTTACCAAAAGTGGATGAACATAACTGACTAATGACACTTGTGTTTTTTTTGTTTGTCAAGTTGTTTGAAATTGTATTTAAACTGCTGACTATGTTTGAAAGTACAAGTCTTGTCTTAAAATGGACAACTTGTGTTTTTTTTCTGAACCAAATCCATCAAGTTGCAGCTTTTATTTTAACCCAAAAAAAAAAGTTGCAGTTTTCAGTTCTCTATTTGTTGTTGTTGTCTCTGTGGCTTTAATACAAATCTACATAAGACTATATATACTTATTTGCTCATGTCGATTCTGGTGACTAAATAGTACATATGTATTTGATCTTCCAGATCTTGTTGTATATTTGTAAACTTAATATTATATGGATGGTAAGGATTGAGTTATTAATTTTGATGAACGACTGGGAATATATGTGTAACCTATGTATTGTGTGATGTTGATTAAGGTTTCAGGCTTAAGTGTTGATTGGCTCTTTTTGGTTTTTTTTTTCCCCCATAAGTAGAAAGGAGAGCAAAGCAGTGGTCAAGTTCCTGACGGGGTATCAGACATGACGGATATGATCATGGAGGACTCTGTTACGTTTCGGGTTCGTGCTAAACGCGGTTGCGCAACTCATCCTCGTAGCATTGCCGAGAGGGTAAAAAAATATTCATTTTTGGAAGTTTAGTGATAAAGAACCTATCTTTACTTTCAATTCATTAAAGTTTAGTGATAAATTTTATATCTTGACTTTGAATGCATGGAAGTTTAGTGATAACAAAGATTATATCTTTACTTTCAATTCATGGAAGTTTAGGGATTTACAGTTCACTGAAATAGATGGTTGTTCTGTAGCGGTTATTTACTTTTACCTTTCATTTTGTAGGTACGAAGGACACGAATAAGCGATCGGATAAGGAAGCTACAAGAACTTGTTCCTAATATGGATAAGGTAATGTCTTTTATAGAATAGATAGAATTTGATTATCTTGGATGTCATATACAATTATATTGATTACAAATGGGTCAAAGATCAAATATACTTAAAACTTAAAGTAAGGGTAGCAGTTAGTGGTTAATAGTCCTTACAAGGAGACAAATCATATATGAGTGTTGATGGCTGTCACGGTTCTCAGCTCCATTAGTAAGTAATTCACAAACTTTGGTATAAGCTATTAGAACCCGAAGGGAAGGATCTTGATATCGACTTGAATGGCTGTCTCCTTGATCAAATAGGGCAGATTTTACATGCAGTGAAGTATGAATTTCTGTAGACCATGAACAAACTGAGGAAAATTTTCGGGTTCTGGCATATATAGAGATCTTGAATCTAGGTTCTGAGGATTTTAGTTTACATATTGTCTTTGTTGCAGCAAATCAACACTGCAGACATGTTAGAAGAAGCTGTAGAATACGTAAAGGTTCTTCAAAAGCAGATCCAGGTACATATCTAAAAAACCTTTGAGGAACCCAATAAATGAAATATCCAATTTTTAAGTTTGTTTTATTTTGGTGGGTATAATTTAGGAGTTAACAGAAGAACATAAGAGGTGCACATGCATACCTAAAGAAGAACAATAAGGTTTGCTACTTACTTGTTATATATATGCTATAAATGGCAATGATCTATTCGAAAAATTCGAAAGATGATCTTAGCCTGATTTAGATGGGTCTCAGGTTGGATACAATATTTGATAAATTAATGTAGGTATAAAATAAAATTTTTGTACAATAATGGAAGAAAGTTAACAAATTACTGAAAACATATATTCGTTTATAAAACTAGTGAAACATTTTAGAACCTATTGTATCATTCTTTTGGATTAGTTTTTTGTTTTCTTCTTCTGAAATTGTCATGTTATTTGATGATATTAAAGTACTTGGAAAAGTTTAGTGATATTGATGTATTTGGTTTGTGTTAGATAATTTTAACCAACATGGAATAAGAATACTTTGTGGGGAAACCAATCTGGAATGGTAGAGTTTACAAAATAGAACAGAATCAGTCGAGTTTTTGTCAAACGGGCAAGACAATAGGCTCTTTGTTTGTTACAATGTAGAATAAATCTTATAGCAGACGGAAAAGACTTTGGGCGTGTTCTTTTCACAATCGCGTGACCAACATCATATTCAGGGCCGGCGCTGGTTTTTGTAAGCCCACAAGCAAAAAAAACAAATGAAGGCCACAAAGGGAAAAAATATTTGTCATTACATAGGTTCGAACCGCTCACCTTTCAAACTGCATATATGCTTTCACATTGTGTGAATAAACGTCGGATTAGCCAAGGTAGTGTCAGCTTTAAGCTCCGCATCTCGAGCAATTTCCATCAATACCGAATTTGATTGTAGCTTCAGATAAGAGTTTGATACTTGGATGGCTCTGTATTCTTTGTTTGACTTAAGACTTGAATGAAGAGTCTTGAATTCGGTTTATATTTACATCATTCAGTCTCTTGGTCAATCAATGAAGCAACACTTAAATGAGAATTTTGATCTTCTGAACGACTTTGAGCTCGTCTCTAACTCTATTTTCTTAAACCCCTTTCATTGGGAGACAAAATTTGTTTCAGCCTTCCACTGGTTTTGAAATTTCAAGAGTTCTTAGTTTTACAGTTACACTACATTTTGAAAATGGTACAATTTTTATTTATTTTTCCGTTATAACATCAAGGATTTAATTGTAGCATAGCACTTATTTTATTTTTTATTTTTTTTAATACCAGGAGGTTCTGAGTTAAAACTTATAATCTTTCCCGAACCCGAAACTACAACATGTAATATTAGTTTCGTTCCAAGTGTCACTTGAACCGATAACTTTTAAGGTACGCTTAGGACTTACCAGTTGAGCTAATGACACTCGTTCGCGTAGCACATATTATCACACCGATTAGATTGTTTCGTCCCATTTAATCATCTGTGAACTTTGGCTAAATTTTTGCATATAGTTTATAATAAAATTGAAGGACATAGCGTGTCGACATCACAATGACATGTAGGCTTTCATATTTTCACCAAAAGATACAACGCCAAATTCTCAAAAGTATCCACAAATAAAGATTTTTGTTTTAAAATTTTCACCGACATACATGGTCTCTACGATGGCTAAATAAGACCACATATATTCCATTGGTTCTGTGCCTACTGCTATAGCAATGACTTTTTATGTTGAAAGGATACTAAAAGATGAAACCATAGTTGTCGTTATGGGAGAAAAAACAAGGAATTTTGTGAAGTTTGTCTTTATAAACAAGGAGGGATATCTTTTCAATATCAAACTTCAAAAGGTCACTAACGAGAAATGGAGGAGCTTTATTGAAGTCACTGATCATATTCATGTTATTTTTCAGTTTAACCATCGAAATGGTGGCTGCTGAGAGCTATTGCCAGGCACAACGTCGGGTATTAATGAATGCGTGCAAGAGGTTGATTTTTAGGCAGTCTCCGACTGTTGATTGTTTTATTAGAATAAGTAGGACTCCTATGTGGTGTGTTTGCTCTATTATAACCCCGCAGCTTGCAGCTCTCGTCAATGCTAATGATGTTAGTTACATTGTTGGGGTCGTTCGTCGATGTGGCCGACCCGTAGCCCGCGGCACCAAGTGTGGAAGTAAGTGTAAGAAAAATTAAAAATCTATATGTATATTAATTTTACCATACCAAACTTAGACCCCTTCAAAATTTTAATGTCAAACAAGGCCCCCTAATGTTGTAAAAATACACACAAGGGGTCCTTGTTTCACAATAAAATGTTGAAAGGGTCTAAATCAAGAATTGTCCCTAAATTTTAAGTCTTGATTGTTTACTTGCGTTTACATGTTTTCCTAAATACTTATATTTTGGTTTGCGGTAAATGCCAATGCAAATGGAGATTTATTTTTTAATGTATTTGACATTTTGTAATTATATTTTATGAGTACTAGGCTAATACCCGCGCATATGCACATATTTTACTATGAAATATTTTGCCTAAATTTTTTTTAAAGTAACTTATACTTCATCCGTTTCAAAATATAAGATGTTTTATCTAAAATCGTGCAGATTAAGAAGTTGGTTTTACTTTTAAAAAGTAAAATAATTTATCTAATTATGAAAAAATGCAAAATACTATTAGGCACACAAGATTCAATAAAAGTTAAAAGTATATAGAAATATGAAAAAACCTTAAAACACCTAATATTTTGAAATAAGAAAAAAATCTTTTAAACTTTATATTTTGAAACCGAGGGAGTATTTATCTACGTAACATTATCTTGACATATTTTTCCAAACATGGTAATTTATAAACTACATGTTACTTATTTTTTCTTCTTATCTACATTTTTTTCAAGAATTTATTTATGTAACATTATCTTTATTTTTATTATTGATTTTCTCTTGCTTATTTAAGAATTTTTCTTATCTACATTTTTTTCTTGATAATATGTGTAATCTCTTTCATACATTATTTTACGGTTTTGAGGTTTTATTTTTATATATCTTTCATTGAATTCATCTTCTTTTTCCATGTTAAAATTTTTGTATGTTTTTGTATTCATTTTTTCTCAATTTTATATCCTCCTCTCTATTTTTTATCTTCTCGATTGTGTATTAAATAATTTTTTCATGGTTTATAATTTTTTATGTTGAAGTTAACTTCTAAACTTATTCAATATCATCATTTGTTATTTGTTTCACTTGTATTAAAGTTTAATTATTCTTATTTGTTTGAAAATAACGATTAGATCATTCAAAAAATAAAATACAATGATACATTTTAATTTTGTATTATATAATTTATATGTTTTAAAATGAATTTGAATTGTATTTAGTTATAATAATTTCAATCATATAAATTCAAATTTAATAGGTTTATATATAATTAATAGTCGGACATATATTAATATTGATTTAGGTTACTTGTTGTTTAGAAATATAATAAATTAATTGTTTATATAATAATTTACTTATGTGAAAGTATAAAATTTAGATAGACTAATAAAATATGGCTGGTGTGTTATTACCTAAGAGCCTCCTTCAAGCTGATGTGTGAAAGTCCCCTTCAACCATTAGATATAGCATGAATTTTTATTTTATTTTATGAAAAGTTAGTTTCTTTTTGATAATTTTTTCACAAATCCAGACGCAGAAATTGGAGTTTGAAAAATCATAGTCGTATACAATCAGTTCCACCAATTTGTGTTTGGGTTGTGCAGGTCTTACAGCTCCATAAGCCGTTCGTGATGGAGAATAAGAAAACATGAATCGGTGTGTATAAAAACTGTGGTCTATGTTTACTAAGTGTTCCAAATTGCATTGTGCAACGTTTAAGTGTGGTCTTATGCCAATCATAATCGTGTTGAATCCTTATGATAATGTGGAATAAACTAGTTTTTGAAAAACCACACTTCCCTTTCTCTTTTTCATTTACTCGCTGATGAATTTAACAAAAAAAAAGTTTCTAGGATTTAACACAATAACTAAGAAACATTAACCCTCAAAAATATTTATAAGTGCTTTTGTTATATCACCAGCGATGCAAAAACCCATAGCCCTCAAAGTTTTCAACAATTTTATTTTTAAGATAGAGAGTCCAAAGTTTTAAAACAAATTTCAGTTGTTGAACAAAAATAATACAAAAAGCTGTAAATGAAAAAGGGAAAGGGAAGTGCGGTTTAACCGTTTGTCTTACAATTATAAAAACTGAAATGAGGTGCAGTCTAAATTTTGTTTACCATATTAGAGTCTATGGTGTTTTAAAGTATTTCCTTTTACTAGATCACTTGCCTGAAAATGGACTAGGCATATGGGAATCATTTGTCTCCGGCCTCTTACAATTCCTCATATCAGAGTTGGTAGATCCTCTAGCAGCATCCGTTTCTTGTGACTCTGCAAACCCTCTTTTCAGTGTATCATTTCCAGCTTCGTTTGTTGCATTTTGGCTATTAGAATAGGCCCTTCTTGACGGAGTTATCTCTTCTGCACAAACGAAAGACATACGACATTTTGGACAAAACAAGGTAAGGTTAACATAAAGCCTCAGGAACTCATGTTGTGCTCCGCATTTGTCGCACTTGGTCCGAAAGGTAAGACTTTCCTTCTGCCCTGATGAAGCAAAATGAGACGAACCCATGCCAGGCGGCTCCAAGCCCCTCTTTTCGTTATATAAAGTTCTCTTAGAAGTGTCAGATAGGTGACTCCAAGCTTCTGTCAGCAGCTGAAACGCACCATCAGCACCTTTAAATTTGTTTTTATCAGGATGGAGCATAAGAGCTAATTTGCGTTACTGTTTTCTCAATACTTCATCTACAGCACATGGATCTACACCAAGCATACCATACCAATCAGCTTCTCCAGCAAATTTATTCTCTCCTGAGATATAAACCTCGATTGTCGTCAACAATTGTTTCAGACCATCATGATTGGGAAACAAGCGTTGAGCCTTGTTAGCGAATGTTTTTGCCCCATTGTAGTCTTTTTGTGTAATCTTCTTCTCAGCAATATCCATTGCTTTTTTCGCTTCATCCTTGTTGCAATCCATGTCTTCGAGAGTTACTCCGTTACAAAATATTTTTTCCTCTAGAAACTTTGATCTCCAAGTACCTGTCTCAATGGAAAATCAAAGGAGCAAAAGTGAGAAAATAGTTTAGTGGAATATTTACACAAGCATATCAATAGAATCTAACGTTAAATAGAACATATTCAATAGAATCTGATGTAGATTCTCTAACGTCCCTAATGTATCAACATCCCAACAATTTTAGATTGCAACAAAGTGAACAAATGTCGAATGATTTGCTATAGATGCAGATCTGATCCAACTGGGTAAAACCAAAAATGCAAAACAGAAGGTTAAGAAAATAAATCTTGTTTTTTTAGCAACGTTCATGTAAAACTTGGTTAAGTTCTTTTGCAAAACCATCTATTCTCATTTTAATGACATTTACAATCATATCAAAATCATTTGGAAATTGTCTCAATCGGTAGAAGCGCCCTGATTTTTACTAAACCCCCCAGGTTGACCCCTCTTGCCATAAAGTTGCATTTTAAAAAAACAAATTCAAATATTTAGCGCGCGAAATCGTTGAATATAAATTTACTCGCAAATCCATTAAATACAAATTTGCGCATCAATACACTAAATATAATAGAGATAAACAAACTAAGAAATCGATAATCTAGTGCGATCAGTGCAATATCCACATTTACATCAGTGCAATACAATCATGGGAACCCAAATTCAAAAATACGTATATATATATATATGTATATTCAAATGGATCTTCACACCAATGGTGCAAATCGAATACCCTAAAGTTTTCCTAAATTCACCATTAAAGAGACTCAGGTACTGTGATACAAACATAAATCTTTAATACACTACTACAAATTCAGAGCCCAGATGAAAATTTCTGTAATATAAACGAATATGCGAGAAAATAGAAAATAGGAAAGGAAAACATACAAATTGTTGGTTTGCAACTCCGAGGATAATAATATTTTGGAACCAGTCAAGCGTTTGTTACAAGAGACAAACCCTTAAAACCCCTATCAGATAATCTACCAACTTTGACTACAGAATTATATAACAACTTTTTGTAGGTGGTAATGAAACTGTAAATTTCTCTACAATTTTTCATTATGGAAATTTAATTATGTTTTGCGATAATTCAAAATCTTTTTATTTATTTATAGAAATTACCCTTTTCTTAAAACATAAAGATAAAAAGATAAAAGTTATCCTTTATCATTTGTATTCATGCATTAAGGCAAAAGAAATTGTATTCATACAACTAGTTGCAGTAATATACGTATGCATACCATATACAACATCTACTGATATGTACAAATTTTTTACCATAGTGAAAAGTTTTGTGAAATTTTGAATGCTCATCCAACAACATGTTGTTACATTAATTTTTGAAAAATATATTTTAATTACTTAATACTGAAATGTTGACCATGAACGTATTTGTTGAACTACCATAAAAATTATATTGTAATTTTAGTCTATTCAACATTGCTAATTAATACTTAACATTAACATATAAAGTTTGAAAGAATTGTAACATATATGCTTGAAATAAATTTTATAACCATAAATAGATTTTGGAGAACATTCACAATTACATAATTGGTTATAACAAAGAAACCAACGATGAGTTGGCCTAGTGTTAAACCCCTGATTACTGAAAGCGTAGGGATCATGGAGGTCACAGAACAATTCATATTTAACAACATGTACTAATTAAAATCTGACATAATTAAAATTGAAAATTAGCACTAAAATTTGTAAAACAATTCTCAAACATTTTATATAAGATAGTATGGTTTTCCAAAATCTCTATATAATTATTTGAGCAATGTTGAAAGAAGTTTAACCAACAGTCATGTGGAATATTACAAAACTTTCCATTAGAAAATAATTATTTTTCTAACAAATTTTAAGATATCATTAAGGATAATTTTAGTAACAGCAAATTTAAAGCATATGGGTCTCACTCAATTTATGTTTTGCATAAAATTAAATAAATACAATAATTCAGATTAAAATAAAATTAATGATGTAATATTTACAACAACTAACCAAATCAGTAATCAGTTTTCTTAATTTACGGATTACCAATTATATATTCTATTATATACATTCATTTTTAGCTGGCTTCTATAAATTCATTTTAATAAATGAATATAATATTTATTAACTATGCAACATCAAAAAAAATTCAACATTTAAATTTTTTATGGATATATGCATATAAAGTTTTAGATTAAGACAATGAAATAAAGTAAAATTATTAAAACATGTTCATTATATTTATAATTTGTGTGGTTAATCAGAAATATAGTAAAATATAAAATATAATTTTTAAATACAAGAAATAAGTGATTAATAATATTTAATTCTATAAAAATTAAAAATTTTATATTCCATTACCAATCATTAATGTTTATCTTTATAGTTTTTAAATATAAAATTTTATTTAAATTTCTCAATTAGATATCACATTCACTTAATGTATTATAAAGTTATATCTTTCATCTTAAAAATGATAAAAAAAATTTGTTAAGTGTAAAGTGTTAGTTTACGAGCATTAAATAAATATTTGTTAAGTATAAATATTCGAACTCATAAATATATTTTCATAAACATTAAGGTAGCTAAAATTGATATAAGATCATAATCTTTATATATTGATATTTTTATATTGAAAATCAAGGAGTGATAGTAGTGATCGAATCATTATCTACAGAACAAGGTATAGAATTGCTATTCGAATGACCTGGCTCCAATCCATGGGCTAATTGGTCTGATTCGGGTCTGTTCCGGAAGAAAAATCCAGGTGGTCCAGACACAGGAAGAATAATGGAGCTATTGGTAAGCATTTGAAAGATTGTAGACATCGCTGGACGATCTGCAAGAGTTTCTTGAACACATAGTAGTCCGATATGGATGCATCTAATAACTTCATCCTTCTCATAGCTTTCCCTAATCGCCGGGTTGATGAGCTCTAAGGATGAATCATTGTTCCAAAGCCTCCAAACCTGACAAGAAACTCATTATCAGCATCAAAACCGTGATCACGTACAAAAATGGAGAAAGATTTTTGAGATTTTGATTTGATTTTTGCTCACATGAGTCACTAAATTGCCACCAGAATCATCCCTCTAATAGAAGCTGTTATTCTTCCTACCACTATGTCCAGAATCAATACTCCAAAGCTATAAACATCAGATTTGGTAGAGAATTGGCCATGTGTCATATACTCTGGAGGCATGTAACCGCTGCAAATATGCATATGACAATGTTTAGGTTGTTAATTAATCAGAAACTAAAAAAAGATTCATAAGAGAATTGAGCTCAGTTAGAAAACTTAAGTAGGGGAGAATACAAACAAGGTTCCAACCACTCTTCCAGTCTTATCTTCAATTTGGTCCACTGTGAAGTTCCTTGCCAGTCCGAAATCTGCTATTTTCGGGTTCATATCGATATCTAAAAGAATGTTACTTGCTTTGATGTCACGGTGTATGATAGTGAGCCTTAAGTCTTGATGAAGATAGAGAAGCGCTCGCATAATCCCTCTTATGAGGTTGTACCTTTTTGTCCAGTCCAGCTGACTCTTCTTTGCTGGGTCTGCATTAGACTAAGATCGATGTTTAGAGAAAATTGCTAAGAAGAAGAAAAATTAAACCTAGTTTTTTACTATTTGTTACCAAAGAGGAAATAATCAAGGCTCTTGTTGGGAACAAACTCATAGACAAGTATCTGCTCATCTCCTTCTAAGCAAAATCCAAGAAGCCTAACAAGATTCTTATGTTGAAACTTAGCCACAATCATAACCTCGTTCTTAAACTCTTGAGTGCCTTGTCCTGAATTTCTCGATAGCCGTTTCACCGCAATTTCTGTTTCATTTGGTAACATTCCCTATAAATATACAACATGAAAAGCTTCTTAGTTCTTAGCTTCCATGAAAAATCAAACAGTCATAGATATATGTATAGCTTAGCTCAAATATACCTTGTAAACTTCACCGAATCCACCTTGACCTAGCTTGTTGTTCCTCGAAAATCTATCTGTTGCGGCTTCAATTGTCACAAAGTCAAATTGTAGGGACTGTGGACTAGTCATGTCATCATCAGCTGTAACAACAAATGTATATTACTATTATGCGTTCCAAAAAGCAATGTAAGATTGGTATAACCCCCCCAAAAAAAGTAACTCACATTGAGGTTTTAATGTAGTCTTCTCTTCCAACAAACTAATCCTAAAGTGAGCAGCACCACAAACAAAATCGCTGAGACAACTATCTCTACAATAGCTCCTGAAGAAATCTTTTTGCCATCTGAAGGAGAAGGAGAAGGACGCGGCGCAGGTTGAGATTCTTGAGGAGGTAGAGATGGCGTGTCACAAAAGACACCAAAATATCTATAACGTTCCCACCACAAAAAACAGACCGGCTTGGCAACGGTACCACCTATGAACCCATTGCAGCAATTCTGGTACGCACACACAATTTCTCGAAGACAAGCTTCACAGTCACCAGAGGATATCCCTGGAATACACAGCATAAGCGCGTATATATTATTATCATTACCTATCCTTTCCGAAACAGCGGCCATGTATCGAGATTGACCGCTTCGAGTGACCATATCATTCATTAACGCATCCCATATTCTGTTATAAGTTGTAAGGTTCCCCTGAAACATTATATTATTGTACAGTCCTATTGTCGGCTTTAAATCGATCTTGTTGAAAAGCGAGCTGTTGGAGTAACGAACGAAACAGAGCGTCTCGTCACGTAGCAAGCCCCATGAGTCGGTTTGGTTTGGACAGTTTTGTAATAAAACTTCGGACGTACGTTGGATACAATCGGAACAGACCTCCGGATAAGTCTTTGGGATACAGAGGCCTAAGGCATAGATCCTTCCAGGGCCTTCACCGACCGAGACGTTGTAGTAGCGGTTGTTTCGAGAACTGACGTTGAAAGCAAGAGTTGAGAGAACGAGACGACGGTTTGTGTCATAAGTACCGTTGGGTGTGAAAAACATTGAGTCCCCGCATTTTTGTGCAGAGACAAAACCGAAGCTAACGACAAAGATAAAACAGAGGATTGAAAAGAGATTGTTCAAACACATTTTTTTTTCTTAGATTTTACTTGTCTCAGATACTTGTTACAAGTCTTTGAACTTTAATCTAAATAAGAAAATTTTATTTAGGAGCGTTGAATTCGTCAAAACTTGCGTTCTTAGAAACTTCGTTTAAGTAGTTGATACACAAGTAAACTCGGTAAAAGTTTGGATAGTTTAATATTTTATAAAAGGCGTTAGGTAAATGATTAATTCAACATGGACCAATTTGCAGTCTGAACATGATTTTTTTGAAGCTCCACGTCCAGGAGCTCTTCTAGGCACAATCTGACACCAAAAAGTTTTTAGAGCTTCTAAGTTACTCCACAGCACAATGCCAGAAGCCTTTAACCTCATACGAGTATTTAAGCGATCGGCTCTTCTCTAATAATCTCTTGTCCTAAACCTCAATTGATAACCCCATGAGAAACTAATATGCCACTTGTATTTCCTTGATAGGTTTAGTTTTTTTTTGAATAATTCAAATATTAATTATTTAGTTCATATTAATTTTGTGATTATAATTTTATTATTAATGACTTTATTTTAAAATACTAAATAATATATTCTCTAATTGAAATTTTTTATATTTATTTAGAAGATACTAAATAAAAATAAAAAGATTTAAATTTAAAATATTAAGAATTAAAATTTGAAATATCTATATAACGATTTTATTGTGCTATTTATTAGAGAATTGATTAACTAAATGTGGAAATTATTATAATTATTGGTAAGATTTGAAAAACTTAAAAAAAAATTCCAATGATATTTTGCTGTAATATCTCAAGGTTATTTTGCTTTTAATAGAGATGCGTCTTTGACTGAAAATCTTTATGAATACATTACTTTTTAGTTTTTTAGCAAATTCACTCATATATAAAAGAACTAGTAGATGACGCATGAACAGAGAAAGTAGGGATATATAAAAAAAAATACGAACCGGGTCGAGAAACTTGTAACAAAATTCTTTACACACTTTGAAAACTGGAGTTACATGTGGTACAAAGCAAATGGTAAGGACAAGCGCTAAACGTATAGAGGCAAGAATTTCAACGAGGAGTGACTCTAGTGATTGAATCATTGTCTATAGAATAAGGTATAGACTTGCTGCTGGATTGCCCCGGCTCGGATCCATAAGTTAAAGGGTCTAAATTGGGTTTATTCCTGAAAAAAAATCCAGGTGGTCGAGGCATAGGCAGAATAATGAAGCTATTGGTAAGCATTTGAAAGATTGTAGACATCGGTGGACGATCTGCAGGACTTTCTTGAACACATAAAAGTCCAATATGGATGCATCTAATGACTTCATCCTTCTCATAGCTTTCCCTAATCGCAGGGTCGATGAGATCTAAGGCTGAATCATTGTTCCAAAGCCTCCAAACCTGCAAAGAAACTCATATTCAGAATCAAACCTCTTAATGATCAGTTAAAATGGAGTAATGATTTTAATTTATTTTATTTTTCCTCACATGTGTCACCAAATTGCCTTCCGAATCATCCATCTGATAGAAACTACTGTTCTTCTTGCCACAAACAATCTCCAGAATTAATACACCAAAGCTATAGACATCAGATTTTGTAGAGAATTGGCCATGCGTCACATACTCTGGAGGCATGTAACCGCTGCAAATATACGCATGAGAATGTTTATATTGATCAGAAAATTGTTCCCATTTTAAGTTATACTAACAATGTTCATTAAGTAAGGAGAATAGTAGAATACTAACAAGGTTCCAACGACTCTTCCTGTCTTGTCTTCAGTTTGGTCCACTCTGAAATTCCTTGCCATTCCAAAATCTGCTATTTTAGGGTTCATATCGACATCTAAAAGAATGTTACTTGCTTTGATGTCGCGGTGTATGATTGTGAGCCTTGAGTCCTGATGAAGATAGAGAAGCCCTCGCGTAATCCCTCCAATGATGTTGTACCGTCTTTTCCAGTCTAGCTGACTCTTTTTTGTTGGATCTGCATTTGACTAGGATTTTAAGAAAATATTCTAAAATGAACATAAATTAAACTTTGTGTTATTGTTTATTACCAAAGAGGAAATAATCAAGGCTCTTGTTGGAAACAAACTCGTAGACAAGTATCTGTTCATCTCTTTCCAAGCAAAACCCAAGAAGCCTAACAAGATTCTTGTGTTGAAGCTTAGCTACAATCACAACCTCGTTCTTGAACTCTAGAGTGCCTTGTTCTGAATTTCTCGATAGCCGCTTTACCGCAATTTCTGTCTCATTTGGTAATATTCCCTACAAATATGCATATGGATAGCTAAGCTTTCATGAATATCAAGTAGTCATATTATATATATATCATGCTCAATTTACCTTGTAAACTTCACCAAATCCGCCTTGACCTAGCTTGTTGTTCCTTGAAAATTTATCTGTTGCTTCTTCAATTGTCGCAAAATCAAATTGCAGAGACTGTGGACTTATCATGTCATCATCAGCTGCGATAACAAATGCATAGTTACTATTATGCCTTCGAGAAAGTAACATAAGAATAGCAAAGATCCGAAAAAATAAACTTACTTTGAGGTTTTAATGTGTTGTATGATAATTTTGTCTTCCAAATAATTAATCCTAAAGCTAGCAATACCACGAATATAACCGCTGAAACAACAATCGCAACAATAGCTCCCGTAGAAATCTTTTTGCCATCTGGAGGAGGAGGAGGAGGAGGAGTCGGCTTGGGTTGAGATTCTTGAGGAGGTAGAGATGGCATGTCACCAAAGGCACCATGATATGGATAACCATCCCACCGGAAAAAGCATACCGGTTTGTTAACGACTCCACCTATGTAACCATTGCAGCAACTTTGATACTCACTGACACAATTTTTAAGACAGGTTTCACAGTCGTCAGAAGATATCCCCGGAATACACTGCATCAGCACGTATATACGATCTTATGGGAGAGGATATCTCGGCCACGTAACGAGTTTGACCGACTCGGGTGATCATAAAGTTCATAAACGCATCCCATGTTCTGGTATAAGCTGTAAGGTTCCCCTGAAACATCATCGTATTGTAAACTGCGTGTGTCGGCTCTAGATCGATCTGGTTGAAAAACGAGTGGTTAGAGTAACGAACGAAACAGAGCGTATTGTCGCCTGTCCAGTAGAATGAATCGGTCTGGTTCGGGCAGTTTTTTAATAACTCTTCGGTCGCGGGTTGGATACATTCGGAACAGACCTTTGGATCAGTCCCTGGGATACAGATGCCTAAGGCATAGATCCTTCCAGGGCCTTCACCGAACGAGACATTATAGAAGCGGTTGTTTCGAGAACTGACATTGGAAGCAAGAGTTGAGAGAACGAGACGACGGTTTATGTCATAAGTACTGTTGGGTGTGAAAAACATTTGAGTCCCCGCATGTTTGTGCAGAGACAAAACCGAAGCTAACGACAAAGATAAAACAGAGGATTGGAAAGAGATTGTTCAAAAACATTTTTTTTTTTCTTATATTTTACTTGTCTCAGGCACTTGTTACAAGTCTTTGAACTTTAATCTAAATAAGAAAATTTTATTTAGGACTTAGGAGCGTTGAATTCGTCAAAACTTGCGTTCTTATAATGTTCGTTTAAGTAGTTGATACACAAGTCAGCTCGGTAAAAGTTTGGATAGTTTAATATTTTATAAACGGCGTTAGGTGAATGATTAATTCAACAGCGACCAATTCGCAGTCTAAATAGGATGTTTTTAGAAGCTCCACGACTAGAAGCTCTTCTAGGCGCAATCTGACACCAAAATGTTTTTAGAAACTTCTAACTTACTCCACAGCACAATGCCAGAAGCCTTTAACCTCATACGAGTATTTAGGCGATCGGCTCCTCTTCTCTAATAATCTCTTGTCCTAAACCTCAGTAGATAACCCCATGAGAAATATGCCACTTGTCTTTCATTGATAGGTGTATTTTTTAATAATTCAAATATTAATTATTTAATTAAATAATACTAAAATTATTGCTTCCTTAGTAAAAACTGATTATACAATTAAATTTAAAATTTTAAAAAGTAATTAAACCAATTATTATGAGACACATGTAATAAGAGGTTCTCAGAGGGTTCCGCCAGAAATTCCTCTTCACTCTCTCTTTCCTTTTTTTTTTCTTTTTTTTTAATTATAAAAGACTCTCTTAGATACTCCCACTAAAAATGCTTTTATATTTATAGGAACTTCAAAGAGTTTCTCGCGGATGAAGTTGCTGTAAGTATAGCCACTATTTTTTTACCCCCAAAAAAATGTATAGCATCCGTAATATTTCATAGTTCACAACGCAATCAATATCAAAAATTTCTATACGCTGTGCCTTCTGCCGCTACCCGCAGCAACCTCCACAAACAGATGAGCCACATGGAAACTCCAAGCTCCACAAATCCGGCGTCCTCGACCAGATGAAGAACCGTCAGAGCAACCCTTGACCGCCATGAACTCGCCACCGGAGCAACACAGATGGATACTCCACACCCAAAGTTGGCGGAGAAGATAAAGCCGGCTCACCCCCGAGTTCACCAAGCATGGCCCCGCCGCGAAGAAGATCTGAAAGGAATAAAAAAAAACCCTAGATATAATCCGAAAGAAGAGAGAAAATGGAGGAAGATGGAACGATTGTCCTTAACCCCTCTTCCCCAATTTATATCCAGTGTGGTTCTTATGTGTGGGATAGTCCAAAGCAAGATGGATTCAAGCTCAAATGAGCTTTATTCTTAGCTTTATTAACATAGAAAATAGATAATATCTTATGAAAGATTCATTTAGATGCAGGAAAAAAAAATAAGAGAAAGATTAATGTAGGAACACCAAGATCAAATAATTTTTTATTGATTCATAAAAAAAAAAGGAAGAATGAGAGTTGCTCCAAATGGTAACTCTCTACGTTAGCCACATTGTTCTTATTAGATAATTATATGTATGAACCTACTTTTTTAGATAACCTAATTATATGGACTTGTATTGTAATTTTCATGAAACAATATTTGGTCTTCTATGGATTTTCTAATACTATGGAGTGTATGCAATGAGATATGTATCTAGGAGTTATTACATAGCTTGTTCTGACTTCTGACCAGGGAAATTGTAAGCGGGCCAACGTTGTCCACAATCGTCTTGGTTCTAGAACATAATCTTACCGTGGGAATAGGAAACTTGGAGTCAGCTCAATACCTTTGATTCTTAAATAGTAGTATTACTACTATTGTGGAGCCGGTTGAATCAGTTAAATCGGTGGACTCATGATCTAAAAGTCTCTCCGGTTTGTCCTCTTGTCCAGTTTTAAAAACATTATAAAAAGGTTGCGGAAGGTAAGAAAGTATTATTATACGTTCAGAATGCAAAAACATATAAAGGGACTAATAAAATTTTGAAAACTATAAAATATACTTTTAAAATTTTTTAACAGGTCTACAAACGGTCGGCTAAATGTTATTATAACACAAGGATACTCTGTTTTTCAGGTTTGCTCTTACTTCGAAAGTTCAAAGATATATCATGAAAAAATAAAATAAAAAAGGAGCTTTGATCCTTGTCTTGTCGTCTCCATTGAAAATTTGCGAAGAATATTCAAACGCGATTTTATTTTTTGATTCAAAGATTGACTCATAATTAGAACGTACAAGACATCGCGGGACCTTTGTTTTCGTATTATTGTAAGTCTGCCTTGACTTAGTATTTATTTCCAACCCGACTCCATCGCTAAGTCGAATAGAAATCGTCACACAGTTGCTTATAAATTAGACCGTTGCATTCATATGTTCCTACTTCCTACCTCCTATCTACCTCTCTCTCTTTCTTCCTGTCTCGAAAATGTGTCTGAAAATTCTCTTGTCAATCTTGTGTTTGCTCCTTGCATTGCGGTTTGGTGTCGGGTCTGATCCACAATGCGGTGGGTCAGGGTTTTCCACCCGGTATTTCACACCCAACGGTGCTTATGATACAAACCGTCGGTCCATCCTCTCGGAGCTTGGTTCCGAGGTGAGTTCTCGAGGCAGCTACTACAACGTCTCCGTGGGTGAAGACGATGGAAGGATCTTTGCCTTGGGCATGTGTATCCCAGGGGCTGAACCAAAGCGATGTTCAGAGTGTATCCAACCCGTTGCCGACAATTTACTACGAAATTGTGTTAATCAAACCAATTCATACGAGTGGGGAACTGACAAAATGCTCTGTTTTGTTAGTTATTCCGACATTTCGTTTTTCGACACCTTAGATCAATCGCCTGTGCTAGCACTTTGTAATAACGAAAATATTGGGAACGTAACAGAATTCGAGAGAGTTTGGGAAGACTTCATGGAGGATATGATCGTAGCAGCTTCCTCCAACCATTATGCGGCCAAGGTATCTCCTCTGATGGGTTTCCAACGTATATATTCACTGATGCTGTGTATTCCAGGATTATCTTCGATTAACTGTGGCGCCTGTCTCCGGCGAAGTATCAGTAAGTACGAGGAAAAGTGCAAGGGGAGGCAAGGCTCTCACATTAAAAGGCCGGCCTGCTTTTTCCAGTGGGAAACTTATCCCTACTATGATGCTTTCGATAAGCTAATGTCGCCCCCTCCTCTAAACCCCCAAGACCCTCAACCCATGAGTCCCCGAAATGATATTTCCTCTGAAACCGAGAAAAGTAAGTATGGCTATATAATATATATATATATATATATATGCATATTGCTTTCAATCCTTTAAGGAACCGTAAAATGAAGCCTTGAAACCAATACGTGACTTGCATTTTTCTTGTGTAGATACCACCTCCAGAGAAAATTTAATCGTGATTGTAGTCTTAGCAGCAATAATCGTGGCATTGCTTGCTCTAGGATTTGTTTATTGCAGGAGGAGAAAATCAGACAAAACAACAAAACCCAAAAGTGAGAAACTTTATACTAGTAACATATATATATATATATACACACTTCCTACATAATAACAAAACACATCCACTGTTGCAGTTGATGATGATGTCACAAGTCCAGAGTCATTGCAATTTGATTTTAAGACACTTGAAGCAGCAACCGATAATTTTTCGGGCAATAACAAAATCGGTCAAGGTGGATTTGGTGAAGTTTACAAGGTATGAGATCTCTATTATTATTTTCTCTCAAAAAAATTAAATGAACAAAAAAAAAAATTAAATGAACACCGTCATGAGAGTGAAGAAGCCATATCTATTGTAGGGTACATTTCCAAACGGAACTGAAATCGCGGTGAAGAGGTTATCAAGAACTTCAGGACAAGGCTTGAAAGAGTTCAAGAACGAGGTTGTTGTTGTGGCAAAGCTTCAGCATAGAAATCTTGTTAGAATTCTTGGGTTTTGTCTGGAAGGAGAAGAGCAGATACTTGTCTATGAGTTTGTGCCCAACAAAAGCCTTGATTATTTCCTCTTTGGTCTGTTAACGTCCAAAGATATTTGTCTCCATCTTGAAATCTTGATTTCTTGTTAAGGAATAACTTATATATATCTTTGTGCAGACGCAGTGAAGCAAGTTCAGCTGGACTGGACAAGACGGTACAATATCATAGGGGGGATCGCTCGAGGGATTCTATATCTTCATCACGATTCAAGGATCACAATCATACACCGTGATCTCAAAGCAAGCAACATCCTTCTAGATGTTGATATGAAGCCGAGAATCGCAGATTTTGGTATGGCAAGGATTTTTGGGTTGGAACAAACCCGAGCCAATACTAGCAAGATAGCTGGAACCTAGTAAGTGTAGAGCTTATAAATTGAATTTTGATGGATCTTTTGATCACTAAAGTCATGTTGTATTTTCTCTAGCGGTTATATGGCTCCCGAGTATGCAATGCACGGTCAAATATCTGTAAAATCTGATGTCTATAGCTTTGGAGTCTTGGTTCTTGAGATCATTAGTGGCAAGATGAATAGTAGCTTCTATCAGACAGATGGATCTGCTGGCAATTTGGTCACACATGTTAGTATTTTTTTTTTTTTTTAATTTCTTCATCACTATAACCAAAGAATTATAAATCTTTAATGATCTTTCGATGTAATAATGTTAGGCTTGGAGACTATGGAGAAAAGGTTTGGCTTTACAACTTTTAGACCCAACTTTTGGAGAGAACTATCAGAGCGATGAAATTGTAAGATGCATTCATATCGCACTTTTATGTCTTCAAGAAGACCCTGAAGATCGTCCAACGATGTCTACAATCATCTTGCTACTCGCTAGTAGCACAATCACTTTACAAGTGCCTCGCTCACCCGGATTTTTCTTACAAAGTAGCCGCGATAGAGAGCCAAAAGCTGAGGGCTCGAATTCGCATGGAAAACCAGTTTCTTGTTCAATCAATGATACATCAATTACAGATTTAGAACCTCGTTGAAGATGAATGTTTTTCGATTAAATTTAATGCTTCTATAGTGTATTAACTAGTTCGTACCATGCAGTGTCGGGTCATGAATTTTAATATAATATTGTGTTATGGAAATTTTGTGGATTGTGCCACAAAAAAGTTGAAATATTTCTTTTATGCCATTTTTGTGTTGGGGTTTTAACATATGCCATTTATATGGCATCTGCCTCATGGAAACCCGAAACTACCCCTTCACAAAAAAGTAACAGGAAGAAGAAGAGAGAAGAGAGAGAAAGAAAGAAAAAGTATCAGAGAAAGAAGAAGAAAGGGAGAGAGAGACGTGTTGAGAGAGGGAGAGATAAGATAGAAGGATAAGAGAGAGTGGCAAAATAGTCTTTTTGTAAATTTTTTTAAATAGCTCTTTTTTGGTCCTCCAATCACTAAGAGTCATTTATTTTTAATATGAATGTGTTAATGTAGAAACATAAAAATAATAATTTTTTGTCATCATGTATTGTACAATACTAGATTAAAACCTGTCTGATGGACACATTTCTTAATTTTGAAATAAAATAAATATAAGCAAATTTATTAAATTAAACAATTGTTGTTAAAGATATATCTTAAATTATTTTAGAGAACAAAATAAAAAATGTTTAGTTAGAGAAGATAGTTATTTTACAAATATTTTTTTTACATAAATAAATTAATTTAACTTTCTATATTAAAATTTTATTATTAATATATTAAAATTCTATATCATGTCTAGTAGCTTTTGGTTTTATTCTGTTGTTTATTTTCCTGATCACCGTGTAAGATAAGCTTGGACAAAATATCTAAAATCCGAATAACCAAACCGAATCCAACCCAAAAAGGGATACCAACCCGACAAAAATCTGAATGGGTCCTATATATCCAAGGACCAAACTCGAACAAAATCAAAAACCAAATGGATATCCAAACTATTTAAAATAAAATTATATACCCAAAATTATTAATTGTATTTAAATTTTATTTAACCTAATTACCGTACAATTATAAAAAAATATCAATTATTTTTATACTTAAATAACTAAAATACCCAAAATTAACAAAATATATCTGAAAGTTCATAGTTATATTTGTAAAATTTTCACCAATTTTTCATTTTTGTTTTTTGATATTTTGTGTACTGGTACCTTACTCAAATTTAGAACAACAGAACCAAACAAAAAAAAGATATCCAATGGGTCATACACCTATAAACTCAAAACCTAAAAAGTTGAACCAAACCTGAATGTATAGGCGTTGTTTGAGATATAAAAAAACAAATCCAGTAACTGACGGTTATGTTCTTGCAAGATCTTCTGGTTTAGATCTTCAATCGGTTCCAAACCGAATATTTTTTTTTCTCGCATGTTCACTCGCCAAAATCCTTCATAATTTGTTAAAAATTTATAAATTTATTCGAACTTAAATAATATAATAATATAAAAATACAAATTTGGAAAATTTTTAAATTTTATTAAAATAAAAAGATTTAACATGTATTAGAAAAATAGAAACTAAAAATTATCCATTTTATCATTTAATTTTTTCTTTGATTTTCTTTTTTGATTAAAGAAAATAAAATTAACATAATTTTTATGACCATGTCATAATCTTATCAATCAACCGACATGTCATGATCTTATGAATTATAATTTGACACATGTCAATCTCTCGTGAGTGCAATCCAACTTTATATAATAAGATAAGATAATAGATAAATAGCTAAAATACTAAAAAGAAATTCCATCTCTTAATTTGCTTGTATCTATTTTGATCATCAAATCAAAGTAGATGGTTTATTTGATTATCTCACAACATATTATGATTTATTATATTTTTTGAGAGTATTGATGTTTCAACTTTCAAAATATAATTTCAAATTCAAAATTATAAAAAATATATATTATAATATTATAGAGAATATAAGTAGTTGAATCATCTTGACGTAATGATATGGTATTAACTTCTAAGTTGAGTTATGCATAAAAAGTACGTCGAAAAATGGTAACCACCTTCACAAAGTTATAATTCATAACTTGAACAATATCTATATACTAATTTTGAGTTTAATGATAAAAATGCAGGTAATAGTTTTCAAGTGATTCAATGTTAGAAGAACTTTTCAATCCTCTCCATTTTGATGATAAATCTGCCCATTATTTTTAGAGTAACCAGAGCTCTTGACATTACATTTGTTATTTAAAAAAAAAAACCATTGAAATAAAGTAATTAAGTTGTCAAGTTTTTTCAGTTGTAGAAAACCAACTTTTCGATCCTCTCCATTTTGGCCATAAATAAATAAGTTATTCTCAACGTAACCACAACTCTTAACATTATACCTATGATTAAAAAGAAAACCATTGAAATGAAGTAATAAAAAATATGCAACATTTTTTTCAATTGTCACAAACAATATTTCAATTGTAGTTTTTCAAGACACCGTCCATCCCACCACAATCAATAATATCACTGGTTATATAAGCTTCAGTTGTTAAAAGAACGCTTTGATAGTTTCTATTTTGACGGTAAATAAATTCATTGAAACTAATGAGTCTCACTTATATTTATATATCTATTTTGAGTTTCTATATCTATCATTAAGTATATGAAACTCATTGAAACTAATGAGTCTCACTTATATTTAATCATAAGGTTCAATTTAATCTTAAACCAAGTTAATTTCTGAACCTGATTTAGTTTTTCTTTAGCCATTTCAACATCACTTTATATTGTACGGTCAATTATTTTATTTTTTGTGGTCAAATACTTTTTGTTTCTTTTTAACCACATTTTTACAATGTTTCTTATAATTGGGCCTTAAAACAATAACGATTAGAGGCCCAGTAACAATTTAGGCCTAGAAGATTAGGGTTACAAATTGGTGCCGATGAATATAAATACCCTTTTTGCCTCATTCGAGTCTGTCGTAAGCAGCATCAAACATGGAGCAAACTTTCATCATGATCAAGCCTGACGGCGTCCAGAGAGGACTCGTAAGCTTCTCTTTCCCTCTTGATTCATACATGTTCATTATCGTTTTGCTTTTCAGTTCCTTTGTTTGTTTATTACTTTAAAAATCGAGACTTTTACTAAGATTTGTATAAGTTTGTGTTCTGTTTTTAGATCGGTGAAATCATCTGCAGATTTGAGAAGAAGGGTTTCACTTTGAAAGGTAATAATTCTGATTACCAAACTTATTTGAATATTTTTAGATTATAGTAATAGAGATTTATATCAAATTTTGTTCACACTGTTACTTGAATTGAGATTGAAACTTTGTAATTGTAAAAAAAGGTTTACGGTTTGGTCTAATATTTTGTATCACCTAATTTAGAAGACAGAGATCTTAAAATTTCATATTTTATTAGATTTTATGTAATTGTATAAGATTACTAGATAATTGTACAAGGTTTTAGTTTAATCTAGTTTATGTAGATTGTATGTATTATTATGATTTTAGCTATAGTATATATGCCTAACAATGTGTTGTAAACAGGTTTGAAGATGATCAGTGTTGAGAAATCTTTTGCTGAGAGGCATTACGCAGACTTGTCAGCTAAGTCTTTCTTCAGTGGACTTGTTGATTACATTGTGTCTGGACCTGTTGTTGCAATGATCTGGGAAGGTAAGAATGTTGTTTTGACCGGACGAAAGATCATTGGAGCTACAAACCCAGCTGCTTCTGAGCCTGGAACTATCCGTGGAGACTTTGCAATTGACATTGGAAGGAACGTGATTCATGGAAGTGACTCAGTCGAGAGTGCTAACAAGGAGATTGCTTTGTGGTTCCCTGATGGTCCTGTGAACTGGCAGAGCAGTGTTCATCCTTGGATCTATGAATGATCTTGTTCTATGTTTCTCCATTAGTGTGGTTTTGAATTTTCGACATTGTGTTGTTTTGCATGTTGTTTGATCGACTTTTATGTTTTTAAGTTGAATTGAAATCATTTTGATTCTCTTTCTTGACATTGCTTGCTTTCAACATATGAATAGAAGTAAAATAAAATTATTTAAGTAAACGGTTCATTACAAATTAGCATAGATGGTATAAGTATTACAGTATTAAACTAAAACGTAATTCTGTAGTAACAAATCATTGGATCAATAAAATTTGTGTATTTCAAACTATTTGGCCATTTTGAGTTTGGTAGATCATATTATACACGAATCACTTAAGGATGCTTTTCCAAAGTTTAATCATTAAGTTTGATAAGCCAGCAATAAGAATACTTTTTTGATAGTCTATAATTTTACACCGCTTGAAGAAAAATCCAATGGCATTACATTTCTCGTTTCTCATGTTCAATACAAAATAATCAAAGTCACAAACCAAAACCTTAAAGAACTTCAAGATAGTTTTACAAATCAATCAAGTCAATAAATATGAAAACTTAAAGAGGAGAAAAGGAAACACAGAGACACAAAATGATATTTCAATTGATTATTTTCGTCATCCTCTAGTTAGTATCAGGAACAAAACTATCACTAACTTCACTGAGCTGTCTTTCAAATGGATAATAGCTCTCCTTCCCTCTGAAGATGCATCTGTTCCTTTCTGCACCATAAAACTCAGAATCCAGCGAGTCTGCATCATCATGCCCCATCCATCTGACCATCCATCATTGTATCTAAAGATGCACTACTTTCAATCAGTGTCACCTCTACTTTTTTTCTCCACTCTTTTCCAACTCCAAAACAAATGTTTAGTCGAGTATCACGTTTAACCTCATCAACAAAACGCCCCTAATCAAATGATCGACTCTCGTCCTCAACCTCACTGAGTTGGCTTTCCCCTAATCTATCAGCATCACC
Source organism: Cardamine occulta (assembly GCA_028015245.1). Taxonomy (NCBI): domain Eukaryota; kingdom Viridiplantae; phylum Streptophyta; class Magnoliopsida; order Brassicales; family Brassicaceae; genus Cardamine; species Cardamine occulta. The sequence continues at coordinate 9,886,934 of CM051391.1, forward strand.
AATACCATCCTCAAGTAAATCTTTCTCCCTACTCACAAAACTCTCCACCCTATCACCTCTCTCAACAACAGTACCATCCCTTGAAACATCAGTTCGAAATAGAGCAGCCTCGTGGACAGTTTCTTTTTATGTTTAGTTCTCCAAAACTCAAAATTGTATAACCAAAATAATAACAAAGGTATAATAAATAAATAAAACTAATTTATAGATTTTTTAAAAATCAAACAACCTGCAGGTTCAACTTCAAAGCGTCCGTTTCAACAATCTATCGCTTATTTTAGCTTAACTATTTAATCTGACTAGAATTAACAGTTCATAGCCAACCACCATCACCAATCAAATCCAAATGGTTCTAACAAGCTGTTTTGGTCCTCTTGCAACTGTTCATAAGAAGCCGGCTAAGTGAGAATGTTTCTCCTTGACCATCGTTAAGTAACCGCAGTTCCAAACAGCAAGCTGTTAGCTGTCCGAGAAGCGTCTCTAGATGAGATTGCATTTGATCTTTACTGTTTGGATTCGTAGATAAAATCGCTGCATTTACCGCATCTGCCACTACTTCTCTTTGCGACTCTTCTAAGAAATACCCTACATTCGATTCTTGAGGGCGTTCGTACACAAGCAGCCCAAAGCAGTCCTGAAAAAGATAACAAGACACTTGAATCTCTAACTTTCCAATCCATTTGCACAAGTTTAAGGATGCAGAAAGTATCAGTACCTCGACAATGTCTTGGAATGCAGTTAAACCAACAAATTTAGCTAACTCAACTCTTCCATATTTCACAGCTTCTTCAAGTGCTCCGATCTAAGTATGTCACAATAATCAAACCGACATGGATGATGTATTAAGAACATATATAAGGAACAAAGAGTATTACCCGTACTAATTCAGTAAACTTTTGACAGTGAAGGAGGAAGCACACTTCTGATTTATTGTTCTGCAGATAAACAAAGCTGAGTAAAAGTTCATATCTCATATTGAAGCGGCTTAATGTAATAGTATGAATTGTTCTAAAAATGAACCTGTACAAGTTTGGGATAGCAATCCCGGAGTTTAGCAAGAGCAGCGTCGATCTCACCCTTCCCTATAAGCTTTTTACCAACCCAAGTATAGATCAATGCAATATCAAGATTCCTTTTTATTTGGGACAAAGAAGTCTAATATAATACCTGTCTAATAATTTTCCTCTCATGCAATGCATACGATGTATTTTGTGCACCATTTTCTTGAGCTATGGGGATAGGAGGAATTGTACTATTAGTAGCCAAGTCGAAAGCATGAAGAGTTTCTTCATACCCATAATGAAGCAAGTAATCCTTTACAAGCCTAATGACCCAAAAAAAATGAAGCTTTTAGCTAAGACAGAACGTTTATTACCAATCCGAAAACAGAACGGAAGAACAAGAACTGTATCTCAGTTACTACAGAAAAAGAGTGAACTCACTTATGACTCATGTTTGGAGGTATGGATGTCTTTTCAATTGCTATTTGTTGCTTATTCCTCTCTGATTCTTCATATCCCTAAGACAACAGAAAAAAGGTAAAAGCGAAGTCATACAAACACAACTTATACCTCAACTTTCCTAAATCTTAATCGTAGAGTCGAAGTGGTGATGTTTGATCACTAGGGAACATCAAAGTATGCACGAAACGAAACACGCAATTATGGACACAATTCGTAATAGAAAAACATCTGCCGCATTATATGTTTGTACCATATGAAAAAATGATAACTTTTTCTTTATCTTATTCAAAAGTTGTACACTTGTACTCCTGATTATTTCATCTTCAAATTACTTAAATAAACACCTAACAAATCCACTAGTATGCAAAAAAATGTGAGGATCATACCTTAAAATCAAAAGCAAACTTCTCCTGCCCAAAGTTGACAGTAACCCTACCAAGATACAGAAACATGCAAGCAGCGGAAATAACTCACGAGCACATCATATTAATAAACAAAGAGAAAAAATAAGCGCTTACTCCTCGTTTTGGCTATGTACAGCAACAGTAGGGAATAAAGGACCTTTTATGTACTTGGATACTGTCCCTACCAGAGTTCCATTTACGCTGGCATCAAAGATATGAACGAGAAAAACATAAACAAGGATATATTAGAACTGCAACATGAAATGAATTCAATTTGCTATCAAAACATTTTTTGCTTACGTGAAAAAGAATTCTTGTGAATCATAGTTTATACCGCCACCAACTGTATCACCGGTTGAATAAGTTGGACCAAAGGGTTCACCTTGTCGTTTTCCAAGATATATGAGTCCATCCTCACCATGATAGCCACAAGTATTGAGTTCCCATCTAACCATTACATAATAAATAGCTACAAGTGTTGAGTTCAATTATGCTCAGCAACAATGTTATAGACGAGATCGTTTTGCATAGTCTCCATTTCAACATATAAACAAAATCCAAAATTTCAGATTATCCTAAAACCTAATCAAACCTAACAGAACTAACACGATTTCACATCTTGCATAATTTCACATAATGTCCTTTCCAACAGAAACAAAATCCAAATTTCACATTGTCCTGAACCTAATCAAAACTAAGTAGAACTAACACAATTAAACAATGATTGAACCAATTTCAGATTGTCCTGAGCCTAATCAAACCATAATTTCTCCTTTAGTTCATCCTAACTTCTCATAAACACAATTGAATTGAAATTTAAACAGCAAATCAAATGAATTAGTCAAAGAATCAAATCTAAAATTTGATAATCTAATCGCAAAATTGGAAACAAAAATAAACAGTGCCAAATTTCAAATTGTCCTGAGCCTAATCAAATCTAAATAGAACATGATTGAATCAAATTTCATATTGTCATGAGCCTAATTACACATATATAGAACATGATTGAATCAAACTTCAGATTGTCCTGAGCCTAATCAAATCTAAATAGAACATGATTGAATCAAATTTCATATTGTCATGAGCCTAATCACACATAAATAGAACATGACCGAACTAAATTTCAAATTGTCCTGAGCTTAATCAAACTTATATAGAACATGCTTGAACTAAATTTCAAATTGTGCTGAGCCTAATCAAACCATAATAGCCCTTTACTTCATCCTAATGTTTGATAGACACGATTGAATTGAAATTTAAACACCAAATAAAACGAATTAGTCAAAGAATCAAATCCAAAATTTGATAAATCTAATCACAAAATTGGAAACGAAAACAAACAGTGCCAAATTTCAAATTGTCCTGAGCCTAATCAAACCTAAATAAAACATAATCGAACAAAATTCAAATTTTCCTAAGCCTAACCAAACCATAATTTCCCTTTAGTTCATCATAACTTATCATAAACACGATTGAATTGAAATTTAAACAACAAATCAATTCTAAAATTTGATAATCTAAACGCAAAAATTGGAAACGAAAACACAAAAAGTACCCAGGATGTCTGGCGATTCTGAAAGAATCAGTAGTGAAACCAATGGCGAGTTGTCCTTTAAGACCAGCATCTTTAACATACATCTCAAAGTAGTAAGCGAGACGCTTACACGGAGCCGCCTTATTAGCCTGAACAACGCCGACGTCGTGACCGTGTAAGCCAACGCCACTGTACTTTACAGATATCTTATCGGGAGAGATGAGGGCAAAACCGGTTAAACCGTTGATAGTGTTTAGCTCCGTTGGTGATTCTTCTTCCTCATCTTCCATTGTAGATAGCTTTGAAGAGTGGTGAAATTTGTTGATGAAGTAAGAGTTGTTCATTTTAATCGCAGAGGAGAATTGAAAACCCTAGAATTTTCTGATTATTGGAAGTATAATTGAATTGTTTTTTTTTTCTAGTTCGTTGATTCAAATGATATTCTAGAAATGATGTTTAATTGTTAATATATACTACTAAAATTAAAGAAAAAAAGAAAGCTAAATACAATTTAAACCAGAAAAGTAAACCGGTAAACACAAGCAACCCAAAGATAGTTTACACTAAACCGGAAAATACATCATCCAATCAGAAATAACCTGTAGTTGTGATGTTTTTTTTTTTCCTTTTTTTTTCTTTAAATCCGAGATGTCATTGATTTTGAATTTAACAAAAAGAATTTGGAGTAAGAGCATCAGCATTGTGGATAGACTCATAAATATAATATTTTAACAATATATATATATATATATATATATTTATTTATTTAAATTTTAAATAAAATAAAAAAATTAAACAAATAAAATGTTATTTCTCTCTTTTCTACCCCTTTTTTTTTTATTGTTGATGAGAACCCTTTAAGAGACTTCCAATACTGATATTCTAATAGACTTGATCAATTTCTCGTATAACACTCAAACCAAATTTATATAATAAGAAACTGGTTTAAAACCAAAAACTTTAATATATATGTAAATAACTGATTAAAATATGTACCAACATTTAAAAGATATCAAATCCATCCATAATAAACTAGATTTATATTTATCCGTGTTGTGCGGAATTTCATTTTAAATTACTAACAGTTCAAATAATGAATATAAATATAATCATTTGAATTTAAAAATATATATATTATCAAAGATATTTTTATTTTAACACTTATTCACTACTTTTCTTTCATCATTTTCTAAAACATATTTTACACATTCTCTTCGCTCACATATAACAAGTAGGAATATGAACTAATTTTTAACTCATGAGTAGGATCATATCAGAATTATATCCTCATTTTAGTCTTAATATACTCTATTTTCTATAGTTAGTTGCATGATTTTCTTGCTGCATTTAGAGCGTTCGGGCGAGAAATCCACTTGTGTCACTTGTGGTTGCGAAGTTTCTTTGACCATCTTATAATGCATGTAAAATTTGCATCCAACATATTTCATATACTTTGGATATGTTCTTAAATATGTTCGCTTCACCTTTAGAACTCGATATTTTGACACTTATTTTGTCACTAATTCTAATGATTCTATAATTTCTCATCATTTGTTTTTTATATTTTTTATATTTTAATATTGTTTCTATACATTTTAATTTATTTTCTCTTATCTTTATTTTCATTTTTGCAGAGGGAATACTGTTTAGAGAGAAAGATTCAAGGAATCAATCAGAAAAATACTTGAACGGTGACTAGTGGTTGATTTTCATATGTGATTTCAATCCCAATTCTATCCAAATTCATTGCTTAAACCAAACTAAAGTAAGTATTTTTGTTAAACGCTTCTGCATAACACTCTAACAGAAAACTCTCATTGGATGAAACCACCCAAAACACTCTAATGTGCCGGATTCTAGTCAGATGAATATTCTCTTGGAGAGAAAAATAACGAGATTTTGAAATCAAAACTTCAAAATCATCGTAGCCAATGCCGGAACCAACATCAGCCGGTGGTTGGGCCAATGTAGGAAACAGTTGCTGTCGTTCTGTGTTAGAGAAAACAAAATTAACAACTATATTCAAGTTATGCTCATTAAATAAAATTAATTCTTTTTTTTATCTTATCCTTACATCGTTTCAAAGTCTATATTTCTTCTTTATTCATTTTATAAAAATATGTTAAATCATTTTATATGATTTCCACCATTCTCATTTTTAGTATATTATTCATATCTTACACCATGTATATGGAATACAGGTAGGTTCAAAATGGTCGAGTGTCGAACGAATACTTAATGGTTCACACAATGCTACACGCGACAAGTAAAACCTTAGAGCTGCTAAACGAAAAATATGCTAAAGAAAATGGAAAATGTGGAGCCATTTATTTTGCATGAGTGAACGTAATCAAAATTGATGGTTTCTTAAACTGCATGTGTGGTATTAATTGTTGATATGCAAAGCTTATTAAATTCTATATTTCTTCTTATTAAATAATCTTTCCGTTTCAAATTAGTTGTTATTTTATAAATTAATATTGTTTTCAAATTAGTTGTTATTTTATGTTTTCAATACAAAATTTTGATAGATTTTCCAATTTTATCATCATTATTTTAACGTATTAATTAATGATATCAAATAAAACAATACATTTATTAGGGTAAAACAAAAAAAAAAGTTAAGTATTTTCTTAATATCTCTGAAAAAACCTGATCAAGTATTGATGAAGACAATATATTATCTATTTTGTTTTATGATTTTCCAGTGATATATATATGATATATTAAATTTTAGGAGTCTTTCCAATTTACACAATATTTAAGAAAATATGATGGATACTGTCATACTGAACCATATCACTACGAAAAGAACATGCATGTGTATACCTTATAAGATGGGATTAATTAGAGAGGAAAATTCAGAATTTGGTTCAACAATTTGTTATTAAAATATGGAGCCAGTTTTATCCAAAATACCGCTTATATTTTACAAAGAAAATATATAACCGTGTTTACATGACGAGGGATGCATCATCATGCATGGATGTAATCTTTCTAGACATATATAACCAACAAATATATAATAATAAAAAATCTTAGGAGGGGTATGATACACAACAACAAAAATTACGATGTACTTATGAAGCATCACAGTTACGACTTATAGTCTGTATATGCACATGCAGATTTTAATTTTAGAAACTCCCAACTCTATTTGTGAAACTCGATAATAGAATATGAATAAGCAACACAACTGATCTCACAACGAAAAATACCTGAACGAGAAGCTAAAGCTTTGATCAACTGAGAAAGAGTTCTCTCTTTACCACCTGATGTTTGTGTTAGCATGAATACATCCATGCCGAACTTAATGTTTGATTGAACATCCTCACTCTTTGGTTCTATTGGCATAACTATGTCTAATATGATCACTTTCCCCTTTTTTGGAAGACTCTTCCAACAATTTTTTAGAATCTTTACTCAATCTTCGTCTACCCAATCATGTATTATCCACTGATAGTTTACAAAAAAAAAATCCTCGTAAGAATAGGTTTTTATTTTAAAACTAAATATTTCTTAAAGCGTACGTAAAAAAATTAATATCTATAAACATATATATATAACTTACTTTCAAAAAGATGGCATCTCCCTTTGGAACTTCTACAAACATATCTCCAGCCGTATGTTCTACTCCTATAATCCATTTACGTTATATCAAATAAAATAAAATAAAATAGTTCAAGGAAATAGTTATTGAAACAAAATCTCAATATACAAGTTAGTAATTTAATTTGACATGTTAAGTTAGTTTTGCACCAGGACTAAGAGGAGCACTAGCTAAAACCGGAGCAAGGTCGAAATTGATGCCTCTAATATGAGGATACTTTGATGTAACTAAATCTATAATGGTGCCAAGTCCTCCTCCCACATCAACCAAAGTGTTTACATCTTCGAATCCTTTGTAAACTTCTAAAACCTTCGTCATGATCATGATTGAAGTTAATTTCTGACATCGATCGGTTAACACCTCGCCAAATTGTTCATTTGAACTGATGTATTCAAAACATTAATTGCATGCCATGAGCAGAGCTGAATGCATCTTTTGCTTCTAGTATCACATCCTTGAGACGATGTGTCCTGTGAACAAAATATCATTTACAATATATATAACATTCTTACGTAAAACGGTTAGGCTAGATGGTTAATAATCAAGATGCTTTCATGAACAAATGTATGTGCACCACGTCTTAAATTGGACTTGGCTTTGGAGAAGCATAAACATAGAAAAGAGAGAACCGGACTGTCATTGTCTTTCAGGAAAAACTTGCAAACCGCTTCAGCTGCATATACTGTACCAGTCTCTCCGGTTTCAACCATGCGGCACTTCAAGATGGAGTGACTAGTGAGGAAGCACAGCATCCGGTCTAGCAATACCGGCCCCTCTGGGTTTATGGGTTTGATAGGGAGATTAAGTGCTATTTCGGAAGGGGAAAGCCACACACCATCGCCTAATCAAATCTAAGGCAAAGGATGTTGGGAGATAAACCAATGTCTCACATCGGAAGATTAAAAAATATATGTCTAATATATAAATAAAGTCAATTTCTAATTAGTATGAGGCATTTTGGGAAGAAGCCCAAAAATAAATTCATGCAGGCTTGATCAGTTAGCCCAAAGTGGACAATATCATACTAATGAGGGAGATGACTTGGACTTGCAAAAACCCAACAATTGGTATCAGAGTTAAAAGTCCTAACTTTTTACGCGGATGAACGATAAAAGTATTTCATTTTTCTTCAAAAAAATCAAGCTAGTATCTACATTTTTACTCGACAATTGGTTTATGGATGAGTAAATACAATTTGGTACCATCACAAAATAAAAACTACATTTTCGATATATCTTTCATGTTTAAGTTGGGTGACCATGAGCCAACTTTGACAACTCGTTCGGTACTCACTTATTGCCACGGTAGCACCAACTACTTTGATAACTAGTTTGGACAAGGCCTGATCAAGTATCACCTTGACACTACAAGAAATTGCTCTATTCCTACAACTTATATGGTAGACAAATGGAAAGAAATGACCATCTTCTACCATTTTCCTAAGAAAATTGTTCTTAGAAAATGTCCCGTAGGAAATCAAAATTGGTAGAAAATTCATAGGAAAATTCCCCGAAAAAAGTTGATAGGAAATTTCATAGAAAAATTAGTAGAAAAATTAAAGAAAATTAGTTTCAATAATTTTATTAAGAGAAATTCTGTAAAATAGCACCAAATGAAGTATTTGTTCCATAAATAGCACACATTTTTATTTAGGACAAAAATAATATTTTTATAAAAGATAAAAATTTAAATTTTTTTGTTTGGATTAAGTATTTTAGAATTTAGGGTATAGTTTGTTTGGGTGAAAAGTATGGTTTAGGATTTTTAAACCGTAAAATTTAAATCCTAAACCCTAAAATATGAGATTAGAAGATTTTGTGCTATATAAAATAATTAATTTTTAATAAAAATGTTATTTTTATCCTAAATAAAAATTTGTGCTTTGTGGAACAAAAACTTTATTTAGTGCTATTTTTTAGAGTTGATTTATGCATGATAGTTAAAATTCACAAAAATATATTTAACATATTTATGAGCTAGGGACGGTTATGATAAACAGAAAAATGAGTACGACTGTTTGTGGGATATATAATTATAGGGATTCAAAAATAGTTTTGAGGTTTTGACTTTTGAGGATGTTTTGAAAACCAATTGTTTTTTTAAGGAGCCTCTAAAGTGAAAAATTACGGCATGGGAGGCCCAAGAGTCCAATGCTTACAACACTGATATATGTTATCTACATTTTTTTTCTCCCTATGGACACATATAGGACTAGGCCTGGGCAAAATATCCGATATCCGAAAACCAATCCGAATCCGATCCGAAAAATCCGGATCCGAATCCGAACCGAATGGATTCAAAATCCGAATGGATTCAAAATTTCCCTACCCGAATAATCCGAACCCGAACCGAACCGAATCCGAATCCGATCGATATCCGAAATAAATCCGAAATAATCCGATATTAACTATACAATATATATATATTTATATAGTTTATATATATATTTTACAGTTATATACACTCATATAGTCATATTTCCTTATCGAGATCTCAATTTTCCTTTTCTTTTTTGATTATACATCCTATTTTCGATTCATATTCGGGTTTTTTGGATTTTTCGGATCTTAGATACAAATCCAAAATAACCGAATATATGTTGGGTTTTATAAAAAAAAAATGAAATCCGAATCCGAATCCGATTAAATCCGATCCGAATCCGATTAAATCCGATCCGATCCGAAACCCTATTATAATCCGAACGGATTCTAAATTTCCCTATCCGAAAAATCCGAAATCCGAAAAATCCGATCCGATCCGATCCGAAAATCCGAATGCCCAGGCCTATATAGGACAAAAAAGATAAAAAAAAAATCTAGACCACACATATCATGAGGCCGTGGAACAAGTTTCTGCGGCGTAACAGTAGCCAAAAACATGAAAGAATAAAAAAAAAAGAAAGAAACAACAACGAACAATCTACAACACAGAGCAATGGCTTCTGCAACTTCCATCTACGCTCGAATATCTTACATTTCCCTTCCCAAAATCCAAAACGGCACACAGTTCAGGGACGAAACGAAATCATTTAGAAGGAAGACAGCAAGAAGAGTAATACATATTCATGCTTCACAAGGCCCAACAAAACCACCAAAACCATCGCCAGGAGTAGACACAAGAATCCACTGGGACAACCCGGACGAAGGATGGATCGGAGGATCCGACCCGACTAAATCCATTAATGAGGAAAAAACCAATCTTTTCAGTGAAGACAAGTTTGCAGAACTAATCAAAGACTCTTTTGATTCTCACTACCAGTAAGATAAAACAAGAAAAATTCACATTACATGTCTTTTTTTTCCTTCTAATTATTAAAAAGAGTGTAATTTGTAATAAATTTGAAAAAAAGGAAAATATTATAATTTAATTGTAATCATTTCAGATTCTTAGGTATCTCAACAGATGCTGATCTTGAAGAGATAAAATCTGCGTACCGAAGATTATCAAAAGAGTATCATCCAGACACAACTTCATTACCACTTAAAACAGCTTCAGAAAAGTTCATGAAACTAAGAGACGTCTACGATGTTTTGAGCAATGAGGAGACTAGGAGGTTTTATGACTGGACATTAGCCCAAGAAGTTGCGAGTCGTCAAGCTGAGAAGATGAGAATGAAGCTTGAGGATCCAAAAGAGCAAGACTTTAAGAGTTATGAATCTATTCCTGATATGGTTGACCGGTTAGGTGGAAGGAACATGGAGCTTAGTGATCAAGCTATGACTGCTCTTACGTTTGATGTTTTGATTATAGTATTCGCAATTTGTTGTATAGTGTGTGTGATTGTCTTTAAAGATCCTTCTTACTAGGTAATGAGCTTTGTATATATACATATGTAGATTGAAGATTTTAACACTTAAAAGGTTATAGCATCATTTGAATCAAACAAGTGGTCTAGTAGTTTTAATTTGTTGCATCGGTTGCGTTTTGTATCAAATAGTTAAAAGAGTTCAAAGGTTATAGCATCTAGAAAGTTTAAGTAGTCATCAGTTGCCCTCATTACCCGACTAAAAAACGATGTCTCAAGTTGGACTGAATGCCCACCCCTAAATACTGTGAATCTGTGTTTTGCTAGAATTATCCTCTTGCTTATTGCTTTCCATTTTGGCTCTTAGTTTATGAGTATAAATCGATAGAACTAAACCTAATTTCCTAAATTAAGATAAACGTAAATTATATATTTAACAATAAAGATAAACTTCCGAAATTAAGATCATATTGACACTTATAAAAAAAATTCTAAATCTTTTTAATTTTTCGTTCGTAATCTCGGTGGATCTCGATTCGGTTTGGATTAGTCTCATTGATTTCCGAATAAAAAGTGTCTCTTTTAAGAGATATTTTATCTTGATAAGATAAACTATGGATAGGTAGAGAAGACCATCCAGAAGCAATAAATCACAATGGAATATAGATCAAGGAACCGGACTTTATGGATAGGATTAAAGAGAAATTATAGTATGTACTGGTCTTACAAAGCTGTAAGCTTCTTGACCATGGTTGTGTAAAGTCCAATGACCAAACATATAAACTATAAAATGTTTTCATGTCAAAAGGGCAAGCTGGGGTTTTCTTGAGTGGGCTAATTGACAAACTTCCGTTGGTCTTTTGTCAGTTGACAAACTTTTATCTGGGCTAATTGATTTAAAACCAAACAATTAGCTTATGATTTGTTGACGATGAAGAACTAACACAAAGGAACAGAAAGTGACATAAACAAAGTTTAAATAAATCTTCCTTCTATGTTTTAACACGGATCAAGCGATTATATTAGTTTAAAAGAAATATTGAACATAAACAATGTTGTTTATGCAAATAAACAAAAAGAATTATATATCAAAAGTGACCGAGCCAAACATATCTCTCTAAAATTTTATAATCTATACCCAAAATATTAAGTAACATATGTTTGGTCGTTTACAATGCTGCAGATCTTTTAAAAAAATTCACTATCTACTTGTATGTCATAAAACTTGTGCATAATATTAGAATGCATCATCGGCAAGAGCTATAAGATGTTATCATAATCATTTCAGAGAAACATTATTGGAAATAAATATTCCACATCAGAAGTTGGATAGATACCATGAGTAATAAAACTAAATGATATGAGTCAATTCACTTATTGTCAATTAGATTTGAGTTGAAATCTCGTAATTTAATAATGATTAGGTAATTGTATTTTTTCTATTTTACAATGTAATTTTCCTGAAAATATTTTTATCGAGACCAAAAAAAAACATTAGTCATTTTTAGAGAATGTTTCCATAGTCAAATAAAAATAGCATATATATGTTCAAATTTTATAGGTAAAATTAAGGTGTATGGAATCCATTTCTTGATTTCATTTTGAAGTTATTTAAAACAAATCCCTTAAAAATGATATATTTATATTTATATTCAAATCAAGTTATTTGTTATTATTTTATACATAAATAAAATTATAAATATTTAGATTATTTATAAGTTATAAATACATGTATATGGTATAATTGTACATGTATAATGGTACAAAATTATAATTATTTATAAATTATAAATACATATAATGGTATAAATTATAAGTACATGAATATTGTATTTTCTCTGTTTTTATTTAATTAGTAATGTTATGTAATATAATTTTATTTTATATTAAATTTTAAATTGAAATAATATTACAATTTTTTTACTTATTGCTTAACTTAAAATAAATAGGTAGAATTTGTAATTTTAGAAAATAGAGAGTTATAATAAAACTTGATAACTAAAAATAGAATTAAATTATTCTTTTTGTAACAAATGGAATAATAAGTTGAAAATAAATCTAACTCTAAAATGAAATTATTCTATTTTGGAATAAAAAATAGAGTAGTGAGAGCATATCTAACCCCACTATATTTTCTCCTCTAAACTCTATTATAGAGTAAAATATGTTCCAATCTCACTCTATATCTCACTTTAAAATAGAGTTTTGAAAAAAATACTCTATATAGAGTAAAATTTTTGTTATTTATAAAATAATCTTTTCACTTTTATATGTTTTTATCTTATACTTAAATTATATTAGCAAATCATATTTTAGCTATGTAATTAGATAAATGTTAGTAATAAATTAAAAATGGTTATATAATTAAAACTGTAAAATATAACAACTTTTATTTATTAAAAACACAATAACATAATCAAATTACATAATAGAATACTAAAATTAAATAAAAGCAACACAAATTAAACATAGCACAACAAAAACCTTTTCGTGAATTTTCGATTTTGGGAATTTTTTAACAATTATATATATATTTTTTATTGTAAATTATATCATTAGATAACAATTTTGGTCTTTGTCTCAACTCCCAACTAATTATAAGAAACAAAAAAAAAACCAAAAAGCAAAATCTAAGGAGAAAAAGTAGGAAGAAAAAAGAAAAAGAAAAGAAGAAGCTTACCTACCTAATCCCCACACAAAACACAGCAAAGCAACACAACACAACCTCTCTCTCTCTCACATAATCACATGGATATGTACCGAACTTAGTCAAAGTCTTCTCCTTGTATATAAACCCAAACTCATCATCCTCACATCTTTGCTTTCTTCTTCTTCTTCTTCTCTTAAACACAACTATGGGACGATCCCCTTGTTGTGAGAAAGCTCATACAAACAAAGGAGCTTGGACTAAAGATGAAGATCAACGTCTCATTGATTACATCCGCACTCACGGTGAAGGTTGTTGGCGTTCTCTTCCTAAATCCGCAGGATTGTTACGTTGTGGTAAAAGTTGTAGACTTAGATGGATTAATTACCTTCGTCCTGATCTTAAACGTGGTAATTTCTCTGATGAAGAAGATGAGATCATCATCAAACTCCATAGCTTGCTCGGTAACAAGTAAGCAAACTTTTTCTCTTATTTGTTCTTCTTCTTGAAAAAAAAAAAAAATCAACTTTCTAGAAAGCAGAGAGAAAGTAGAAACAGAGACACTTTTTTTTTTTTCCTACTCTATCTTCATCTTTGATCTTTCCCGGGGAAAAAATCAATTTTCTAGAAAACAGTGATAAAATAGAAACAGGATCACTTTTTTTTTCCTACTCTATCTTCATCTTTGATCTTTCCCGGGAAAATTTGTTTTTTTCTTACTCTATCTTCATCTTTGATCTTTCCCGGAAAAAAATTTCAACTTTCCAAGAAACAGACCTGTTTTTCTTTTCTCATTTTTTTGTTCTCATGAATTTGATTTTTGTTTTGTTTCAGATGGTCATTGATTGCTGGAAGATTACCAGGAAGAACAGATAATGAAATCAAGAATTATTGGAACACACATATTAAAAGGAAGCTTCTAAGCCATGGAATCGATCCACAAACTCATCGTCCAATTAACGAATCCAAAACGGTGTCGTCTCCCATTATTATTGTTCGTCCTCAAAACGACGCCGTTGAATACTCTTTCTCAAATCTCAAACCGAAGACGGAACATTCCTCCGATAACGGAGCCTCCACTAGTGGTACAACGACCGATGAAGATCTCCGGCAGAACGGTGATTGTTATTACAGTGATAATTCAGGACATAATGATGAGCTGAATTTGGATTTAACTCTCGGGTTTGGATCCGGGTCGGGTCGGGTTGGTGGAGCCGGGTCATCTGCAGATTCGAAGGCGTGGCGAGATTCAGTGAAGGCGGCTCGTTTGTCACTGTTGTAAGATTTGTCGAAATTGGCAAAAATATCCCAAAAATTGGGTTATTTAGAATATTTTTTTCGTGTGGGTCCTTTTGGATAACTATAGAAATTATTTTACTTCAATTCCTTGGCATATTTCATCTGGTTTTGTTTATAAATATCTTTACCTTTTGAAACAATGTATATAATATTTTAATTTTCGTTTATTCAGTTGTACAAAATATATATTCCACTACCAAGGAGCGAAAATGAAGTAATTTGATTTCCAAAAATAGTAGTATAAAATGTATAAAGTATAATCTAGCAGGAGTGAAATATGAACATGGTTTTGGACTCTTTTGGTTCAAACAGTTATCCATTTTTACATGTAGATGAAGATAGATAGATATTTGTTTTTTTAGTAAAGGCTTCTAGAAACTTGAATTAGTTTTTATAATGGGGACCACATTGTAGCAAGTAGCAAGTAGCAAGTTACAATAACAATCTCATTCACTATGTCACTATTTTTCATAACTTTTTGCTGTTAATTCTTGTCAACAAATTCCATATTCAATGTAATGTTAATAAAAAAAATTATATAATCATTTTGTGGCAAATTGTATGTAACTATTACTTTAACTTATATTTTTAGCTTTATTCGGTGTTAAAAAAACAAACAAACAAAGTTTTATAAATATATAACTATGGGCAAGGAGGAAAAGGAATGTGAATAAGCCAGTTGATTGAGAGAGATGAAATAAATAAATAAAGAGCAATAAGATAAGGGAGGAGACACGTGACATGTTTTAGGCAGGTAGGTGGCCGAATCTATCATTATAACCATATTGTACCAAAAATAATTGACTTTACTTAATTTTTAATGAGATAGATATTTATATCTCCTACCATAACTTTATAACACATCTGAAAAACAAATATAGAACATATCCAAGTCTCGATAAAACCATTTATCAATATAGTCTTAAGGGCTAAAGACTATTTCATCAAATGTTTTGTCTCTAGAATATGTTTGGTCGACGTCAGAAGAAATAAAAGAAGAATGAAGAAGACAAGAATTGTTTTAGGAGACATATATAATAATAATAATAATTAATAATCATAACATATAAAAACAATAAAGAAAAGAGAGAATCATGTGCGTAAGAAGAGGAAGACGGTATGGGAATGTGAGATTTAGGTGAGATCCAGCCAAACATGACTCCCTCCTTTCCTGGAAATTAAAAAAAGAAGTTGCCACTCTCATTTAAAAAAAAAAATTAAATAAAATTCTCTAACGACTTTTATAAGTTATATGTACTATATTATTATTTATGAATTGATGTACCTTTTTATATCTTCTAGATTATCAACATTTATACTTATGCTTTTATCTAGAAAATTTCAGAAATTTTAAGAGGTTGATTTGATATAATATAAAAAAGGTTAATTGGATGACAAAAGTAGGTACGTTGTTACTTACAAACGACCGGGTGGGTGGAAGATGGGAGTGTTACGTACGTAGCCCACATGTGGATATATAACTAAAATGAGCTGCCTCTTAAGTTTCAATTATTTGTAGACTTTGAGTCACATGCATGTATAACGTGCACACTTCCATGTAAACACATACACATGATTTCCAATAATATTAATTCATATCTAATCTTTTTGTAAGAATATTACTAGGTAAACTACCCACACATCGCGTAGAAGAAATTAACTTTTGATTTTATGATTATCGTGGTTTTAGTTTTGAGAATTCATATTTTCATCATGTTTTGTCAGGATGAATTTCTCTAGGACATAGATGATATATTTTTTCTTTTTTTCAATTCCGGTCTCACTGATATTTCTTATAAAATAAAAAAGTTAAGTTCTTCTAAAACTTCACTGATATTTATATATGATGTATATATATTATACTAATTTTGTTTTAAACATTTTTATCATCTAAGTTTAGGTTACTACACATGTGAGTTTAGATGACCATGTTTAATCAGTTGTAAAAGTGATGAAAGTTTATACTTATCGATAAACATATAGTAAAATAAGAGGATGAATAGATTTATATGTTAATATATTCATAAAGTTTGCACATTATTTTCTTTGAAAAGAGTGTATATATATATATATATATACTTTTTAAAGTTATTCAATATAGTTAAACCTCTATAAATTAATATCGATTCATTAATACCTCACTAAATTAATACTCCATCTGTTCTAAATTATAAGAGTATTTAGTTAAAAATACACTTATTAAGAAAAATCATTTTTAAAACTAAAGTCATCATGAAATACTTTTCTCTTCTTATTCTCATTACAAAAAGCAGCATAAAGTTATAATACTTTGACCCAGATTTATTTTTTTAATTATTTAGATTAAAATTTATTGTAAAAGTGTATAGATATTTGAAAAGATTTTTATAAAATGGAACAGAAAAATTTAGCTAAAAACTCTTATAAAATGGAACGGAAGGAAATTTGGCTAAAAACTCTTATACTAATTAGAAATTTACTTAGTAAAAGGAAATTATAGTTTTATGTTAAGCAAAACAAAAATCGAAAATAATAAATAGAAATAAAAAAATCGAGTTTTTAAATGTTTTAAAAAGATTCTAAATATCTTTTTGTCAGTATTTTAAATATTAAATAAAATTAGAGAGAAGCCCCAAAGAGGATCGATCACAGTCATAAGAAGAGGTCAAAGATAGATTCTTAGTTTGTGTGTTGAGTTTTGAATCTTGAGTTTAAAGATATTTGTCTGATTCTCATAACAGAGAAGAAGACTGAGAAAGTTAAGGTTTGTGTTGGAACAGGACAAGAAGAAGGAACATCTCTCGATGATGGTTATTGTTGGAGAAAATATGGTCATTATAATCATCTTCTGAGCATTAAAAATTTTCAATATATTGTGTGGATGGATATTGCCAAAATTTGACAATTTACTCTGTTTCGATATACAGAGTATACAATTTACTCTGTCACACCAATTTATCAACCACCAAATACTCTATTTCTGTGTCCGAAGAAGAACGAAACAGAGTACCTAAGCTACAAGTTACAAAGCAACCCGGAAACATAATCGCACATATGAAATCTGAAGAATTGATCGATTAATTTCAAAACAAGAAGGATATTTTCAGGATGTTTTCATTCTCAAAACCCGAAACGAAGAATATTTATGGATGGGAAAATCTGGAATCAGCAATGAGTTGTTATCTGCCTCCCCTGTTTCTCTTCTTTGGAAAATATTTTAGATTTAATCATGATTTTTCGTGGATGTAATAAATACGTCTAGTATTGTTCCCTGCAAAATCATGAAAACATTGTAATGACTTTTGAGATTGTGATTGTGGTCACTTTTCTTGCTGTACAAGAAAACGTCTAAAACAAAAAAAAAAAAAAACTGAATGGCAGATTCTTCGGAGAGGATCTATTCTATGCTATATTTTCGATCTAACGGATCGAATAATCTTGGTCTAAAGAGCCACAGGAACCTGACTTTACAAGTCCCAGAACATCTGGTATAGTGGAGCCGCTCTGTTTATTTGCAGCTGTGAGAACAAGAAACGAACCGTCTTAGAAAACTGTCTCAGACAGTGAGAATGAAACAAAAGAGTTTTGTGTTTTTCTTACCAGCCTTTGCACTAAAACCACTGTGTGCTTCCAATTTATACTTAGAAGAGAATCATGAATAAAATCTTCAAGTACCTTCAAATTCACGTTCCATTTCTTCCAACATTGTCTTTCTCTTGGCAGCTGAACCATCATCTTTGATCTGTTTAAGACCTCCAATAGCAGCTGCAAGTAAAAGACTTAACAGGTTCAAGATTTCCTCTGAAGAAACTGAGATCATTTAGACAAATAATTATATGTTACAATACCTTCGAATTCGCATTCGATCTCTTCAAGCATAATCTTTCTCTTTTCAGCTGTAACAAGAAATAACCAACTCTTTTTTCAGAATAAAACAAATTCTTAGAAAATAATACTCTCCATGTTTAATTTGGTTTTCTATTGCATTTGATATATATTAAAGATAACCTTCGAATTCACGTTCAATCTCTTCTAACATACTTTTGTCTCTTTGCATCTATTGGATCAATCTGATTCAGTAAACCTTATACAGGAAAAAGAAGAGTGGACAATATATTATGTATATACCTTGTTCTTCTTCATCTTTGTCTCCGGTTGAATCATTAACATTTAGTTGTTGAAGACTTTTTGTAGCAGCTATGAGAAACAGAAGAAAGAAACATATTCTTAAGTAACAGAAGACTTTCTTGATGAAACAAGACATCTAGTGGTATATAGAAACTTAGAAAGTACCTTCAAATTCTTCAAGCATATTTATTCTCTTTGCAGCTGTAACAAGACATAGAAGCAGCAGAAGCTTCAGAGTCAATGAATCAGAGAAAACCAATATGGAATTATGAGAACTTTACATTCATCTCCAATGAAACAGAAACGCACACAAACAAACTCTTATATGATGATACTCAGATTTTTTATCAGAAAATATTGAAACATATAATTGTGTCTCAAGTTACCTTCAGACTCACGTTCAATAGCTTCAAGCAAACTTTTTCTCTTTGCATCTATAACAAAGACATAAAATTTAATCACAAGATACTAAAACAGAGGACTTAAGGAACAGAGAAGGAAGAGTTTCATTACATTTTTCTTCATTAACCTTAAATTGTTCAAGCTCTTTTGTAGCGGCTAAGTTATCAAGTAAAACAGAAGACAAAGAAAAGTCTAAATCAAGATTGTATCCCAAAACATAGGAGCTAACTAAGACAGATATATTGGGAATAATATACCATTCAAATTCCAACAAGCTTTGTCTCTTTGCAGCTGTAACAAGTAATACAAAACCTGTTTCAGTGTATCATACTATGGGCAAGGAGAAAATGGAGTCAAGAGGAAGTCTTAATTACAGTATTCTTCATCATTTCCTTGGCTTAATTCCATCACTTTTTTAGTTGTTTCAGACTAGTTGAAGCAGCTACAACAAGTAAGAGAAGCAAAAGAAGACAAATTAACAATGGTTTTCTGAATATGGATGAATTCATTCTTTGGTCTCTGTTTTAAGACTAATAATCTGTGCTTTTTTTGAGTTTGATGACTTTGTGTTTGACTAAGCAAGTACAATTTGAAGACCGGCTTTTCACTTTACAGATTTGTTGTAGCAGCACTTGATCACTTTACCAGTAAACTACTTATTATTGTTTTCTTGGAGTAGATTGCACTTGTTTAGGTGAAAATGAAAAACAAAAAAGTTGATTAATTAATTTAGGAGTTTCAGGCTGATCCAAAATTGAAAACGGATCGTACTACTGGTGTTTCTAATGTGATTCTTAAGTTGGGTTTGCTTTGGCATGATCAGACTTCGGAAACACATAAAAAGGGTGTGTCCTAGATTAAGAATTGATCCCAAGTACTATATGTATTGGTTGACTATAAGAGCTACGGTCTTGCTTTCTTACACATCTCAGGAAAGGTTACAGAGGACAAATCTCATCCAGAAGAAACAATGTTGAAAATTAAAGCAAATATATAATACTCAGATTAATACAGAGAACTAAGAGATCAGTAACAAAACCATCTTCTTGAGACCAAACAAAATCAAGGATAAATGTATAAAGAGAGAAAAACAGTAAAATAGATAAGGGTGACAAAAAAAAAAAAAATGACATGCCAATTGCTTTCACCGAACTCGAATGATCGTCTCTATCTTTCATCTCCTTGTCCCTTTCTCAGTCTGATTCTGAATCTGAGTCTACATATTCCAATGGAGGATGGAATGACTTGAGTAGTTCTAAATCATTAACATTAAGATCCTCTACGTGGTTTACAAATGTGCGAACACTACAAGGTTGCTTAAACGCTTCACCAAAACCTTGGATTCAACACATTGGAGAGTCTTCCTTTCGGGATTGAAGTAGAAAACATAAAACGGTTGTTTACATGTATACTTGCGCATCGAAAACACTATTTCACCTGAAGCGGTCGTTGCTTCAGCTATGGAAAGGTGACGACGGAAGAATTTATCATCGGTCCAAGTGTAGGCATATTTTGACCATTCCTGTTTCTCAACATCCTCTAGAACCTACACATGCAACTCATTAGTGGCATCAACGTCAAGATTTTCCTCCAAATACCTGTCGAGATCCTTCCCATAATAACAAATCTCATAAATGTCAACATCATCCTCCCAATAAATCACACCTAATTTGCCCTTGTAGTTTGTCAATCGACAAAACCTTTCTACGTCAATATAGGTGAATTTTTCAGACCTAACATCAAAGCAAACTATCATATAATCATAGTTATACAAACTCTTCACGGCATCCCAACCCGTACTCTTACCTGCTAAGTAATACCAAAACCCCATTGATGCATACCCCATCACTCTTAAAATCATATCTCCAGATCCAAATGTAAGATTTTTATGACGACCAGCACCACTTGGATAAGCCATGGACAATGCCTTGTATTGCTTGTCAATCGGGTCAAACCCGAAAAGCTATACGCCTTTCTATAAGTATACTGATAAGGTGTAATAGCATACCGTCCTGTGATGGGGTTACATATTAGAGGTCTAGCCTGGTATCTATTACCATGGATATAGAACAAGCCTGAGGCGTAGCCACATGAAAAATATCTTAGGTCAAAAGAATGATCGATCTACAGGAGTCGACGACGATTTCTCATGTGGATGCTCAAGCTGAGGCAACGAGAAGAAGCTCCACACATCATCGTCATCTGCGATGGCGAATAAGAGGCGCGGCTTAGCCAAGGACCTAGTTAAGAACAACTCTTTGAAATTTGGACTACCAAACATTGATGCCCATAGTTTCGACACGCAACGAAACGTAGTTAAGAAAAACAAAACTTTGAAATTTGGACTACCAAGTTTTAAGGAGTAAATCTTGTTATAGTTAAAGATCTAAACTCATTTAGGTATTTATCAAAGTTATTTCAAAAACTTCTCAGATTACAGATTACAAAGGGTTTTAGATTCATAAGGCATCAGAGTTATGAATTTCACTTTCTCCATAGATTCTCATAAAACAAAACATTAGAATTAGAAAATTGCGTTGGATAAATTCGGAGACTGAGAAAATAGAAATATATCTTCCGGTGACCAAACTATTCAAAGTCACAATCGTCTCTTTTTGATCGGTCAGTTAAACTTACCAGAAACTGATTGAATACGGACTTAGATCCGTCGAAGCTCCGATGTTACAGCTAAATCGACGCGAATTTGCAGGAATCTTATTTATATGAATTATAACCAATTCGACATTTGAATATGAAAACGTTTTGAAGTTCTAAATGCCTAAAAATCTTATTGGAGTGGGAGAACCACAAAACGATATGTATGAAAGATACATATATTTAATATCTTTCTTTTTCTTTAAAAAAAAAGAAAAAAAAATCTTCATGTCGTTCTATCAAATCCATATATGATAGCTTTGTTTATCAAACTTATATTTACGTTTTCTTAAAACTATATAACTTCACTGCCACAATAAAATATAAACTTCCATATCACGCAGATCCAAATCGAATAAGAATATAGTATTTTTCTTTGATATTGAGAAAAATATTTTATAATGCCCCCTATGAAAATAAAACATGGCTCCAAGACAAGAGTCAGTTTAGTAATAAAATAGTTGGATCAAAGAGAAGAGCAGAACATAACTAATTAAACGGTAACTTGCAAGCCTTAATCTTTGATTAACAATGATGTCCCAAATGACATTAAAAATACAAAAACGAAACATAAAAATCAACAAGTCCATGACGCAGATCTCTTGATAACAGGTTTCATCTGTTTATCTTCTTCAAGAGAGATCATTCCGATATGCGAAGGATCTTCAAGCATCATCTTCGCAACCAAGTAACCCGCGATTGACCAAGTCTGGAACTTCCTTGCTTGTTTTCCAACGTACCTTCCTTGCTTACCATCGTAATATTCAGGCCAGCAATCTCGGTGTAGCCGTGACTCGATGAGGTCAATCGCACGTCTCGCGATTTGAGGCCGGCCTGTCTTGATGCATGCTGCTGTTAGCGTCCACAGCAATACTGCAAACAAAAATAGCCATAAGGACCTAACATGCTTACTAGAGGACCTTTCACAGAAAATGTATCTTTATCGATTATGATCTCACATTAATATTAATCTACTCTTGTTATGGGCCCACAGGGATTACATGCCTATGGCCCAAAATATTTGGTAAAACAAGGTAAAAAAAAAAAGTGACGAAATGAGAATAACCACCCTAACCGAACCAGACTTTTTCAAACCAAAATCAGAGAAAACATTATTCGGGGAAGAAAGTAACAATATGTACTTGGTGCAAATTATCAAAATGAATGGTATTTTACGAATCATATCGAAATTTCAACAAACCGAACTGAAATCAAATTAAAAATAACTTAAATGGTAAATAAATTTCTATTTCAAATCCGAACCGAACCATTTAACCAAAATCTAATAAAAATTAATACATTTACTTACATATAGAAATACCCATTTAAATATATTAAAAACTTATAGTAGTAGTTAAAATCAAATAGTTTATTTTTTATTTTTCAACAAAAATCTATAACAAAAATAAACATAAAATAACTAATTTAATTAATATTATGACTTTTTAATATATTTTTCAATATATTTCGTATAATACATTAAAAATTTAAGTGGGTCTTGGTTAAACGGTTTGATTCCATTCGGGTTTAGAGCAAACCAAAATAATAAGCTTAGAGTCACTCACTGATTCACATAACATCTTTAGTTCAAGAGTAAAGAAAGCTAACCTGGCCAAGAACCACCGTTATGGTAGCTCCACCGAGTGTTCTTAGGATCACAACCAGTAACAATCCGCCACTCATGACCCTCGATGCAAGGATAACAAATCTTGAGCGGCATCTCACCAACTAGCTCCTCCCAACGATGCTCAAGGAGGTCCATAATAGCCATTGACTGATCCGGAGTTGCTAAAGAAGAGAGTATAGAGACACAATTTCCTAAAGAAAACCACCTAAAGTCCATACGAGCCGGACTTACATTGCCAACAAAATATCCTCCACGGTGAGGCATGAAGTCAAAAACCCAATCCGGTATCGAATCCGGCATCACATTAAACTTGTTCACCGCAGTGTGTGAGTACTCCTCTGTCTTGTACCTTCACAAAAGTTTTATCCTTTAGTATAATCCCAAACATATATTAGACCATTAATGTGGATTCTTTGTAATTTACCTATAGATATCATTGAGTTGCTGAAAATCAAGCCAAAAGTAATTACGCATATGGAAACTCAGCGCGTGAAGTCTTTTCACAATCCTTTCTATGAACTCTCTACCTCCATCATCAGGTTTAAGCATCGATAAGGCGCTTCTCAGCGCCATGAAAAACAGAGCTTGAATCTCTATTGGATATCCATAAACACCCTAAAAAAGAAACAAAATCAAGATTTGGTTTTAGTTTAAAGAATCAATCATATAAGAATTTAGTACAACAAAAAAATTCTTTCTTCTTACCATTCTCCTATCAACCATTGAACAACCATCAGCACAAAGAAGCGTAGGGAAAGTATCGAACCCTTCGGATAAGCATAGTGAGAGTATAAGTCTCATTCCCTTTTGACACTCTGGTGTCTCAGAGAGAGTTAAATCTCCTGTAGATTTTGTGTAAGCACGAAGAAGTATGATCCACCAGAACCCTGAATCTACTGGTGCTACTCTTCCTATAGCACTTTCACCAAAATCAGCGACGATTGTATCGGTTTTACGGATTGGATCATGAAGCACTTTGAAGCTTGCTGGCATAACGCCTTCACCAAGCTTGAAACGGTCAACACGTTTCTCCCAACCTTGAAGCTGAAGTGTCTTGAGTAAGAAGTTTTTCACTATATCTGGCTCTCCATTCATCAGAAACGCCAATGCACTCGGTACAAAGTCACGCACAAACACCTAGACAATGATAGAAGACAAGTTTTGAGATTTTTTTGTAATGTTCAAATGCTCTAAACCAAAATCAAATTAATGTGACCATTATTTTATAAAATATCATGAAAAACAAAAACAACATTTTGTCGAGTTTAAAAACGTGTTCAAATGTTCTAACTAAAATAAAATTAACGTGACCATTTATTTTATAAAATATCATGAAAAACAAACCATATTATTAGTAATTAGTCTAGTTAAAAAATGTTTTCTGTACGTTTAATTACTAAAATCAATAAAACAAAATTGAAAAGTTTTAATTTACAAATGTTAAACCTTTAATATATTAGTTATGTCTTTAACAACATATCTATGTAAGCCTAAAACATAAAAATGGAGAATCAAAACATAAAAGAAACTTCTAACTTAGAGAATTTAGCTCATTTTATAGCGTCTTATATTGAATATATTCAAGCACGGTCACGTCTAGAATCTTTAGTTACCTGATCATAGTTCAAGACCTCCTCAGAGGCATGATCATAAGCTGCAATAGTACCAACAGGTTGACCACGAAAAAACACCATTGACCTTCTCAAAGCTTCCCAAGCCTCAGCAACCATAGGATGAGGCTCAAAGGAGTTCCTAACATACGAAAGTGGCGTATCCACGATCGATCTGCTTCCAGGAGTATGAGCCATGTCTAAAACACTATCATGTCTCGCATAGCCAGTAGATAATTCGCTCATTGATCTTTCATCAAATGATCTTTTTCGTTCGATCTTTAGCTGCCTTGGCTTTTCTAAAGCTCGTGTTAGATCAAAATCATCCATCTCTGATAATGAACAATGTGATCCAAAATCTTTAAGCTCCAATGGTTCTTTATAATAATTACCTTCCATTTCTTAATGGATAGAAACAAAAACAATAGTTAACAAATAAAAGAATTAGTTATTAAGATAAAAATATAACAACAATTAATACAACTTATCCAAACAATTATGTCGTTGAGACACGCGAGATTAACCATAAAAAAACGAATCCATGAGAAAGCAAAAAACTTTTCTTATTGATAAGAGTTTTAAATAATAATCCAAAAATAGTACAATCCATTTTTTTTAAAACAAATCAATTTCATTATCCATAAAATTATATTTATTCTTATATGAATCGTTAAAATTAAACAGACAGATAAATCAAGATCTATGAGAATGTAATTAGAGATTAATAAAAAACCAGATCTACATATATGAATTTAACATAAGTGAGATTTAGAAGGAACCAAACCTGAGAAGATAACGGAAGGGTAAGAAATTCGTAAAGACGGCGGTTGAAATTATCGCCGGAAAATAAGAGAGGAAAGAGAGTAGAAAAAGGAGAAAAAAGAGTCATGAAGAGTGAAGATGTGGATTAAATAGATAGAATGAAGAAGAAGACAAAACGGGACTTGTTATGTTTAAGAGAAGGAAACAAAACAAAACGGGTCTGGTAAGAAAATTGTCGACGAAAGAGACGGAGTTTATTACCGGTAATGACCGGTCAAGTTGTGCAATTGGTCTACTTAGAGTTTACCGGTAATGACCGGTCAAGTTATGTTATTGGTCTACGTGGAGTAATGTACTGACGAGGACTGATTGTCTAATTGGCTGATTTGGGTATTGGACTTTTTGGCTTGGGATACTCATTACTCGTCATATTTTTATTTTTATTTTAACATATTAACCAATGTCAGTGGTGGACTGGTAGCTTTTTACTTTGTTAGTATGGGTTAGGTAGACAATATAATGAATATATATATATCACATTTATTTAATGTGTTATTTTAGTCATAGAATGATGATAGCTTCAAATATTAGTTAACCTTTTCAAGTTGTTGAAAAATGAATTTATCATAGAGTTTATGGAATATTTAGTTAGATTAAATCTACGTTTAAGAATTCACTAGGTATTGATCAGACGGCGAAGGAAGGGCGATAATGAGAATTTAGTTTTAGAGATTTTATCGATATTTAATTTATATATATGTTTTATAGTGTGATGTACTTGAGAAATTATTTTAGTTCAGTTGTTGATGAGCTCATTTAAGATAAATGGGTGCGAGTTCTCGTGGCCCATTAGTGTAGATTTCGGTTTGATTTTTAGTTTTCTTTTACATGAAGGGTATTAACGTAATTTTGTCTCATTCTTCTTCCTAAAAGCACTGATTATGCAACTCTAAAATATAGTCGTAGTTCATATGTTCTCATCTTCTTCATCAGTTTTTCTTCGTTCTTCTTAATGTTTTTTTAATCCAGAATATGTAGATCCACCTAATAGTATTTGATTACTAATATTAAACGAACAAATAATTATTTGTTATCAAAGTTTTCGAGGTTTTAAACGACTACATGGGTTGCTGGACGCCCAACGTTTACCGGCAGCCGAGTCGGCCGTTGAGCCCACATTTTCGAACATGGGATTAGATTAGGATATGTGTCTACGCAGATATTCTGATTAAAAAATATTTATTAAAAAGTAATATGGAATTTAATATGATATTTATTTATTATAATTCGACACCTATAAAATATTCAAAGTTTTTTTTTTTTGATGAATTTTTGAATTAAATGATAAGATATTAATAATTGGATTTGTAGTAACTCAAACTTAGACCAATATCACACATTTACTTATTTTATGTAAATTGAATTAAACTATGATGAACATACCATAAATATTTTTTCATACCTTTTAATTTATAATAATATCGATAATTAGGCATGGGCATTCGGTATTCATATCGGATTCAGGTAGGAATCGATCAGAAACAGGTTTTTCAGATACAAAAATTTTGGACCCGTAGAGATATCCATAGAGTTTTGGATCGGGTTCGGGTAAAAAGTTTTGGTACATATACAAACTCAAAAATTTGCGGGTACAATCAGGTTAAGTATTTTCGGAAGGAGAGGACTCCACCGCAATTCTACCATCAACCACTACAGCTCCACCAGAAACCAAACTCACCACCGATTTGTTCTAGAAAGGGATCATTCTGCTAAGTGAAACCGCAAAGGCAAACAAACATAAAGGAAAAATGGACCCTCTCATGGCGTCATGAGAACACTGGAAAGTCAGCAGAGCAACCACTAAATGAGGTTCTATATTAATGGATGAGATACATCTCTCGATAAAAAAGTATGCTGTCATATATCTCTTATATAATAGAATTACTTCAATATTTGTTTTTAAATCAAAAAGTTAACAAATTACTAAAAACCGTTAAAATTTTTAGTTAATTACATGGAAAACCTGATGGATCCATTTATCCCCAAATTAATTAGAAAAACCCAACACATTATAATTTTTATCAAAAAAAACTCTACAACAAAGCCCAATAACAAAAAAAAGAAAAATATGTAAGTCTCATTTTAGATCTAAAAATTTCATTTTCTTTTCTCTCGTTTCCTCTTTTGTGTTCTTCATCTTTTCACCGGAAATTGTGATTTCTCCAGCGTTCGGTCCAACATTTCATGAAATTTTTACCAGAATTTGCCTTCCTTAGCCTGTAGTTGATCTGTCTCTGTCTCCGGTGTCTTCGTTGTCTTAGGCGAAGAAGATATTCCTCAACTGTTCCGCTTCCCAAGATTCTTGTGCTTTTCTGTCGAGGCTCCTATGTTGGCCTTCTTCCACCTGCTATCTTCCGTTGTTTCTCAACCGTCGTTTGTTACAACAGTTAATTATAGTCTCTAGAAACCCTAGTTTTCAAATTTGTTTAGGGTTTGAATTTTTGGATCATGTTGTGTTGATTTAAGTTTAGTGCTTGAGTTAATTGTGTTTTTCTTGAATTGTAGTTATGGCTAGGACCAAAAACCCCAAAGTTCAAGGGACGCCTCCGTTATCACCAGTTGAAGATGAATATCAGAACTCATCATCTGGAGAAGAAGAAAACATGTCAAATAACACATATATATATCATCCTCAGACCATTCAAAAGCAGAATAGGAGATAATATCCTCAAATAATTCCATGGGTGAACCATCTAATGAGGTAAAATTAGTATGGCTTAGTAAAACTATTAGTAGAAATAGTGGGATAGTATAATTTTAAAGAAAGTTTAGAGTTCCCGTATATTTGATGAAATGAATTGGGTACAACTAATAAGCAGTATGACTTGGTAATATTGGTACTTCTAAATAAATTATTTTGGTTGTAGGGTTGTAAGGACAAGGACCAATAGCCAGAGCCACCTGCCAGGTTCTACTTTGAGCCAGAAAAATACACAAAGACATGCAAAATCTCGACAAGGTATACGATCATGAGTGTATTGGAAGAGATGGAGAAAACCCTTGAAGACATTGAGATGAAGTGGTTTACAGGTCATAGAACCAGTTCAAGCATCTTTTCCACATGCCAAGGGAGCGTAACCGGAAGTCTATGGGCATGTGGATGCTTGTTTTGAGGACTGCGGTTCTTGAGAAGTGCAAGGCGTGGTGGTTTGTCATAAACGGAGTTCTAGTTTGGTATTCATTGTGGGAGCATGGACTAATATATGGGCTAGATGATAGTGTGTACCCTTCAAATTATTTCTTCTATGGATTGTTGATGATAATAATATTCAATTATCTTTTGATATTATTACCTCCATAGGGATGATGACCGGTCTACTTAGAGTTTACCGGTAATGACCGGTCAAGTTTAACGTGTGTTTAGATGGGCTCTGAGGTAAGGCTATATTCTCTCATATCTCGTCAAGAATAACCCATTGATTCTGATGGATAACTGGAAAATATTTCCTCCAGTATGCCAATGTCCACATCTCCATCCAATAATGTTTGGAGCATATGTCATGTACTTCGATCTCTCCCTTCACGTTTTTTACATTTGCCTCTAATGCATGGATGCATGGATACTTGTCAAAGTAAAAAAACTTGCAGCTGCAAGTTTTCCTTGATAGATCAACCATGTAAGTATTCCCATCGACTCCAATGACAGAGTATTCAAGAAGAAAACTATTTAGCTCATACACCGTCAGTTTTTCTGCTTCGGCACATCTTTTATGCATTATAGTCTCGACAAAAGGAACCAGTTTCTGTGTGGTACAAACTTTTGCAGAACTCTTCTGACACTTGGTTATACCATTCTCTCATTTTTGCTATAATCACATCAAGCATTGGTAACATCGCATATGTCCTTGCAGTTTTTAAAACACCATTAATAGATTCCATAGTATTAGTTGTCGAAAGGTTGTACTTGTCTCCTAGAAAACAACATCTTCCCCATTTGTTTACTTCAACAATTTTATCAAGGTACTCTGCTGCAGTTGGGTACCTCATGTGAAAAGCATTATAGAGTTTTAGGAACTCAGCCTCTATATAAGCTTTTGCGCATTCCATGAACTCTGTAGCAACTACATCTTTTTTTGACACCGTAAACACTTCTTTTCATATTCTGCGATAAATGACGTATGCAATATCCATGTTGGGATAATGGGTAGACTTAACTTATACACTTGCTGATACTTTGATTTATATGAGAAAGAAACACAATTTCAGGAGAATCCGGCACAAGTGTTTTCAATATTTTCAGAAACCAACGCCATCTTTCTCACTGTCAACCACACCAAAAGCAATGGGATAATGATGATGATTGGGATCTTGAGCTTTAGCAACAATTAGGACTCCACCATATACAGCCTTCAGGTGGGTACCATCCACAATGATCAATTTTCTCATAGCTTTGAACCCTTCAATGGAAGTGCCCAACGCAAAAAAATAAGTACTTAAACCTTTTATGTTCATCTACTTCCACACTTGTCTCTGTTCCAGGGTTCTCCCTCTCTAACATATACAAATATGAGCACACTAGCCTATAACTCTCCTCCGCGCTATCCCGAATATAATTTACAGCTTGGTGTTTTCCTCTTAATGCGGTTGAGTATGACACTTCAACTCCAAATTTTTTTTAACCAGTCCAACGAGTTCTTTTTGAGTTGTGGTTTCAAATTCACCTAGATAGATGTCATGCAAAACAGATGCAACTAGTCGTGGTGTGTCTTTCTTTCTATTTGGGGTACTAATTGTTGTGGCCCGAGAGCATGTATGCATCTTCCTGTGTGTTATTATCGAGAAACAAAGTGTTCTTTTGTTTAGCAGCTCGTAAAGACCACTTGCAACTATTGATTGTTCCACAATATTTTACCCCATATAGCTTTGTGTCTGAGCTGATTATATCAAACTCAAAACAATTATGATGTGCAGCTTTTTCAACTATATCTTGCACTTCATTCTTAGTTCCAAAATCTTGATTCAAAGATACATTAATACCATCTTTCCATCAAACATTTACACCATCGTTCACCATGATATCATCTCTTTCTTCTACAAAATGTGCAATCTGATTCTATTCAAACATCTCTTCATATTGCCATGCTTCATCTCCGTAAAGAGTAACTATACCAGCATCATTAACTAGAGATATCACCCTACCACTTGAAACTAACACTTCAGTACTTCCACCACCAACACTTTTGTGCTCCTCTCATACAACTTGCTCACGCCCCTGAGTTTCCTCAACATCTTTCACAATCTCTACATGCAAAATACTCATACGCTTCTCATAATTCAGTGTCATGAAATAGGTATAACCTTCTTCATCATTCGAGATATATGACGGTGCCGTAGGATCCAGTTGCAATGAACGTAACTATCAGCTTCGCATTGGCTTTGTCTATCATAATTTTCTTGTATATGCTATCAAGCAAATCAGAATATGTGATCCCTTCCATATATGTCTTCATCACTAAAAGATATATTTTATCTTTACTTGCAATCCATTTCTTTATTTGCATAATATCCTCCATAATCTAAATGTATGATTGTACATGCAATATTATTCATTTTCGCCTGCAAAAGAATTTGAAAAATAATAATTGTGTTACTTTTCCGACATTAGAAATAGTATTACCAGGTTTTACCAGTTTTTCCAATATTACATAGTAGCACCTACTTGTACAATTTTCTGTAATTTTAATTTATACTCCTACCGTTTCATAATATAAGGTGTTTTGGATAAAAACACGTATATTAAAAAATTATTTTTGTTCTAAATAAAAAAATTTATTTAATATATAAACAAAAAAGGTTTAGCCAATAAAAAAACTTCTTATGACTATTGGTCACACAATATTCATAAAAGTAAAAAGTTACATAGAAATGTGAGAACACCTTATATTTTAAAACACAAAAAAATCCTCTAAAACATATTATATTAAGAAATAGAGGGAGTATTTAACAACGGTTTTGATGTTTATCTACCTAAGATTCACTATGATTCCACCAATGCAAGCCATAAAATACCAAAGATTAACAATATAACACCTAATCGATCAAAGAACTAGTTTTATAACCTAATGAAGCATAACAATTCATTTAAGTAAATTTCTAAATCTACAGTTTTCTTATTCAAATACCCATTAACATTAAATGATCATACTTTGTTCATACCCAAACAAAAAAAATGAACCAGTCATTAATATAAGGAAAATAGCATCACATAATCACCTCAATAGAAGCTTTAACTTTTTATTCAATGGAGGTTTAGGTATTTTTTCGTGACAGATAGAAAGAAGAAGAAGAAAAGTACTTTCTCATTCCATATGTCCATTTTTTATTGGTCTCATTTAAGTTTCTCAATAAATTTTAAATTTAACTATATCTTTCTCTTTAATTTGACAAGAGATTGAGATTTTTGTTCTTTAACTTTTTTTTCAAATAATCAATTTTTAAATGAAATGTCTTTAAGGTTATTTTGGGTAAGTGTATTATGATTACAAAGATGTGTTGTGATTTGTTTCCTTTATTAAATGTATATCAGCCATTGATATATTTTTTTAGGTTTTTGATTCAAGAGAATAAAAAAAAGATAGCGCGTTAAACCTACAAGCTAAAAATTAAATTCTTTACAGTATTATACTAATTTTTGTGTGGTTTTGTGTATTTTTTTCTTGTTGGACCATAAAGGTATTGTAAAAGTAACTGACTTAATTAATAACTTCCCTTAATCAACAAATATAAATGAATTAAAATGGTTTAGAAACACGAACTAGAAGTTTGCAGGTTTACATAACAAACAACATGTCGATATATTTTAGCTAAACAACCCGACTTAATTAATAACATTCAAGCTTAAGAAAGCTAAGAAAGCTCTAGTCTATGAATGTTATAACATAGTATAGTAATGACTTACAGCTAATTTTCCAAACATGGGATCAGGCAATTGCGATCTAGATGAGCTGATGGACCAGCCTACATAACACAATGCCCCTATTCAGACTGGCCCTAAAGCTATGTCTGCAACTATACCGAAGCACATTAATTTATCATGCCCACATTTAATGGCTAAGAAGAGCAACAAACTACGACCCACTTATCATTCTTCCTAAACACGTTTTCCAGACCTTATTAAGAAGTTCCTATCATCTTTGGTAAGCATAATGGCAAGTCAAAACAGTATTTTTGGATTTTATTTTACTACTATAAGATTTACTCGGTTCAATTTCAGAGGACTGGTTTAACTTAGATCATGAGGCCATCATCAATGGGTAGGCCATTATTGTTTTATCACTAGTGTGTTTCTTAATGGTTCAATCTAACTATATTCGTTAAGATCTAATCAAAGTTTTATGGATAAACAGAAACATTCGGAGACTCCAGGTAAAGCCACTCTTCATCTTCAACTGTTTTGTCGGTTAATCTAATAGACAAAGAAACTAAAAGCATTATAACATCAAAAACCATTGGAAGGTTTACACGAACCTGACAAGAGAGAATTATCTTCACTTGCACAAGTTTTAACTTAACAGCAAAAACTGAATTTTCTTCTTTATTGCTGCAGCCAAAATTGTTACATAACATCACTGTGCTTAATGCATCACCAAGGGCCTACAAATTTGTGTTCACATAGAAACTTTTTCCATGATAAAGTATGAATATCAGAGTTTTTTTATTACACTTCCAAAATCCAAATTCACAAAGAAACTCATACATCTAGCTTAAGAAACTTCGTGATGACTCCCATCATCTCACCACCATGAAATCGGCCAAGACATCCTCTTGCAGCTGCAATCTCATTCAGCTCTGAGACTGAATCTCCACCAATCGCTTGAGGAGCTTCCCTCCTCGCACCATCTTCTTCTTCTTTTCCGGTGACATTTTCACCGGATTCCTTAACTGTTGGAAGAGGAAAAGGTTCCAAAGACGTCTCTAACAGGGCTGATTCTCCTCCAACCGCTTTCACAAAGTCTCTCAATCGGCATATTGTAAATGGGACGGGCTCGAAGCTGTGGTCTCCATACTCAACTGGTGTAGAATGATCACCGGTCACACACAAGAAATACTCGTAATTTGTAGAAGATTCAGCCTGCCATAGAAGCTTAGCGAGTTGACGTATCGCCTTATCCACAGCTTCCAAGCCTCGCACTTTGAACAATGTTGCCTTGTCATGACCCGCATCATCTATAGCCTGCGAGAATTTTAAAAACAAAAACATCTAAAAATCAGAATGGAAAGTTTTCTGTTTTGTGTTAAAAGACAGAAAACTGTTTTCACCTTTATGTGAAGGAATCCGAAATCGTAACCATCTGACCTTCCCGGTTTATGCCCATCTTCTCCTGGTACAAAGACATTTGGGCAGGGATTCAAAGGAGCTGAGAGTGCATTGGCTACAGCAATTGCTTTCGATGTAAGAAGCGTCCGGTAATCTCCAGTGGCTCCCGGAGCTTCTAGAATGTCAATACCAAGAGACATACCAAGTCCGGCTATAATCTTTGTTGGTGCTACCATACACGGCCACAAGCCATGCTTCTCTTGAAAAGGAGGAACCTTTATGTACAAAATCCATAATAAATAAGTCGATAGAGCAATAAGATTCATTAAAAAGCATAAGTAAGAGACAGTAAAGGACTGAAACACAACCTCAATTCGAATACCACAGCCTCTTAAAAGAACAAGATTAGCAATATTCTTGCCTTGTGCAGCTCTCTTTACATTAACCGGGTGAGAAACAAGAATGCGCGATATCTCCCTGGATAACTCATTAACAACTTGAGCTGTGTGATTAGCTTCTTCTGATTCATCCAAAGGTTTAGCTTCAAGAAGCAAACGATTATCCTTCAATGGATCTGTTCC
The DNA here is from genome assembly GCA_028015245.1 of Cardamine occulta. Classification (NCBI taxonomy): domain Eukaryota; kingdom Viridiplantae; phylum Streptophyta; class Magnoliopsida; order Brassicales; family Brassicaceae; genus Cardamine; species Cardamine occulta. The sequence goes on from CM051391.1 coordinate 9,921,697, forward strand.
AGATATATTCCCACTTAGCCTTGGTCCTTTTACAACCACTCCACATCTATGTTCCGTTGCATATCTTTTGAGAAAAAAACCTCACTTTTACCCAAAACCCGAAAATCGAAATCATAAAGATTGAAAAGAAAACACATTTACCAACCTGACCCTAACTTCATACTCAGGGAAAGATGGAAGTTTCATTCCATCAAGAGCACCACAAAGTATAGGTCCTTCTTCTTCGAAATGTCGATCAGCTCTCCTACTAACAACAATTCCAGATTTCTCATCCAAAGTCGCAAAATTCGACTGCACAACGAATGAAAAAAACAAATCTTCACAATGTCAAACCTATAAATGACAAAAGAAAAATTGATTCAAGGAAGCAAAGTCAAACCTTGAAAGCTATGTCACCTGGTGACATTGCTAAGCCTGCACCCATAGATTCAAACGCACCACGTCCTCTATAATAAACTCTTGGATCATAACCCATAAGAGAGAGATGAGCTGTGTCACTACCACAACCTAATCCAACTTCTACAGGATCCATTAAACCATTGATTCCAGCAGATGCAATTGCGTCAAGATTAGGTAGTTTTGCTGCTTGTAATGGAGTTTTGTAACCTAATTTTGGTATTGATACATCTCCTAAACCATCGATCAGCACAAAAGCAACTCTTTTTCGAACTTCTTCCATTGAAATTTTCTGTTCCAATTGGTTTTAAAATCTTTATCATTATTAGAGTTCAAATTCAAATTCAAATCAATGAAACATGAAAACATAGTGATCCGAATCCAAAATTGTACCTTTAACGAAGACAATCGGAGATGATGAGGTAATAGACCTAAAAGACAACGTTTAAGAGCCGTTGAAATTGAGAGCCAGATTCAATTTTCGAAGGATTTAGATGGAGCAAGCAAAGAGCTTTTTACCGGCGTCGGAATTGCGGGTTTGTTGATGAGACTGAGGAGAAATTGGATTTCGAGATCTGGGAAGAGAAGGGAATCCTATTGGAGTGAAAAAAATGATCGAATAAAGCGTAATCAGATTCCAAAAAAACTCTTACCGTCGCCGTCGGAATCGTTATCGTCGCCGGAAGAATCAATCTGCAGCTCTGAGTTGAGAAATGAGAATAATCTTTCATTTAGCAACACGACGTCGTTTTACCTTAGCCCAAAAAAAAAAAAAAAATGGGGCTACCCTATTATTGTTGTCCATAATCGGATCTAAACGGGTCAAACATTTTAAGATCGGTTTATTTGGTATTGATATTTTAAAGGGGCTTGAGGTCCAAAACATTTATACGAGGCCACATGTTTAGGGTTATTTTTTTTGGGCGATTTGCCACAATAATCGATTTTTTTAAATAGTCAAAATAACTTATTAAAACTTACATAGAGATCTGTTAACAAAAAATGAAGTAACCGTTATTTCTCTCTAGCAAAGGAGATTTTCTAAAACCATCGTTTTCAACAAACTTCCCTTTTCAACCATTGTTTCTGGCCGGTGTCGGCTTCTTTGGTGTTGGTCGGTTTCTCTTTATTTACTTAGTGTATATAATGAAAAATCGTGACAATCAAAATCACGTTTTTTTGTTACCGATCTCTTTCCCTCTACAAGAACGTTTTTTCGGAATCTGTTATACGTTTTCCTTGGTTTAGATCTACCGGTGTTTGTCCGTTGAACGAAATCTCAAGCGGTTGGTGGACTTTATCCCTTTTGGATAGAATTCGATCTCACAAACCGCTTTGGATCTCATTTAATATTTTATCGAGACAATGGATTCAAGTCCTAATCTTATATTTATGTGTCATGGAGATCATTGAATTTGTTCAAATAAAAGATGGTTGTCAAGCAGCTCGATGACGTCTCCACCGATTGATGGAACTTGATATTCATCTAAGAAAATTATTATGGGAGTTTGATTTGAAATGGACGTTCACTTTGGCGATGGATGTGTATAAACAAAAAGAGACGAAAATTGAAAAATAGATTTGCTAAAAGAAAAAGTGTAAAATTGTATATATTGATCTCGAATAACCAAAAGATCAACCCCTCATACATGACCATGGGGGTCTATATTTATACATGAAATAAGGATTAAATGCTAAGAATAAATACTAAAAAATTCTATGATTCATCGTTAATGCGCCGGTTTTGATTTGGTCTTTAATGTTGTAACATCTTATATTTGAATGATTTCCTCCTTCAGCTTGCAAATTCACCTTGCTTCGCGGACACTCCTTGTTTCGCTTGCTCCTTCCTTCCACGAGGCTTCACTACTGGTTGGACCCCAGTTCACTCCATCAAGCTCTTGTACGGTTCGCCCGTCCTTTCTTGCTCCGAACTGATCCATACTTTACTTTGACCTGCTGAAGTAGTTTGGAGAGAGTGGATCCTTGGTGCGGATCTGGTATCAACACTAGAGGGTCTGGGAAGGAGGGAACTTGATGGAGAAGGTTTAACCCTTCCGCCGCCGTCTTCATCACCGGTTTGAGCACTGATTTTTTCCGGTGAGGTCGTTGGTCGACGAGGATTGCAAAGCCACTAGACTCCGTGGATCTAGTTGCATGTGAGAGATTAAGCTCTAGTTCAAGAGTTGAGGCAGATTTGGATTTCAGGGATCGCACCAAACTCAAGGAGGAGTAAAACTCATCAATGACTGCCAGATTAGAAGACCGATAGAGCGGTGAGGTCCTTACAGATTTAAAAACTGGATCTCCGGGCACCATAACTGATATCATGGGAAGGATACGGTGGTGGTCAGAAAAGTGACTAAAAAGAACAAAAAACTTGTAAATAGTGGTATAAAGAAGGGAGAGTTCGAGGAGACTTGAGATATCGTGACGCCGGTGAGCAAAGGCTCCTCCGGCGCTAAAAATCATGGTCAAAAATCGGTTCTTGTTAATGGTGCCCGAGAGAGAGAGAAAGTCCTTTTATGAATTATAGTATAATTTAAGATACCACTACACACCCTAATCAACTATTTCCATAGGAAAGGAATGCAAAACATTTTTACATTTTATCAAATACCTTCTGGGGACTAAAAAGCATAAGTCCTAAACTAGCATTTTTAAATCTAATCCAGCATTAATTTCACCTATCAAGCAAGGATTGATGTTGTTACAAGCCTAAATTTCACTAATCAACAACTAATCATCCTAAATCTACCATTTCAAAGAGCTTTAAAAAGACTAAACACAATCAACCATAATAACACAAAACAATAAACCTTATATTAGCATAGTCATAATTAATATAAGCATAGTTAAATGATTTAAGAAGAGAAAGAGATATGATACCTTGAAAGATTTATACAAAGAGTTAAAAACCCAAAAGTGGCTAAGGATAAATCTCTCAAAACAAGCATAAGCTAATAAATTAGGTTTATAGAGTATTTATAGTGAAAAATAAAAGAGATTGGTAACCACATAACCAGCTGATCAAACCCGCTTAAGAGATTTGAAATAAATAAAAAATGTCGTTGTGGACGTCGTTTGGCAACTGCACTTGGCTGTTGTGAGCTAGTGGGGGTCGTCTTGCCGCTGTGAGCTAGCGGGGGAAATCTGGCTGCTTCATGTGACCGCTAGGAGCTAACAACGATGCAATCTCGCTGACGAGTCCTCGCCAAATCCTTAGGTAGGTTTTGTCAAGTCTTCACTGATGTCACCAAACCGGCCAGCCGCTGGAACAAGCCGCTACATGCTCTGTTTCTTCACAAAATATTTTTCTTTATTCCTTTATACCCATTTGATCCCTCTTATTGCATAGTTTACTCCAAAACCTTCAAAACAACAAATGCATATGCAAACATACACCTAAAGGTTAGTTGTGTTAGGATTAGTGAAAGAATGTTTGAGATAACAAGAGAGATTTTTAATTAGAAGGAAACATGCAACTAATTATTTATATATGATTTTTAATTATATGGCTGGTTTAACCGCCTTATTATTATTTATATATTAGTTACGCGGCCGGTTTAACCATCCACTGAAATGATTTGCAAATTAAAAAATATATATATATATATATATAAATCAAAATCTAAACCTGATGACTTGATCACTATACCAAGTCGGATTTATTTCTTAAATCCACAAATTATAAATCTGGAAAACCCCACTAAAACCTGAAAATCCGGTAAAATAAGCGACCCGGTATTGCTGGTTGAATTGGTCGTGTATAAAAATATTGATTAAACTTTTGATTTTTTTTATAATATATAATATTTTGGTTAAAGTATGTTATTTATGATTTTTAGATTTTGTTAAAAAATTCACTATGTCGTTTGAAGAAAGTAAACAGATTAGTGATGACAATAACCAATATTAGTTGATGTGATGCATTATTATTTTATTTTAGCTTTAAAAATTTACATCTTTGTATTTTAATTTAATTGAATTTGAATTTATAATATTGAATTACTTTATAATTAATTTTGACATATTATTAAAACATTAATTGCATTTTTCATTCTTTTATATACAATAAACTATAAAAAATTCACTAATATATTAATCCGTGATCGACCCGTAGTCGATCCACTGACCTGGTGACCCGGAGAATGATCTGGTCCGCCGTCCAGTACAGGTTTAAAAAAATTGATTCAAACCTACGTCAAATAAATCATGTTCTTTATTCTCATTGAAACAATCTAGAACAAATATTACCAAAAAAAAATATTAAATTAATAACAATTAAAATATTTACTACCTAAAGGAAAACCAAACTGGATTGACATCATCTATCAATACAAAAACAATAAAATATTTTAAAAAATTATAATTAATGACACATATATTAGAATATCTTGGTGATCAAGAATCATTTTTGAATTAATAATTCACAAAAATAAAACAATATATTCTAATTTAAGAAGGATTTGGTATTTATTTATATTAATTAATATTTATATTTATCAGGTATGTGATTATTTGGATGTAGGAATAAATATATACTTGTTTAGATATAATCATTAGTCATTTGTACAATTGTACTTCTCTTTTAACTGTATAGAGATTGATGAAAAGTATTTTGACTTTGTGATTCAATTTATAGTAAATGAAAAAAAAAATTAGAGTAAGACTTTTTCCTTATCTAATGTAAAACTAAAAATATATACATTTTGTTAGGAATTTACATATTGTATATTTCATATATTCTTGTATATTCTCTTTTAGCTTATTCTCCAAGCTTCCTCACATGTATAAATACTTTTTTAAAGTCTTTCAATAATAATAAGAAGAATCAACTTCTATATGGTATCAGAGCATGCTCTCTTAACCTAAAAACGAAATTTCGTTTTCTCTGCTTTTTTTTTTTGAGTTTTACTCTAGCCGCCGCAGTTTGTAACGTCGCTGCCGCTCATGAAAGATCGACCATGTATATCACCTTTGACTCAACATCGACTCTTCTTTCCAATCCGGCTGATCCGAATACAGCCTGTGAACATGGCTGGTATCACCAAGTTCACAACCACGAACTACATGTCATGGTGTCTTCAGCTCCGTTTGTTCCTTGGGGGACACACATTCTCTACTTACATCGACACAACTGAATTGGTCCCATCACAAACCATCACAACCAACAAAACTGTTTCTGTCAATCCCAAATATACCTCTTGGGTGAGACAAGACAAACTTTTGTTGCCGTCTTGCTTGGAGCGATATCAACACTCTCCAATGTATTTTTTCCTCTACTTCAACCACCATGGAAGCTTGGGAAATTCTTGCCAGAACCTATGGCACGCCATCAAGAGGTCATATCAAAGCAATGCAAAGCTCAATTGAAGAAAACTGTCAAAGGTTTCTAAATCATTGATGAATACATCCAACTCATGAAGTCTAAAGCCGATCAACTGTCACTTCTTGGGAAGCCAATCGATCATGTGGATCTTTTCGAGTGTTGGAACTCAATTTTGACAAAAATGGCATAAGTTAAATTTTCGGCAACTTTTTTGGTGAAGTCCATCACCAGAGCAACCGGATCTTAGGGTCTTTGGAATTATTGTAATGAGAACTATAAGATAGTATATTTATATGTCAAAATCGAAATTAATTTTGAATAAGAAATGAGAGTCCAAATTAGTTAGCTTGAAGAGCTTGTAAAACTTGTAAATTTGGCTGAGTATCAAAATAAGCAAATGTCCCACATTGGATAGAGAGTGAGATATGGAAGGACATTATGCAAAATTACACACACTCACCGCTAATGTGTCAAGCTTGGGTCTTGGGTCTTGGTAAACGTGGGTCTTTTGCCTGCAAGGGCCTATTCTTTTGAGATAAATTTCTATTAACTATTTAGTTGATTTTTTCTTAAGATTTTTTACATAATTCTGGATAAATCTAGAAGATTTTAGATTGAGTTTAAAAACTTTTTGTAATATTTCTGAGTCTTTATCCTTGCGGATCAAGGCGAATCTCGCAAACTTTATATCTTCCTTGTGGATCAAGCTAATCCTCCCTATAAATAAAGTTTCACCTCATTCTCTCAAATCATCGAGAATCGAATCAAATCCAATATAAAAAAAAAGCTTTCAACAATATCCTTTTTCTCTTTTGTTAAAAGTAAGTCTCAAGAGTATATCGTAGATCTAGTTCGCATAGTCTCGAGAGTGTTGAGATTATAGTCTCAACACGGTTGTATGCTGGATTCAGAATCTCATAAAATTGCCACATTGCAAGAGATTTATTGAATTAAGGAAAGAGATCATATCTCGCCTCCGTGTATTCGTCTTTCTTAATCGGATTTTGTTCATGATTTTCAATCTTGAATTTCGTAGACCTACATCGAGTTCATCATTGAGGGTCTCCCTGAGGAATATCGTGATCTCGATTATGCTATCAATAATCGTGATAGCAGAATCAGAGATGATAGATTTTAAAATAACCTCAAACGTTCAAGGAAAGATGGAGATATGGCCTCTAAAAGAGAGGAATGAAGTTTGGTGATGTGAGCTCAGGTTCATGTATGGGCTTATACGTGAGTGACATATCCATTACAAAATCAGTTATGTTAGTGGGTACAATATACCAGGTAAGTCGTTAAATATTATGATCCAATAATTATAAATAGGGTATGGTTATGGTATTTTGTAAGTGTACTGCTGACTGACTTCAGAAAAGTATCTGACTAACTTGAGAAAATCATCATTAATGCTGTGTGAAATTAATCAGAAGATACACCAGAAGCTTGCTGCATCAGATGAAGTTGAATATGTATATCATAGAGACTGAAGTTGACTGCAAAAACTGGTGTAAAACATGATGTTCTTGTTTTATTAAATGAGCATACAGATCAGTCAAGGTCTTTACAGCTGGATGCATCAGAGGATGTACCAGACTTTGTATCAGGAAGCTGAGACCTTGACATGATGCAGACTCTGGACACAGCATGCTGTGTAGATCAAGAAGCTGCATCAGATACATCAAGACGCTGCAAGCTGACATGGATGAGAAAGCTAACATGGCAAAGCTGGAGTGGATGATGTGACAAGCCCAAGAAGGTGTGGGATTGCTTGGAGCTAAAGAAATTAGATAAGTTGCAAAGATATGAAGAATATTCTCTGCAGCCATTTAAGGAAGGATAAACTTGATGTGCAAGTTTATTCTTTTGGAGATTCACCAGGATCCTTCGAGGTAGGGTTTTAGGCGTAAGTATTTATAGGTTAGATAGGTCACAGAACGTGGTTAACACTTAGAGCCTGTAGAGAGAGATGAAAAACTTCAAAGCTATTAAAACCAGTTAGCTAAGAAGAGAGTGTTTGTTCTACATGTTCATGTGCGAGGGCGATCATCATTGTGGAACTAAAATATAAGGCCGTAGTCAATCTGAGGTGTGGCTCATAGTTGAAAGCCAACCTTTAGCTAGAGATTAGTTAGGGACAAGCTAAACATGAGTTAGGGTTGTGTGATACCAATTAAGCATAATCTGGGAGGAGATTAGCTTAATAGATCTCTGGAGGTTTCCAGATATTAGTTGGGGACAAGCTAATTGGAGTTTAGGGTTGTGTAACACCGATTAAGTATAATCTGGGTCGAGATTATCTTAACATATCTCTGGTTATTGTAAGATCATATAGAATTGAATGGCAGCACGGTTGGTTGTTGTATGCCAAGAGCATTTGTATACATTCTTATTCTAGTGGGTTTTATTCAGGACAAGGTCTCAAGGATGTAGGAAAACAGAAACCTCGTTAACAAACTCTGTGTTGTTCTTTTATGTTTAGCACATGCGATTATCTATGTCCTGCTTATAACTTATGAAAATATTATGTGGTAAATCAATTAGGTGCTTGATTAACAACACACAAACACACCGAACATTTTGATTATTATAGGGTTCTTTGCACTATATTTTTTGGAGTTATATTTTTACGAAAAATTGTACCTAAAATTATGATATAGTAAAATAATACAATTTATCTAAACTACTCTCCAAATTCTTATTTTAAAAATTGAGAGTTTGAAGTTAATTGTTGGGTATAATTGTATTATCTAAAATAATATTAAATAGAGTTTAAATGGGGTCCCCTAAGAAAGACTTTTGAAATAGTAGGGAGTCCTGTTTGGAAATAAATTTTCAAAAGGGTATATTTTGGTACTTTTACCTATAAATATATCCTAAAAATAAATGGAATAATTGGTAAAATCCTAGATGATTTTAGGAAGGATCAATATTGATTCCTAACTGTTCTTGGATTTCGGTAATGATCTTATCTTAGCATGAATCATTGATCATACTAGAGAATATTCTCAATAACCTTATTAGAGAATATAGTAAAGAACCTTATCATATCAAGAATTGGTCGTCTAACTCGTAATCTCATGAGAATACAGGTGGAATATATTTTCATAAAGGAAAAAAAAACGACAAAGAAAAGGGTAACAAAATCACGAGCAAAAGAAAAAAGATTCAACAAAATCTTCGAGACCACATCAAACAGTTATTAGGAACAAATAGGGTTCGTAAATTGGTTAACTGTTTCTTCACTCTTGTACTTGTTATTGATACTCTGATCAATAAAGACTATTTTACATCTAAGTTTAGATAAACATATATTGATAAAGGTAACATCACCGGGATTATAATCTACTATATTTCATAACTTTTTATGTGTTTCTTTTCTTTTTGTTTTTTGGCAATATCTCTCTTATTCAAGTTTATATGTCATGTATGGTTATATATATTAATTTCGCTCACTTAAGATTCAAATTTGTGTTAACACATGTTTTTATGTTGTCGTTTTTCGTAACACTAATTCTGTTCCAAACACCTCGGATCTGATTATTTTTTTGTTAACTTGGTCACAAACAATCACTTTTGAAGTTCTCCTACTATTTAAACTTTTGTTTCTATTCGCGAAATTTTGCTATCTCTATATGCACGAACTTCATTCGGCCTATAGCCACTAAAAAAGTTTGTGCTGTGTTGTCAAAATATGTGTAACAGACTCCGTACAAAGACGAAAGAGAAGGACGTGGAAATAAATTTCTAAATCCAAAACAGTATGGTCGCTTGATCTCAGATCCTTGCCGTCCATAACCCTCTTCATGCCTAGTACATATCCATATCTCGACATAGTTTACTTTAGTCATGTCCTATTTAAATTTTTAGAGCGTCTATTTCTGTTATTAATATTTGTTTAGGTTTTGATAATTAATCAATATTAATTTGGCGCAACAAAATTATATGAAAATTATGTTGGTATTCATATTTAAGAAAATTTGAGGAGATTCATAAATACTAAATTTTTAGCAACATTTAAATTTAAAACTCTATAATGAAAGTTCACACTACGGTTTTTCGGTGAAAGGTCATATATTACGTTATTTTTATTGATAAGTTTATGAAAATAAATGTAGTTTTGAATCATTCTATTTAATTAAAACCAGAGATTATTGGACAATTTACTCATTTTAAAAGATTCAACTCCTATATGAAGTTGTATTTGACAAATATATAAAATATACAGCATTTACACAATATAGATCTGCATTTATCTCTTATACAGTAGCCCATGAGTTACAAGATATTACTCATATAATTTGTATAATTACCAAGGAAAAGTAGGACCAAATTACAGTATGAAAATATTACTGTAATTGAGTCTTCCGGAACGAAGCAATTTTTCCAGGACCATAGAGGACTTTACATATTTTTCATTTCATTTAGCTTTGGTTAGATTAATATTAGCTTTATTTTTTGACAAGAAAAATAGATTTAACTAGAAAGGTCACAATTTTTGGTGAAGAACTCTTTTTCGCCGAATTTCATAATACATAAAACAAAAAAAGCATAAACCATTCCTCTCGTTTAAAATTATAACTTTGAAATAACGACTATGAAAATGAATAGTTTAGTGAAAAAATATCCATCCTTTTGTAAATGACATAATTAATAACGATAACTTAATTTATACATATATAACAAAAAATAGGAGTAACTTAGTTAAACCAGTCACTATTAATTTTACTTTTTAACCTCAAACTGTCTCTATTTTTGGCATATATGAGGAATTGTAAAAACCTTATCGGATAGTAGAAATTAAGTGAATGTAGAAGAAGTATGGAGAGAAAAATCATCTTCTATGAGTAGTAGCAGAAACCATGTGCATTTCCTCAGTCACTGTATCGTAGCTCAATCCATGACCCATTTTATATTAACCACACATTCTCTCTCTGTCATGAATACGTAAGTCCTCACGAATGGTTTGAAAAATCAAAGTCATCGACTCACGTTAAGTCCATTATTCCCCAAAATCATCGTTAGACTTAGGGCCTAGCTAGCTAGCTACGATCATATAAAATACTCATCACACATGCAAATTGTCATATATAGATATTATCTTCTCAAGTTCGCGCGTTATCCCTTTAACAAATAAACTAATGTAAAAGAACTTAATTACTCTTACCAACAATAAAATAAAAGAACTTACCCATGTGTACTTGTATTTGTATGCATATGCTTTATACATTTACCTTATCCTTTTGAATCAAGAGTTGATCTATGTTAGTATATATGTATATAAAATCTTCAACTAAGAAAAACAATGGAATATTTTTGGTAATTAAGAAGAACATGGATTCCCCACGAAATGTAAGATAATAATCCTAGAAACTATATCAAGCTCAAAGGATGCCAAACAAAAAAATAAAATATCAAACTCAAAGTGGACTTACTTCAATCGATTAATTAGTATTTGTTTTTAATGTTTTTTCTTTCATTTATGCATGGACATGAGATATTTATCATAAGTTATACTCCCTCCATTTTATTAAATAATTTCATACATATTAAGAAAACAATTAAATTTCTATTTTTTAAACTTTATTAATAAATTCTAGAGTTTCCTCATTGCTTACTACAATAAAATTTTAGAGACTACCTCCCAGTTAAAAAATTATGATTTTTATGGAACGCAAATACTAAAAAAAGTTTTTAAAGGCATTCAATCTGACCATTTTGATATTTAGGTCACGCTAGAAGTGAATAATTGATTTGGGAGGCAGCTCAATTAAGTCTTTTAGGGGAAAGAGAGGAAAGAAAAGAAACATAAAAATCTTCTCACAATGTTAGATGTGGGACACATGGATCCTTCAAATCTACTAATCCTTTTGCATGTTTGGGTTGATTTTTTTTAGGAGAATAATCATGTGATAGTTATAGGGGCAAAGTGACATAGGAGGGCCTCTCGCTGCGCCTCTTCACTCGGAGATGTAAGTTTTATTATGGGCTATGAAGAATATATTTTTATTATCATATCTTTGAAACATATTGTGCACAACTGGTCTTAATTGTGCAGGCTCCAGAATAATGGTTCATTTTCTCCAATCTTTTCGATGATATTGGTTTACTTCGACTTAATTTTCCTTTTACTATTTCTTTTATTTCTCTATCGTGTAATCTTGATGCCGCCACCTACTTTTTTGCCGGGACTTCTAGTGTTTTAATTTCAGAAAACTTATTTCTAAACTTCTTTCTCCTGATTACCAATCAAGGAGTGAATTTCTAATTAATGTGTGGTTAGAAAAGAAAACAAATCTTGTTCTGAACAAATTTAATCTTCTAAAATTTTTTAATATGACACAGATGGAGTATTAATGTATATACTAACTGTGAAAAAACTTTAAAAACAAAAGTAAAGATGACCTAGACTGTTTTAATCGAAGTGCATTCATTCAAAACATATTAAAAAACGAAACGGGAGAGTATATGAAAACTGCGTTCATGTATTTTAGATGGCACACATTCCCAAGCCCTACAAGGCTACAAAGTAATAATAAATATAAGTATGTACAACTATATATAAGTACCCAACTTCCAAATCCAATTGGAAAACACAAAGATCCCCACAAAATCCGTTATTGTCCTGTGACTCACACCCAACACAAATAGGTCATTATTTAACTATATGTCGAACAAGGTCATTGACATGCACTTCCACGAAGAAGAAGAAAATACAGGAGAGAGCAGATCATCCTCAAGAACACCGAGAGGACATTTCGTGGTTTACGTTGGTACGAAGAAGAAGTTGGAAAGATTCGTAGTCCCCACAAGGTTTCTGAAGAGCCCTTCTTTCCAGAAGCTTCTAGAAAAGGCGGCGGAGGAGTTTGGTTACGCCGAGGCTTACCGGAACAAGATTGTTTTGCCCTGTGATGTCTCTACTTTCAAAAGTCTCGTCATGTTCTTGACTTCTCAAGACAAGTCACATTAACCACATGAGCCCACTACTACGTCGTCTGAATGGTAAAATGGTCACATGTATCTCATAAGTATGTGTTATAATATAAATCTAATAATGTACTATATATATTCTAACTTAATTCAACTACGAGTGTAAGATCTTTATTTATCATCTGTTAAATATTAATTCAATATGCTTTTGATTGCTAACTTAACACAACGTAAAACTTACTTAGGTATGTTATATTAAGCATAAATCCACAAACTATAATCAAATAAAGGATGATATTGGAAAGTTGATTATTGTGTCACCGAAGTTTGAGTCTTATTAACATGCACAGACAGATGATTACGTATTTTCTTTTCAATTCATATCATTTTTTTTCTCTGTAAACGGTTTACATATATAAGTGTCTCGTGTATTGTAACTCGCCAATCTCGCAGTTTTGGATCATGGAGTCAAAACTTTTTAGAAGACCCACTAAATTCAAGCCCTAAACTAATGAGGAGATATGTATGAAATCTTTGGATTTTAAATAAGGTGACAGACGCGGAGGCATAGAAAAAGTGACAAGGAGGAGGTCGTATCTTATCAACAAACGATCCAATTAAAATCATGCCAAATTGTCAAAAAAATCAAGCTTAAAACTTCAAGGAGTTTCTAGAACTACATGAATAATAGGTCTTTAATACATGGATTTATTATCAGAATCTCTAGATTTATCCTTATAGTTTGACAAAGGCAAAAGATGCTTTCCATTCTATTGCAAAGGCTAAATCAGTAGCAAGAAAACCATATATGATTAACTAAGTTATCTCTTTTTGTGTTTTTGTTAACCAAGTGGTGGTGGTCTAATGGTTCCCATTTGAGGAGGAGTTGCCATGTTGGTCTAGGCTAGGAATCGATTCCCCTCAAGCGCGAAATTCTCTAAATCACATTATTAGGCCACATGAATATGTGCCCTTACTTTCGGCCCATTTGAATATCCGGAGAGAGGATCTATCCGTGGACTACACCTCCCCCAAAGAATTAGTCTAGCCCCTCCATAGGCATGAAATCTACGCCTGAGTTATTTAAAATTGTATATAATTTTCTCTTTTTTATATATATAATTTCTTTATCAAGAAAGTCTTGTAAATGAGCCTATGTTAACTCAGCTTTTGACTAAACACTATTTTTTGTTACACTTTTTCATACAAACCCTAGCAATGCCTTCTCATTTAAAAAGTGTTACAAAATCAATTATGACAGATCAACTACGAAAAGAGTTATGTGAGTACAAAAGGGATAATACTAAGTACACTAAAAAAGATTGCAACTATGGCTTGAAGCGAAGTTGCAATTAAAAATTAGTCAATGTACAATCTCAAACACACTTAAACGATCAGTTGAGTATCTTTCCGCCAACCTGGAAACTGAAAAAAATATCAAGCGGCACAAACTAGAGTGGTTTCTCCAATACCAAGATCGTGTGAATATGACTAGAGAACTATTTTGGAGAAGGCAAAAGAAACAATGAAACTTATATATCCCAACACGATTATGAGCACCAGTTTTCTCAAGGCTGGCTTGAAAAGTTTAAGACTACGACATGGTATCAAGTCATTTCGTCGTTTTGGAGAAAGTGATCCAGTTGATGTGCAAGACATGGAAAAGAAACTGGAAGCTATAAGAGAAAAGATAGATAAGTTCCCTATGAAAGATGTTTTTGATATGGATGGAACTGGTTTGTTTTATAGGTTATAAGCTGATCATTCTCTTGCTACGAAACAACTTGAATGAAAAAAAAAGACAAAGAAAGACTAACAATTGTTATTTGCTGCAATGAGGATGGGTCTGAAAAAATTCTTTTATGGATTATTGGAAAATATGCAAAGTCATGATGCTTCAAGAATGTCAACATGGACAGTTTGAATTGTCACTATCGTGCCAATAAAAGAGGTTGGATGACAAGTGTTATCTTTGAAGAATACATACTCTGGTTTGATAAGAGGATGCATGGTAGAAGAGTTTTGTTTGTGGTAGATAATTGTCCAGCACATCCAAAAAATATCGATGGGTTGAATAATGTTGAGTTGTTCTTCTTGCCACCCAACATGACATCAAAAATTCAACCTTGTGATGCTGGAATAATAAGAGCTTTTAAGATGCATTATCGTAGGATATTTTATCGTGAGGTTTTAGAAGGCTACGAGTTGGGACAATCTGATCCAGACAAGATCAATGTTTTGAATGCTATCAATTTTGCAGTTTCTGCTTGGATAGTTAATGTTCATCAAGTGACAATAGTAAATTGTTTTCGACACTGCAAAATTCGATCAGATAATAGTGCCTCAAGGAATTTAGAAGAGGATTCAACTTATGAAAACAACATTCATGAACTTGTGATCAATAATCTTAGTTATCGGAATAAAATGGATGTTAATAGCCTACTCGACTATCTGAGTGAAAATGATTCATGCCTTATTTGTCTTGCATGGTATTTTTGGAGGACCTTTTTCTTCCAATAAGACTGGGCCTATTAATAAACACTCCGAATTTCAGAGTTTAGAGGAAATTGTGGCTTCTGTCCTTAATGCTGATGAAAAAGTTGAAGACCATAATATGACATCTTTGCAACCAGTTACACGTAAGGAAGCAATTATCGCGTCTAGAACTCTTCACAACTTTTGGATACAGATCGAGAAAACAACACCAAAAGTGTTTGATGCAATAAAAAAAATTAGAGATGAGGTACAACGAGATTCAAATTTCAAAGAAAGAAAAACAACACTGAAATCATATTTTTCTAAATTGATTTAGTTATATATGTCTAAGATTTATAATTATTAATTTATGATATTATTGAGACCATATTTTTATATAGGGGTTTCTAAAAAATTATTATCTTATTACTTTATCGAATTTTCCTATTTTTTACATTAGTCCGAGTCGGCACCGAAATTTTTTATTAATTTATAGTGTGTATTAATTTATCGAATATTAATTTAAGGAGGTTATACTGTAATGTAAACCTATTATTATTTAATTTGATCAAATTCGGTTTAAATTAACCGAACTAAAGAATATTCAGAAGTGGAACAGTTTTATTTCCACTAACCGATTCAAATAACTTGAGATCCGAACCGATTATACCGAAAATTTATTTCGGTTTGTATTGATAGATTTTTGGAATTCCTAATAATCCGAACATCCGATTAAACCGAGCCAATTAAACCATACAAACCGTTAGCACATGGCTAGTAATTAGTAAACATCATTTAGAAATGTTTTAAATGAGTATTTTTCAAATGATTTAAATCAACTATCTAATATTAAACCATTTTCACGAACCCAGAAACCACAACTTAGTACAAATTTGTAAAGGAAACTTCACAAGTCCTCTCTTCGTCTCCCACCTTCAAACGTAAGTTTTCTTCCTTTCGTCTTCGGAATATAAACTATTACTTCCTAATTACTCATCTTCTATCAGATTACTCTTTAAATTGTGAAATCGAAATTTTGAAAATTTTTATTGGTTGAACCCTAATTTACCTGAGATACATTTTCTTGTCTATTGAATGTTTCTGGGTAAGTGTTTTTTTGCATTCGCCGATTGATTACACGAATCGTATACGTTATTGCTCTAATGTGAGTTTCAATTTTAACTATTGTGAAATCAGAGATATGAACATAATCCAAAATCTTTATAATATTCTATGCTTTTCTGGTTTCCTGATTAACTCAATTGTGTAGCAATTTCACTAGAGAGATCATAACTAATAGAAGAGGAAAGATATACTAAAGTTTTGGGTATTGTAATTTTGTATATATTCTGCAAAGTTCTAAGCTTTAGACCTGGTTTAGTTGCTAAAGCACCAAAATATCATTAGAAAACCAAAAACCATTATCATCTTGTAGTTTCTTTAACCTTTTTTGCTTTAAAACATGTATCTTTAGAACTTCAATGTATAAGCTGAGTCTTTTCAGTAGGATCTGGATAATATACTAAATATTATGTATCTAGTGAAAGAAAAGTTTGTAGTTTTGAGTTTAGTTATTTTAAAATGTTTGTGAAAAATCAAAGTTTAAGCTATGATAAGCTCAAGTTCGTTTTTTTTTTGATGCTATGAAAGGACCAATGTGGTGATGAATCCATGAAATGAGTACTACTGTAGTTGAGCAGCCAAGAATTTAGCTTAGGTTTCAATTTATGTGATATTGAAGACTAGTATATTATTCTTAACTTCTCTCAAGTGTATTTTACTTTTTGTGTTCTAATACTCGTCGATCTTTTGGGGTCTTTGTATGTAGTTCAGATATGTTTAAGTATTTGGATTCTGATTTTTGAGTTAAGCTCCATCAACTATTAAAAGTAGCATAGTCTTGTTTGTTATTAGTAGTCTGAACTTTCCGATTTTTGTGTATATGTGCCAGTTTCTCTGTGAAGTTTGAAGCAATGTTCCTAACTTCTTGTTAAGCCATGGTTCTCTGATGAAAACTGTTGAACATAATTTAAAAAACTTTGAGTAGAGTTTCTTTCATCTAATTTCATTTGTAGAAACTCCATAATTCGCTAAACAAGCTTAAGAATTTCAAATTTTGGATCTTAACAGGGCTGATCAAGTATGGATGAGGAGGCATCTCGGACTGCAAGAGAGTCGCTAGAGCTTGTGTTTCGCATGTCAAACATCTTGGACACTGGACTAGACCGACATACTTTGTCAGTTCTTATAGCTCTTTGTGATCTTGGTGTTAACCCTGAGGCTTTAGCTACTGTTGTGAAGGAGCTTCGGCGTGAGTCTATCCCCGAGTCTGCCACAACAATACCGTCATAATTCCAACTTCCTCTATACACTGATCAGGTATTGAGAATTTTCTCGGTTTAACGATGATTAATCGAGTCTATGCCCGAGTCTGCCTCTTTCTGTTTTTTTCCACATCTAGTCAAATGTTCTATATCTACCCAACGAAATTTACGTTGCAGATATGCAAATGGGTGATAACGAAAGTAAAGGAAGTTTGAGATTCTACAAATCTTGGTGTTGGTATGTGAAATGTTTCTACTTTTTGTATGATTAGAAGAAATCTGTGGATGAATTGTAATTTCTTTTATTTGTATGATTAGAAGAAATTTGTGGATTAACTATAACTTGTTTTATTTGTATGAGATTGAACCTTTATTTGAAAGCCAATGTTAAAAGCAGAGAGCACAAGCACGGGAACAAACTCTGCAAGCTACACGAAGCTGGCTTTAAATCTCAAAACTGTTTCTTTTTTAAGAACCAAAAAGATTGAAGAACAAAATTACTAAAGGAAGCAGTAAGTATATATATACACATGGAACCAAAGTGATAAAGCAAAGTTGTATACCCAAACACAAATGGTTAGCTTATCATGATTTACCAAAAAAGACGCTTTAGTCTTCAAACTCACTCATCTCACATTCATCATTCTCCACAACTATATAACTGAAGAATAATCTCACTCACTCACTCACACTAAACACTCTTTTTCACCCTCTATAGTTTGCCAAAATCAGGCATGCGTCACAAATTAGACTTTAGATCGTAGCCAAGGGACATCCTCGAGGAGGATTTAATCGCGTCTTCAAAGCAATGAGCCACGACATTAAACCTTTTAGTTAGTCTGGTGTTGTTACCTTTAGGTTTAGCAGTCTGGTAGAGAGCTTGCAGAAGAGAACTTAGTCAAAGACCTGCACGAGTCATTACGGCTCATTAACAACCCAACAACCGAGCTACTTGATGCATTTCCCGGGCTAAGAAGCATGTGTGTATATCTTGAGTGGAGAGAACGAGGCAGAGAACCAAGGCGAGGTGAGTTGTAAGATCTTTGAGAAATCGAGTTCCTAAGATCTACTGAACTTCGGCTAACTGGTATAGCAAGAGTACTACGGTATGAACCGTTTTGGAAGCTTGTGCTAGAGCGAGAATGTGCGAGGTACATAGGGACTGTGTGTGGCTGCATTGAGGATGTTGATGGTGAAGAAGAGTCTATTCTAATAGATATTGGTAGATCATGAGATGACTGAAAAGGAGTTGAGGAAGATGATGATAAGAGAAAAGATGGCGTCGGGGTAATGCCAGGAGATAGTAAAGGTGTGCACTCTGAAGCGGTTCTTGCATCGCGTTTGCAAACCGGGCAAAACGATCTCCTTTGTCCAAGCCACAAATCTATACATCCAACGTGAAATTCTACGAAAACAACAACGACGACAACCAATTACGAATGTTTAAATTATTACTACTTTGAAGTGAGTCAAAGTACTTACTGTGATTACAAGGTAGGATTCTTAGCTTGTCTCCAATACGATAATCCTCTATACATATAGCGCATAAACTAGAAGTAGATGCTTCTCCGCAAACACCATTAAATATAGTAACAGGCATGTGTCTTAACATCTTTTTGTCCATACGAGTAAAATCGTAGCCACCATTAGCCACAATACGCCAGCGCCTAACTCGATGCCTACGAACAAAGAAGCAAGTGGCGAGCACAGCAGACATTGCAAGCAGAAATATGAAAGAGATAGCCATGATTGACCATGCTGAAGTCTCAAAGCTTGGGATAAGCCAAACTTTAAACTCAGTACGACCCACATATTCTTTAAGTACTTCCCCAGTTGCTTTGGAAACAAACATCGCATATATAAACACACCAGAGGGATTCCCCGCCACTACAATAGAGTCACAAGATCATAAGCCATCGCTATTACGAGTAAGTTTGAACCAGATTACGATAGTATGAAGAATAAACTCGATACCAAAAAACACTCCAAATCAAAGAACCTTAAGATGAACTCGATTTCCTAATGTCTATCACCCAGCCCCGAAACCACAGATTGTAATATAGTTTCGCCCCAAGTGTGTGAACTCTAAGCTTTGCTTAGGGTACTTTTCCAGTCGAGCTAACGATAATTACTCTATCTAAGTTTTAACTAACGTATAATAACACGTCTATGCAACAAATCAAAACAAGAAACAATACCAAGCATAAGAGATAATGACACAAAGGCGAGTGAGAGAGAGATGTGTTTACTTGATACTAAGAATCCATAATCTTCATAATCATAAACAATGGCAGCTTTATATCCCGCCTTTTGCGCATTTCGAATTTTATATTCGAAACTACAACCACCGCGGATAATCAACAGATATTGAGGAGATAAAATTGATCCTTTTGTAACATTCACAGTATTAACCAAATTCGAACAAGCATCAAGTGGCTCTGCTATGGACAAAACTCCACCTTGATCCGATCTTTTAATCATCGGAGCTGCAAAAAAACATTAATTTAATCATCATTTCATAATAATGCTATCATCAGAAAAAGACCCAATTTCTCAAATTTAAATTGAGAACATTTCTAATAAAACATAACTGGAAAAGACAATAAATTTTCAAACTTTACTACAACTAATCTTATAATGATCAAACCCTAATTCGCAAATTTCACAATTTGATTCTATACTTAATCAAAGACTTTTGAAATTTAAGAATAAATAGTCCGATTGAAGTGAGATTTTGGATGAAACAGTGAAATAGAACTTACTGAAATTGGCTTCGACGTCCTCGAATGAGAGAGATGTGTTCATTCCGATTAACATAACTTTTGCAGAAGCCAAGTGTGATATTAGCAATAGAGAGAAGATTATGATCGATGTGCGATTCATGTTTCGTTGAGGTTAAAAATCGAATTAAAGTAAGACGAAAAATGAATTTAGTATCGATGAAAACGTAGACCAAAGAGAGACAATGAATCGCAAATTTTGAAAAGTCTTTTAGTGTTTTTGTGGAAGAAACACTTTAGAGCTTTCATAGAGGCGAGTTTAAGACCAATGACTCTGTGAATACCTGAATCGTTCAGAGTTTGTCTTTTTTTTTTTTGGTATTAAGTATTAACAGTATACTTAGGAAATATTCGGAAAGTACCCAAAAGATTCGTTTTGCATCAAAAAGACCTAACCTAATTTCACATAAAAATATATAATCTATTTCCAATTTTCTAAATTAATTTAGTAATTTAATAACAAGTGTAAACAAACTAATAAAATATATGTAATACATTGTATTTAACTTTTTATTTAATGATTTGATATATATATAAAAAAAAAGTAAATTAGGAGATTGGATTTATTTGTGAAATAAACAGTTGCATTTTTGGGGATAAAACTTTACACTAATTCATTCTTAACCCTATTTTGTTTGGGATGCAAGTCAAAGTTAAGCCTTAATTGACTACCTAATCAAACATTAACTTTCTGATTAAAGTGAACTCGTAATACAGTAGAACTTCTATAAATTAATACTCAATAAATTAATAACCTCTCTAAATTAATAAATTATTCCGTTCCTAAGTTGGGCCGGTATAATAATTGACACATTTCGATAAGATAGTAAGATAATAATTTTTTTGAAATCTCTATGTAAATATATGGTTCCATTAATAACATAAATTAATAATCATATAAATTTATTTTATATATATAAGATATTTTAGTGAAATATGATTCTAATGTTGTTTATTTATTCGTAAATTTCTAATTTTTTTGGAGTTTATCTCTATTTTTCTTAAAATATCAAAAATATATGATATTATCTTCTCAAATTGCATCAAAAATTATTAAAAATTTTATATATGCAATAATTATTTCCTAATGTGTAAATGCATTAAAACACATCAAAGTATTGTCTTCATTTTTTTACTATTTATATAATATTTTTTAATTTAGAAAAACTCTCTATAAATTAATAATTATTAATTTATCGATTAATTAATAACCTCTATAAATTAATAAAATTCTCTGGTCCCAACATTATTAATTTATAGAGGTTTTACTGTATCTAAAAATCTCTTTGAGCACAAGAATTCAAAATAGAGCATTAAATAACATATGATAGCATTAACAACCTGAAAATATAGTACAAGTTAAATTTCAAAACCAAGTTAAACGTTTAATAACATATTGAATATCTCTTCAATCAAATGTGAGTTTGCATGATGTTGAACCTCTAGAAGAAAGTAACAACTCTTCGATCACCTCAAACTTTTTCTTTGGGTCAATCCATGAGAGTCCCAAGATTGTGGCAGTCTTTAAGACACAAGCATTTCTCAATATATATTTAGCCAGATTGATCTCTTTATACCACCCATTGACCCTTGTCCACTTGAAAGTTTACAAACTCCATAACAAACATTCAGGAACCTTGTCCACTTAAATTAGGAGAATCTTTGAGCAACCTGCCAGCAAGTAACTTTGGCCAACGTGACTCACATGGACATAGCTTCAAATGTTCAAGCTGGTGAAAAACAATGCCTCTATCTGAAACATAATACCTCTCCGTCGATGAATTCTAAGCATAATGAAGCCTCTTAACACATGTGACTGGTCGGATAAAATTCTTGATAAACTTCTCTATCTGAAGGAATCTAGAATCGATATATGCTTCCTCCAAGCTAGGCATATTTTCAATAATAAAGGAGGGATCACAGTATTCAAAATCACTATAATAAATACCACTATCACTATAATTATCGCCATCACTAGCACTATCACTATCATCAGTTCATTACTACTATCATAATAATCCAGAATTTCAAAATACTTCAACGAAGGAGTATTAATCACAATTTCATTATTATAGCATTCCATATCTAACTTCAGACTTAGTCTCTGCAAAGATGTAATGATTACAATCAGTTTTTCCCAACTGTTATATTCGCATCGTTCCACAACCAGATATCCTCAAGAACAGGACAATTAGATCAAAGCCGTTGAAAATATATTCCAGCTGAGTATGTCACATGTCGAAGGTGCAATGTTCTCAAAGAAGGGAGACAAAAAAAAAACGAGGAACAACCATTAAAATCCTCCCTTCGAGTTTCATTTATACAAACTACTCGGTAGTAATGCATTAGGCTTGCACTTGCGCCAACAATACCTAACACTTAGCTCACGAACATTTCGAGAAATTGCAATTGCAAGTTTGCAACCCAAAATTTTATATCTTCAGGTTGAAATGCTGCGGAGCCTAACCTGAGACGCAAGCTATCAATGACTGGAGCTCTATGTATTGGCAGATTCGTGTCAATAAAGCGTCGCATCTCCTCGCTTATTGACCGTAAACAATTGATTCTAGTGACATCCTGCTTGGGTAGGATCCAAGAAATGCTCAATATTTTGAAAGAAATGTCATTAACATCAAACTCAAGTTTTGACAACCCATCCAAAGATACTCACATCGCTTTGACAAAACGCTTGTGCTAGGAAATCTCAAATTGTTAAATGTCGAGGATGAGTCTTTTGTGTTGGTTTTCTTCATATATGAAGGAAAACAAGAGAGCTTAAACGTTTTTTTAACCTTAAACTCTATTTTGGTCCAAGTTTGGATTAAATATTCTTGACACCTTTTTATTGTTTATAGGAAAAAAAAGATAGGTTTACTTATGTTACAATTTGCTATACGCTTTAAATGTATCTCCTAGACGTTCACTAATTAGTTTTTTAGTTGTCGATTAAATATCTTCTTTATTATTGGAGACTTGAATGGCAAGGCACCTCCGCAAGAAATCTTCACACTTTCCCGATTCTTATGGAACATAGTCTCTGGTCTTTGATTAATGCATTATGCATGTTAAGATAATTCTTCAAACATAACTGTATCTATATACAAATATATTGCAGATATAAAGTACAATCTGTAGATTCTGAACTGTATATAATGGTTTAAAGGAAAATCAGAAAGATTAACAAAACAATCCTAGAAATTGCAACAAAGAAAAACAAATGGGCCCTATTTGAATGGGCCTTTGCGGATCACATCTTTGCTTTATACCTTTAAGCTCTCAATTCCACTACGGTAAAATGCAAGTTTTTAACATGTGGAAGACTGCCACTCTGCTCAATGCCTGTATGTCTTCGTATTGTATGTTTTTTTTCATAGAAAATCATTCCTTGATTTAGCTAGTCAAAAAACTAATTTACAAAAAAAAACCTCATAAATTAAAGTTTTAGAAGTTTGGGCTAAACAGTCAGTCTGAATATAAAACGAATGGAAAAAATCCACCGGAAACCGACATGCAAGTCGGCAATTGCTTCTCTTTGCAAGGCCCATGAGCTGATCCATATAGTCGCAAGGATTAACGGGACGGACATGGACATGTGATTAGCTCTCTGCGGTCTTCGGCGGGCTGACCCGCGGCGGTTGGAGAAAACGACGGTCTTTGGTGAACTCGCCCAGGCGGTCGCGGACTCGTCCGTTTGATAGTTCTAACTCCGATCAACGCATGTATGTCTTCGTATTGTATGTTTTTTTTTTCGTTTAAAATCATTCCATGATTTAGGTAGTCAAAAAAGAATTTACAAAAAAAATCTCGTAGATTAAAGTTTTAGAAGTTTGGGCTAAAATGTCAGCCTGAATAATAGACGAATGAAATATATATATATATATATATATATATGTAGCGTGGGATTTTAATGTTTGTGAAAAGTTTTCTTCGAACAATTTAGATTACATGTTAACAATACTAGTACAAAGTAATAAGCTACATGTCATACTCACGCTTATGAATAGTTGAACATGTATGTTGTGAAGTAAATCTTTATTAGTTTATGATAATATGTTAAGATCATGATGATATAATTTATTAATGTTTTGGTAAATTTATGATATATATTGACAAGAAAATATTATTTTTAAAATCAGAAAGGGGCTGCATATAATTATAGAAATGCATGTATATATGTTGTTTTAAAATAATGAAATTTTGTTCCTTCAATCTTTTTATATATTATAAGGGGTAGTCTGGCTCGAAATGAAGCTGATTAATCGTCCTAGATAAATATAATTGAATTGATGCTATGTCCCCAAACTTTCGTTTAAATTGAATTTGACAAAACAACCAATATCAATATTCTTTTAGTAGTCTTTATCACCAAACCACATTGTTTGCTTTTTTTCCCCCTTAATCTTACTAATTAATTATTTTGAAGTATTTTATTAGATAATTACGGATTTAATTTTGTTTATTTCATTTTTGTCAATCAGACTTTGTTTTAAAATATACTCTAGTATAGCTAAAAAATACTATGTTTTAAATTACACGACATGCAATTATATTCACAAACTCACATGCCGTCTAGTTTATAATATTGCCCAAAAAGAGAAATTCAATTGATAAGAATGGTCTTCACGACGATGAAGTTTGCAACTTGTGGGTCGTGCAGTGCAATGCAATGCAAAGCTGCCAAAGCCGTGTGAACTCAACCCACCATTTATATGGAGAAACTGGTTTTTGTCCACTCACTGGGACGTGTCACATGTGTGTATGTGCATGCATGTCGGTGAATTGTTTATATATATTTCCAAACATATATAGAGCTTCTTGTCAAATAAGTGAAGAAAAAAAACAAAATGGTTCTGACTTCTGAGTTAAGACATGAAACTTTGGTCAAAAAATAAATGATATATTTAATCATTACTTTTTTGTTTGTAAAAAATCTATAGTGGATGACTATATTATATAATATCATGTTTTTATATAAAACATATGCAATAAAATGCATACATATTTACGGAAATGCGATACACGATTTTGCCAATTTTTACTTTTATCAATGTTTATTTGACCTAATAATCCAAATAAATAAAGACAAACTTTAACATCAATCTATGTGTGATGGACACTGGTATTACATTACATAATGTTAATTTCGTAAATTCGTTAATGCGCTCGAGTCTCGATACCACTTGGTATGTAAAAATACAACATATAGTCAATTGGTTTATTTAGGTAATTTATCTGTGGTAGATTTGTTAAAAAAAAAAAATATATATATATATATATATTACAAAATTGTTTAAAACATTTTGACAAAATTAGAATATTTTTTCTATTGTAAAATGCATAAAATAGCTTCACAGTCCCTACCTCTTTATAAATTTTGTTTTCCATCCATTCAATTTAATTGTAATAGTCGGTTGATAAAAATAAAATAAAAATATATAAATGCTATTGGTCACGAGAAAATAAAAGAGCAATGATAATAAAAATAATAATTGCAGAAGACGAAGACGAGTCAATACATAAATAAAACTGAAGCTTTTGCCCCTATCATCTTCCACCTTTAAAGTCTTTCAAACAAAACCCAAAAAAATCGAATCTTTCAAATCCAAGAAAATGGAGAAACCAAACCCTAGACGACCCTCAAACAGTGTTCTTCCATACGAAACACCAAGATTGAGAGATCACTACCTCCTCGGCAAAAAGCTAGGCCAAGGTCAATTTGGAACAACATATCTCTGTACAGAGAAATCATCAACAGCTAATTACGCTTGTAAGTCAATCCCTAAGCGTAAGCTTGTGTGCCATGAGGATTACGAAGATGTATGGCGTGAGATTCAGATCATGCATCATCTCTCTGAACATCCTAATGTGGTTAGAATCAAGGGTACTTATGAAGACTCTGTTTTTGTTCACATTGTTATGGAGGTTTGTGAAGGTGGTGAGCTTTTTGATAGGATTGTTTCAAAGGGACATTTTAGTGAGAGGGAAGCTGCTAAGTTGATTAAGACTATTCTTGGTGTTGTTGAAGCTTGTCATTCTCTTGGTGTTATGCATAGAGATCTCAAACCTGAGAATTTCTTGTTTGATAGTGCTGCTGATGATGCTAAACTCAAAGCTACGGATTTTGGTTTGTCTGTCTTCTTCAAGCCAGGTTCTTTGATTCTCTCTCTTCCCTTTTTGTTTTGATTATTACAATCTTGGAATCATTTGGTTTGACTTGATTGGTTCTTGATACGGTTTTAAGAAATGGTCTTGTTTTGGTTTCTTGATTCAAGAAATGGTCAGACTATGTTTGTTTGAATGGTCAATTTAAGGAAACATTGAGTGATGGTAATCACAAGGTTTCATTATATGTAATATATGCTTATGCAGTGATGGTATCAGGCTAGTATGTATCTAGGAAATTTCACTGCTTATCAAAAATGTCAGTTTTGTTATATTTTTCTTAATTTGTTGATTTGATTTCTTCTTTATACACTATCAAGAAATGTCTTGTTTTGTTTCTTGATCGAAAAATGGTTAAACTCTGCTAAAAATGGCAGTTCTTGATATGCTATGTGCAAAATCTTTTTCGTTGAATGGTCCATTCAAATTTGCTGCTTGATCATTGTTAGGGAAACATTTATTTTCTTAATCAGGCTTTGACATTTAGCTGAGATATATGAATGTGTTGGTTGCAAGGTTTTGTTATGTGTGTAACATATGCTTATGCTTACGCAGCAATGCTATTAGCTAGGATGTGTTAAGCCAATATTTACTGGTTAACAAAATTGTCAATTGTGTTGTTATTTTGCTCTTCAGGGCAATATCTGTATGATGTAGTTGGAAGTCCGTATTATGTTGCACCTGAGGTTCTTAAAAAGTGTTATGGACCAGAGATAGATGTTTGGAGCGCCGGTGTTATCCTTTACATCTTACTAAGTGGAGTTCCTCCTTTCTGGGCAGGTAAGTTTATGAAAGCCAGTACCTTTGTTATTAGCAAATCAAGCACATTGGTTATGTCATTTATGCATCCATGTCTAATTTGTTTGCAGAAACTGAGTCAGGAATCTTTAGACAGATTTTGCAAGGGAAGATAGATTTTAAATCTGACCCGTGGCCTAGTGTCTCAGAAGGTGCTAAAGATTTGATTTACAAAATGCTTGATAGGAGCCCGAAGAAACGTATTTCTGCACATGAAGCATTGTGTAAGTTATTCTTAGTGATTGTTTTTCTCTCCTCTGGCATGTATAAGATATGAGAATTGAGTTTTCTTCTGGTGATCTTATTAGGTCACCCGTGGATTATTGATGAACATGCTGCACCAGACAAGCCTCTTGATCCAGCAGTGTTGTCTCGACTAAAGCAGTTCTCGCAAATGAATAAGATCAAGAAAATGGCCTTACGGGTAAGAAAAGTTGTAGTTCTTGAATCTAGAAGCTCATTTGCTTAAATCAAGAACTGATTTTCTCGGTTAGGTAATTGCTGAGAGACTCTCGGAGGAAGAAATCGGTGGTCTGAAGGAATTGTTCAAAATGATAGATACAGACAACAGTGGAACAATCACATTTGAGGAGCTCAAAGCTGGTTTGAAGAGAGTTGGATCTGAACTGATGGAATCAGAAATCAAGTCTCTTATGGATGCGGTATTATACCAAAACATAAACCTCCTCTTTTAGAATATCGATGCTGCACTGGTTATAGGAATCATGAGGCTTAAACGGTGGTCTTTTGTAGGCGGATATTGACAACAGCGGGACGATAGACTATGGTGAATTTCTAGCAGCAACATTACACATTAACAAGATGGAAAGAGAGGAGAATTTGGTGGTTGCGTTTTCGTACTTTGATAAAGATGGTAGCGGTTATATCACCATTGATGAGCTTCAACAAGCCTGCACAGAGTTTGGTCTCTGTGACACTCCTCTTGATGACATGATCAAGGAAATTGATCTTGACAATGTAAGAAGCCTTCATGATCATTTTCCTTCTGTCTTGTTTCTTAGTGAGTTTGGGTAAAAACTGATGATGAAATGCACGGTTTGGTTAGGACGGGAGGATTGATTTCTCAGAGTTTACTGCAATGATGAAGAAAGGAGATGGAGTTGGGAGGAGCAGAACAATGAGGAACAACTTGAACTTCAATATAGCTGATGCTTTTGGAGTCAAGGACACGAGCACCACTGCACAATCTGATGATTCACCGAAATGATTATTATCATCTATACACATTTTGGAACTGGGAAATGAGAACCAACAAAGGATAAACTTTCTAAATTTTGTTATACTTTTTGCTTCATAATTATTCAAAGAACCATTATATGATCAGAATTACCAATCTTTTGGTCAAAGCATTGTCCTCAAAGCATTTACATAATCATGTTACTACATAAGTCAATAGACTGCAGAGTCAGATCTCTAAATCAAGATTCAATGTACAAAGCCAATCGTGGATTCAAGATTCAGTAAACTAGCTAGACAAACAATTACTACAAAGGGAAGGTTTTCGAATCGAAGAGAAAGTGATAAACCAATCGAAAATCCAAAAGTTAGCTGTTTGAAGCTGTGATGTTCCGGAAACGATCCTCTTCCTTAGCAATGAGCTCATTAACACCATTGACACGCGAATATATGGTGCTGCTCAATCAATATCTATATAAATATATTTATGCTATTCGGTCTTCACTTGTATACTCTCTTTCTCTTTAGGAGTGCAGGGAATATGGAGATGGATCCAATGAGGAACAGCACTGACAGAGTCTTGAAATCATACAGATCCTTTACTGATCTGAGATCACCAAGAGCGAGACCAGCCTGTGTACATGAAACAATATGTTTGACATTAGCATCTGTTTAATGTTAAAGAACCGCAATAAGACATCAAACTAGAGACTCACTCTAACGGTGATGTACGAAGCTGGCATAAGACCAACTAGAGTAGCCAAAAAGAAGATGTGAAAGGGTATGTCAACGATTGGAGAAGACAAATTGATGAAGAGGTTTGGTAGTGTTGGTGTTATCCTCAAGAACAGCATGTAGTTTAGCAGCTTATCTCTTCTCTTCGCAATCTGAACCAAAAGCATTGAAAGATTTCAAGGCACTAATCCTTAAGAACAAGCGACATTGTTTACGTGAATCGACCACAAGAGACCATACCTCGGCTTGGAAAAACCGCAACTTTTCAGGCCATAACCAGCAAACAAGAGGCCTTCCGACCAATTTTGATAAGAAGAAACAAGAACAAGCCCCAGCTGTTGCGTTGAGAACAACAAGAACAAAACCTCTAACCACACCAAAAAGAGCTCCAGCAAGCAATGACATAAAGATTGTTCCAGGGATCATAAAGGTTTGCATAAAGATATACGTCGAACAGTAACCTAAAATGAATCTTGCTTGATACTCACTTGCATAAGAACCAAGATTATCCCTGCAAATATTCATATCAATGTATCATCGTACAGGTAAGTCCCAAGCAAATCACATAATAAAAATCATGTCCTTAAGATAATTTACTACTCTCTAAACACATTCAACATCTTGTAAAGATCCAAATTTTCAATTTGGGTTTTTAAATTAAGATTATCTCTGCATATGATCAAGTCAATGTATCATCATAAAGCTAATTCTAACCACATAACATATAAAAATCAAGTCTTTGAGCTAATTTGAAGCTCTCTAAACACATTCGAAATCTTGTAAAGATCAACACTTTCAATTTGGGTTTAAAATTAAGCTTATCTCTGCATATGTTTCACATCAATGTATCATCATAAAGCTAAGTCCAACCACATACCATATAAAAATCATGTCTTTAAGCTAATTTTCTGTTCTCTAAACCAACTCAAAATCTTTGTAAAGATCCAAACTTTCAATTTGGGTTTTCAAATTAGAATTCAGATTCAAAAGAGATATTACTAAAAAGCTAAACAATTTTAAGTTTCAACCTTAGAAATAAAAAGAGAAGAATCATAATCTCACTTAAGCAATCGGAGATCGGAGATAGTTCTAGGAAGTTTAAGCTTGCCGTATTCAGCTGATGGCATGGTGAGGTAAATACACAAAAGTCCGGTGGTGAAGATGAGGAAGACGGTTGAAAACACGGCGAATTCCCACCGTGAGAGAGGAAATCGCTCCGATTTGGTTCGTTTACCCGTCGGTGAGTCATCGTTTAGGATTCCTTTAGCTGCCGACGATGCGGCGGCGCTCTCTTCGTCTTTTACGAGTAGTCTTCCTCCGCCGTCACCTGTTAAATTCCGAGGTGCCGCCATTATTGGAATGCTCTCTTCCTAAGGGAAACTCAATTTTGAAGGAATTGAAGAATTTTAATGAACAAATCTAAGGTTTTAACTTTTATTTTGTTCTTTCTCTCAGCTTTATGTTTTGTGTCTTTTTTTTCTTCTTCTTATATAGTATTTGTTGGAAATGGGAATTTCAGACGTAAAGACTTGAAATTGGAACATAGTATATGCTTTCCTCTCTCTTCTTGCTACCTATTTCTTTGGTCAAATCTTGATTCCCTAAAAGAGGACCTTCCGCTTGATTCAGAAGGTTCACAAACTTCAAAAAACTCATGGTAATGTATATATTTTTTTAAAGTATTTGACAAAAACATTGAGTGCTTGGTATATAAGAATATTGAAATGTTGTGAATATTGTGATTAAATTTTGGACTTATGATTTTTCACTTACAAAATGATAATTTTTTTACCTACTAGTTATTGTGTTAGGATTTAGAGGCTCAAAGACGATGAGATTAAAAGTTTAAACCTTTAACAAGCTAAGATATAAACTGTTTGATGTGTGGAAGTACTCTTGGCATATTGGTTGAGGGTTTAAAAAAAATTTCTACACCAGGGGCTCGAACCTTTTTCAGAAGTTATAAAGTGTTGCAAATAGAGTCGTCTATCGTGGTCTTATATGTTGCAAGAAGAATTTTTCCATCATATTCATAGGGATGTCGTACCTACATAATCGTCCATCTAGATCTGAGTGTTGCAAAAAAAAGCATGTCCATCATGGAAATGTCGTACATGAAGAACTGCTTGTCGAAAAGAATTTACGTCGTGGAATCATCATTTAAAGAAGTTGTTCATAGTAATCACATTTACTGTCAGATTATCGAGTAATCATCATATTATGATTATATAAGATATCTCCAATAATAATGATGTAATAGATATCTCCAATAATAATGATGTAATAGATGAAAAAAACAAAAGAACAAAAACTGTTTGATGTCGAAAACAGATTTTATGTTAAAACTGAGATTTGCAGAAAACAAAATAAGGAAAGATTAAAAAGAAAAGAGAGAAGGAGAAGATGAGAGCACACACATTTAAGGTAGGAGTTCATGCCCATTAACAAAGGTTGCTACGTCTTCCCGAGATTCATGCTCAGACTCCAATAGAAGGAGAACATATATACAAAAGTTATAAGTGATTCAATCTTGTTTACTACTCATAAACTCACTCTTTGTATCATTTTTTGTTCTAGTGAGAAAACTTATCCCAAATTTTATGCTTTCTACATGCTTCTTGATATGCTCAAATTTATCTTTAGAGCTACTCTCTCAAATCAAGAGATCATTGTAGTACTTAGGGATCAAATCCACAGAGATTCACGCTCACACAATAGATTATTCAGTTTCGAATTAAGGTAAACAAGATAAATTGTAATTAAAATAAAACAATAAAACAATTAAATAAAGTTGTAAAATAATTGAGAAAAAAATTAAGTTTAAAAAATTCTCAAGTAATTTAGAATTGCAGGTTAAATAAATTAACCTCTACATTTCATTCATATTTTGAAACACATTAATAAAATGTATATTTGAATAAGTGATGTGGTGACTTCTAAGAGCATACGCAATTGGGGTTTCTCATCTTCAAGTGTGAACACATTTTTTAAATTATAATAATATTTAATTAAAAAATACATTAATTAGCCAATTATAGAAAGCCACTTGTAAGAAAGCTTTCAGATACTTCTCTAATAAGCGACATCTCTTACCTTCTCACCTTCTTTTTCTATTCTTTTCATTTTTTATTGCAAAGAGACGGTAAGCGTATCTCCTGATGTATATGCTCTTAGAAAGTGGAGTTTACAAAAAGTTCATACTGAAAAACTCATTATCGATGGCAGGTTCCTCTAACTAAAGTTAAACTTCTATAAATTAATAATATTAGAATTAATATATTTTATAATATTTTATAGTATTTTATTAATTATCGAGTTTATTAATTTATAGAAATGATATTTGGGTCAAAATATCATTTTGAAACCGGAAAAAATTATTAATATTAAAAATTATAGAATATTAATTTATAAAAGTTTAAATGTAGTTAGTTTTCGAGAACTAGAAGAGTGTTGATTTTATTTTTAGTGAAAATTGAGTTTGGTTTTTGAGAACCAAACTTTGGGCTTAATTCAATTTATGATGTTGGTTTTTGATGATATATAAAAAATTATTAACCTAATTTTGCCAAACGAAAGCAAAAAAAGAAAAAAAAAACAATTTTTGAAGGTAAGAGAAAAAGAAAAACATATCTAATTTTAGGCATAATTCAGTTCATGATGTTATTGGCTGAGGGTTAAGTGAGATTGTATAAAACACTATGATAATATTCAATCGTTAAAAGAAAGAGTAAAACAAATCTGTCAAAAAAAAATCTAGAGAAGGTTTGGATACTCAGAACAAACCATGATCTGATTGATTTTTTGGGGTATCTTTGTGAGTTAGTAGTCTTAAGATTCAACGGAAGAGATTTTGTTATACTGTTAGTTTGAGACGTATCTAAGTTAATCGCGGATGTTTTTGTCAGCAAATTGATAATTTTTCAGCAGTATGTGTCTTAAGTGTTTGAAAAATCCAATTGTGGGTTTTTTTTTCTGGGTTTGAGTTGAACTTTTTTGCATGTGTTTTTAAATCTTGCAAAAAATCAGCTCAAACCGAGAAGAATTCATCGTTAGATTTTTCAAATATTAGAGAAATATGCTGCTGAAAAACTATCAATTTCATCAAGTTAGATTTTTATTCAAAAACACCAAAACCATACTATTATTATAAAATATAAAGATGTTCATCATGATTAATAAAGAAAAATAATAACAAAGCACTAAATAATTATTCAAAAACAAATATATTTCGAACTAAAATGTTGATTCATGCATTAAGTTCATCACATAAGTTTTTTTTGGTAAACATGTTAAGTTTTTATATCATTTTAAGTTCTTTTTAACAGAATTACAGAAATATCCAAAAAAAAAAAGCAGAAATACCACAAATCAACAACAACTCGAATCAAACAAGATCCAACATACAAAAGTGAAGAAGACAGAAAAGCCAGTGAAGCTCGAAAACTCAACAAACTCTATTGGTCTAGCAAAGCTTCCAAACAGAGAAGCCACTGAAGCTCGAAAACTCATCACGTAAAATTGTATGAAGTAGTGGGACAAACTGCAAAATACTTGCTTGAACTCGTAGATCTTCTGGATTAACTCTATACATATTATAGAGTTTCTTCAACATGTCCAAACGGTATTTTACTTGAGACTAGTTCAAATCAATCCCAAACTGGTTGTTTATATTCTTAAGTAGATTTTCTCTATAAGGACCACTTATATTTTTTTTCTTTGTTTTTTTTTTGTTTCTCCACAATCACCCATTGAAATAGTGCACAAGTAATCTCGTTTGACGAAGTATATATAATACAAAAAGATCACAAAGCCATAAACGTAACGGATGTTGACAAAATTTCAATGGAATCTAATATGTCTATGCACGAAACTTATAATCAACTCCATTGTTCTAAATTATCACCTATCAATAATTAAACCTAATATATGAGAACTTCGAGTCATTTTACATTTAGGGCTTGATTGTTCTATGGTAAAAATCAAGTGTAATTAGGAACAATATAAAGTATGAACATAACCAGAGTCATGCCCAGGTTCATAAAGGCTTAAGGCGATTTTAGAAAATGGGACCTTTCTAATATAATTTTTATTTTAAGAAAATAAATGTAATATAACTTTGAAACAAAATATCTTATTAAAAAATCTAAAAAAACTAAGACATAATCTTTGGAACGGTGATACACCAGTGGAAGAAGAAGATCGACCATCGACAACACGGAAGTTCACGAAAGAAGACACTGAAGATTCATTTTATTAAAAAACAATGAGACAGCAGCATACTTGTAAATCGAACTTGGGTTAAAGGTATTTCGAGAGCTCAATTAACCACTATAATACTTGTGTTTTATAAATTTGGGGGCCTAAAAATTGTACATAATCTGGGGGCTTAAGGCAAAAGCCTTTTTCATTTGCCTTTAGGCACGTCTCTGAATATAACTAATGAATGAAAAAAGTAAATACGATTTTAAGAATTCTTACATTCGTTTCTAGACTATCTTCAGTTTGGTTGGAAGCCATGATTTTGATAGAGAAAAGCAAAAAGTGGGGATTAGGTTAGATAATATTATGCATGACTAACCTTGTATCTATGAATGAGCTAGTATTTCATTATCTGTTTCTATCAGTGTATAAAACATTGATGGCATTCTTAATAAATTATGTAATAATCAATAATGTAATGTTATGAAAAAACAATGATTGATTAACGAGTTCAACTTGAAAAATCTTTTTTTCTTATTTATCATTTTTTGTATCCTTAGAAACACCAATATTCAAAAGTTTGTTTTTATATAATTATTATTATGAAAAATGCACATGAATCGTTGACAATACACACACACACACTAATCAATAGGTTTGTAGAGAAACAAAGTAATGTAATGGTTTAACTATAAACGATGTATTTAAGTTTTAAAAAAACCTCGAGATTTTTAGTGATATTTTAAAATCAGTAGGTTTGTTTGTTATGTGTTTTAAAAGCATAAGTTAGATGCATAAAAATTACCTATTTTTGTTCTAAATGCACCCAAAATACCTATAAAATGCATATCCTCTAAACTTTCTAAACTCTATGCAATTGTACCTAAAAAAAAATATCAATAATGCCATGTGAAAACTATTAAGAGGGAGACTTATACACAAGTTGAGGTCAACACCAAAAATATCAACTGAAGTTACATTTATTATTATTCGTTACACTTTTTTTAGAATGTCTATTGATATCAAATATGTCAAAAAACCCCCAAAAAGAATGGGTCGGATCCAAAGGACAGTCTCGTAACTGCATTTCATGCCACGTCAGACAAACTGTTGCTGATCCACACACACGCCGTCATATAGCTCGGCAGCGCGTGAAATTTCACGCGCCTTCACCTCACCCAGTCAGATTGATTTAAAATGGTTTTAATCGATCTTCTTCGTCAAGTATCGCCAAAACTCAAATCAGTTTGCTTCATTCATACTTCAAATTTCTCCTCACATTCTTCACTCTCTGCGTCTCTATGTATCTACGCACAAGGTAGTGCCGGAGACGTTGACGGAGGAGGAAGAGGCTCGTCGACAATGCTAGAATGGCTCAGTATAGACAATCAGGAACGGAGAGATTTGGAGGTCGTGGCGGTTACAATCCTTATGTCAACGGTGGTGGAGCCTCGTCGGATCACGTAGCAATCGGGATCCGTAACGGCGGTGGAAGTTTCGGAGGAATAACACAGCACGGGAAAACTAGTCGATGGCGACGATCTACTCGGTTGGATAGGAATCGCCGTTTCGGCGTTGGCTCTGTGGTGTTTGTTCTCTGTGTTGTGCTCGTTGTTTGTGTTTCAGTGTACTATTATATCTCCGGTTATACTAATTTCGGCAGATATGATAAAGGTTCGTTGTATGAACGATTCATCTAGCTAGATCCTCTCTAGGTTCAGATAATTTTTGCCTTAGAGAATTTTAGCTGATAGAGAAATTGATCTATTCTCTTACGTTTTGGCAGGAATTGATACATCTGAAGGTGATTTTCTTACGAATGTGTCAAGAACTGATCCATTGAAAATACTTAAGTTTGGTCATGGTTCAGTGTTACATGGACGAGATTCGAGATATTGGGATAAGGATGATAGAAGAAGGGATGAAGATTATAATGAGGATGATGTTGAGGATAATAAATCTGTTGCTGAGGAGAGGTCAGTGTCTGACGTGAAAAAGGATGGATTGCTGCGAAATCCTTTGAAGGGTTCAGATTTTAGGGGGGTTGGTTTTTACAATGAAGCTGGACGTGATGAGCTAAAGAAATATGAAGTAGAGTATCAGGCTTCTCTTGAGAAAGGTGGCCAATTATTGAAAGATAATGGTGAACATCATCAGCTAGTTGATACGGACTCTAATGGAGATGATTCAATTGATTCTCATGATACTCAAGGAGATGAATATGTTGATATGGGGCATGATGGGGATGAAAATGAAGAATCTCACAAATTTAATCAAAGGCATAATGAGGATGATGCTGGAGAATCTCACAAAACTAATCAAAGGCACAATGAGGATGATGCTGAAGAATCTCACAAAGAGAATGCTTCTGAGCTTCGTCATCCCATGACTAAGCATCAGAAAACTGAAAAGGTTAGTGGAGCTACATCAAAAAGGTCACGTGGGAAGTCTTCTCTTGTTGGTATGCTTGGTAAGTCTGGGAAAACATCACAATCTGATACAAAAAGAAGAGCTCGAAGTCACAGATTTTCAGGTAATTGCCTTATAATTAGCTGGGTTCAGAACATATTCTGGATACTTGCTGCTCAGAATTCTCATGTTGCTTAAATTTTCTAGGTATATCTTGTGAGATGAAGCTGTTGAATTCCAGTCAACAAATACAGGAGCCTTTGAACACTCAAAAATTTGCTAGACCTTCCTTACAATACATTCAGATGGAGGATAAACCTGATGGAGAAGAACAGTGGGAGCCTAAATTTGCAGGTCACCAGAGCTTACAGGAACGAGAAGACTCTTTCTTGGTTCAGGACAAGAAAATCCATTGTGGCTTTGTCAAAGCCCCTAAAGGATTGCCAAGCACTGGATTTGACTTGACAGAAGATGATGCTAACTATATCAGTAGATGTCACATTGCTGTGATCTCCTGTATCTTTGGCAATTCTGATCGCTTGAGGCATCCTGCTAATAAAATGGTATGATACAGTCAGCCCTTGATGCATTTTATTGCTGTATTTCTCTTCTTATTTGCACATCTAGGATTTGAAAATTCGTAACTGTTATTCTGTAGAAGTATCGGGTGGGGTACATGGAAATAGCCCATCCTACATACATGGAGACTTTAGACATTTTGTGGCAAATAGATACCCACTTGCTGTGTTTGACCAACTGTTGAACAACATGAACTGAAAAAGCAGTAGTAACCTAATCTTTGGCACCTAGATGATGATGAGGAGCTGACAATTGTGATTGAGTGCAGAATATTAGCTAAATGTATTGGGTTTGCATAAACACATCTCCTGATGTAGATATAATCGCCATAGAACCACAATTGCAAATGCTGAGTTATGTATACTTGAATGCCAGGCATTTGAAATTTTTTGTTTGATGGGTGTTTCCATTATCATGAATACAACCATCTCTTAAAGCTCTATGCCAGGCATTTGAAATTA
Organism: Cardamine occulta; assembly: GCA_028015245.1. Taxonomy (NCBI): domain Eukaryota; kingdom Viridiplantae; phylum Streptophyta; class Magnoliopsida; order Brassicales; family Brassicaceae; genus Cardamine; species Cardamine occulta. Next base: position 9,959,474 of record CM051391.1, read on the forward strand.
GCAGTGGTTCCCCTGACTTGTTAGTAGCTTTTGCTGCATTCATTTTGGCGTGTTATAGTGATAAAAGCTAGTAAAGGCCTAAACATGTCTTAGGAATCTCAATAGCAGATCCTCTGTATGTGGGGTTCTCTGTTCACACGCTGATATCATCAGATGTATATTCATTACTTATGCTAACCTGGGATTTATCTCTTCGTTTAGGTAAGTAGTTTTTCAAGAAACGATGTTTGCTTCGTGGTGTTCGTGGACGAGATTACCATGCAAACACTTTCTGCAGAAGGCCAAGCCCCAGACGGAGCTGGATTCATTGGTTTGTGGAAGTTAGTTGTCGTAAGGAATCTTCCTTATGCAGATATGCGGAGGGTAGGCAAAATACCAAAACTGTTACCACACAGACTTTTCCCATCGGCAAGGTGAGACTCATGTCGTCGGGATAGGTTTCAATAGGCTTAACTAGCACAATTCCGTTCTGCAGTTACAGTTAGCCATAGTTAGAGCGACTAGACAAGCACTTCTCGGCTGAGTATAATTTTTTTTGCTAAGCTACGAATGAGTCAAATTCTGAATATGTTAACGTTTTACTGCTGGAAGTTGTTTTGGTTACCCACCTAAAGCTCTGCAATTCAAAACAGATCTATAGTGAAACATACAGAAACTCATCCGATGTATATTCTTTTAGGTACTCAATCTGGTTGGACAGCAAGTTACGCCTCCAGTTGGACCCCATACTTATTTTGGAATACTTTCTCTGGCGTGAAGGGCACGAGTATGCTATCTCTAATCATTACGACCGCCATTGCCTATGGGAAGAGGTTGCGCAAAACAAGAAGCTGAACAAGTACAATCATACTGTCATTGATCAGCAGTTTGAGTTTTACAAGACTGACGGCCTGACGAGATTCAATGCTTCAGATCCCAATAAGCTTCTTCCCAGCAGTAAGTACTACAAGCCATGACTAAAATCCCGCTTAGGGTGCGTTTTCTGTAGTTAGTGGCCATAACTGCTCATGTTTGCTCATAACATGCATCAGGAGTGATTTGAAAGAAACTGGTCAATATTTACAAACAAAATGACTAGTGTGTTGAGAAGTAACAAAATAGTATTAAACATGATAAATGATTATAAAAATAGATTTTTTTTTCTAACTATTTGCATGTGAAACTATTTTAACAGGTTGTATTTGCATGTGGAATTTCACATTTAAAATTTTGCCAACTGTGTGCATTTGCGTTTAGATCTCACGTGCAAGTTGGTCAAAAGTATCTGATTGCAGTCAACTGTTATTCTAGTCTTCGAATTAAATTTTCATTTTAGGTTAAGAATGGTTATTGCCACCGAACTATGATGCTAATATGGTTGACCAATAGATGTATTCAAAACATTCATATGTTTTTCTTTTCTCACTTTGTGACTCTAATCCTCCTTGCGTATGTTTGTTTGCAGATGTTCCAGAAGGGTCTTTCATAGTACGGGAACATACTCCGATGTCGAACCTATTCTCCTGTCTTTGGTTCAACGAAGTTGAACGCTTCACTCCCCGAGATCAACTGAGCTTTGCATACACCTACCAAAAATTAAGAAGGATGAATCTTGACACTCCATTTAATCTTCACATGTTCAAGGTAAAGATTCATGTTTCAAGTAACCGTCCATGAAACTGTTTTGATTCCTCATTGACCTGCTTGATGCTTATGAAAAAAAATCACTGGATTTGCCTTGCTGCCACTTTTAAGCTGGGTTTAAGGGTAGATAGAGATCTTCTACCTATGGAATTGTGGAAAGCAGAGTTAGTATAGTATGATCTATACGATATAAAAAGTAGTATCAGAGCCGAAAATACGAAACTAGTATCATGGGTCTGTACAATGTGATGAATACGAATGTAATATGGGTTGCATTATCTGTTCTACTTGAATTAAATCCTATGTAGGGAAGTGTCATAATGCAGGTTTGGCTATATTGTTGAGTTAGGTTCATTTTAAGCCTGAGCCCTGAGTATCAGGAAGTAAAATTCTAATTTCTCCCCTTGTGACATTTTTAGGACTGCGAGAGGAGAAAAATCACAAAATTGTTTCGTCACAGATCAGAGGAGAAACGAAACCTTATACAAGCGGCAACACAGTAACACGACCATTTTTTTGAATGCTGTATATTATCGTGGCTGTACTGACTGTGAGTAAGAGTAAAACACCTTTTTTCTCTGAGACCAACACTGTTGTGAAAAGATCAATACACGTTTCAGGTGAGATACATGGTTTAAAGGTATACAAATGTGAGAGACAGAGGTGTTTCAGTTGAAAAAAAGAAAGAAAGAAAGGCAGATTCAGTTCATTAACATTCCGGCTTTACTCGATTCATTAATGCCTTTTGGTTTATTCAATTCATTACTTTCGTAGGCTTGTAGTTTGTATCAGTATGATTGCAACAAAGAACTCATAAAGTTCTGATTGATTATCCTGAAAGCCATCTCAGGTTTGTGGTTCCCCTTTAGTTCCATTTGGATTCTGTATGTTTCCGATTTAGTTACGATATTGGGTATAAAATCAAGGATGATGCTCAAAACATGTCCACAGTTAGTCGGATATCACAAAAACGTGTATATAAAACTGTTTCTTCTGAAAAGTGACAAGTTACATTTCTGAAGAACCAAAGTTTTCAGTATAACAAAAAGATATCGTGAAAAAAATGGCAGATTATATGACCTTGAGGTATAAATGATATATACGTGCATATATATGGCAAAACAATCTTATGAACGAGATGACCTCTCTTGTCTTCGGAGTGGTACAGCTTCAAGATCCTCTTCTACTTGCTTAATCTGACGAGCAGGTCGTGGCGACTTTGCTGACTCTTGGCGTCTTAAACTGAGAATAATGCCTTCCTGCGCAAACCCTTTTCCGTTTTCTGAATGTTTTGGAAGTCGTAAAAGCAGATGATTATCCTCTGATGATAAATCTGCATTTTGATCGCTGTTAGTTATCGATTTCTGGATAAAACTTGAAATGATCATATCCTGCAAAACAAATCAAGAAACAACAAAATGCTTACTTTCTTTAGATTCTTCATCAACCATGTCCTTTGTTTTGTGAAGAAGAAAGGTTCCAGATAAGATTGTGACGAATCCACACAACTCTGTCACGATCTGTGTTCCGCTCTGCCGATCCCAATCCTATTTCAACATTGTAATCACCAAACAAACAAACACATCTTATTCTAGCTTATGGCCTCAAATGTTTTGTTTGCGTTTACAGAATCGGAACAAGAAATACCTTAAACATGATGACACTAGCCAAGATTGTCAATGACGTGAACATAACATAGTATATGGGTGAAACCACTGCCGTGTTGAACGTATCAAGCGCCTGCAATTAATCAAAAAGCGAGAACCCAAAATGAATTTTACTAAAACCAGTATTACATTACATTACCATTTACCAGAGACAAAACTGTGTAGAATTGCCATTTTTACTTTACCTTGTTCAGATAGTTCATTTGTGTTATCACGCACATAAGAACTATCACCGTGAAGACCCATGTTTGTGGGTAAACTAATTGATTCATTCCCGAAAAAGTGAGTTTCAATGCTATCCCGAGTGCTTTCACGCTCATAACCTGTTTGCAAATGGTCACAAATATTGTCACTCCAACTTGTAACTTGTATCAACATGTAAGATTAAGATTCTAGAGTGATCACTTACTGATAATGATCCAATGAGAGAGCAAACACCGATATAGACCATGACATGAGACTGCCCGTAAAGTGGTATAAATTGAACTATAAGTAAAATGGCTGCTCCTACCACACCCGCAGCGTAGAAAAGGAAAGCTGTTAAAGAAGACACAAAAACTACCATCATCATAACAAATCTTAATGAGCGTTACTGGATTTGAAAGAGAGAGAGAGGCTAAGAGGTTTGTACTAGGTTCTGTAGCAAGATTCCATACTTCCAGAACGGAAACAATCTCTTTTTCTTGTGGAGCATGTACCACTATTGTTATTGAACCAACTATACATAAAGCACAACCAAGAATCCCGAAAGTATGCAACTTTTCTTGTAAGATGATATGAGCAAGAGAAGCACTGCAAAATCACAACAAACAAAGAGCCCAATGATTCAATACACAACTTAAATCATTAGTTTATATGAAGTTGTCAATATTAAAATTCGATCTATAGCGAAAGACTAGCTATAGCCTAGAATATCTTTTTCTTGTGAAACTTATGAGTTTTATTCAAACCTGATAATAATGCTAAGTGCACCAAGAGGAGTAACTAGAATGGCAGGTGCAAACGCATATGCAGCGAAGTTTGCAATTTCCCCAACAATCACTACAAAACAAGCAAAAGATTTTGTCTACCATAAATGCCACCACTATCTTCCAAGAACAATAATGCCAATACCGCAGTACACAGCTAAACGAATACTCATATAAGAAAAGTCTTAAACAAACCAGTAAGAGTAAAAAAAAAAACTCACTTGTTATCATGCCTAACCACCAGAGAGGCTCAAGCAGATATGAATAGCCTCCAGACCCTACAGATACGTCACCAAATACCAATATAATCTTTGAGAGGCCATTGATTATAAAAACATAACAAAAATCCACCAAGATTTCTGAAAACTATGCTGCATTTGAATCTGAAACTTCCATACATCTTCTAGACTAAATTGGTAGCAAAAAAAGGATTCAAAGTTTGCTACTTAACACCAAAATTCTCCATTTTTCAACACACATTTTCAAGTGAAGCTAACACAGATTGATCTCTAGACATTCTTAAACCCCCAAATTACTAAAAGCAGAGTTAAAGAGCAGATGAAATAATGAGAATAAAACCTGCTCTGAGACCAGAAGCACCAGCTTTCTTCAATCCTTTCTTCTTCACAATGAAGCTAGCACCAATGAACAAACTTGAAGATAAAGCCAACACTAAACCCTTTACATTATCTGACGACATTCCTTTATACGCATCTTTCCAACTTCCACTTGAATCCGCCATTGCTTCTACAGCACAAAACAAGACCCTAAAACCCCTAACTCAGCCAAAGACCCGAGCTTTGGCTACTGGGTCATCTCGATTCTGCAATTGACTGTGAAAAGCTCGAAGCTTTCAGATCTTGAGTTTCGCAAAACCTAAGCCATTGGAGAGCAAATGTTGTAGATCACAAAAAGAGACAATGGAAGAGAAGAAGAAGTGAGAGAGAAAGAGAAGGAAGAAAGTGAAGTGATTGAAGCATCTAAGACGGCCTACAACGCAAGCATCCTCCAATAAGAATAGAAAGGTAGAAGAAGATAAATGTGTGTCTTGTTTGCCAATTGTGTAAGTGAATTGGTGAGAAAAGGTAAAGACTTTGAAAGCTTTCCTCTTTTAACCTGTCTTTCATTTTAAACGCCTTGAATATTTAAGTATTGAATTAATAACTTTTGTGAATAAAAAAAAGGGTCATCAATAATTTTTTATTTTTTCTTTAGTGGATGGGATTCCCAGATCTGTTGCAAAGATCTTTCTTAGATCTGGATATTTGGGATTCACCATATTTCTAAGTGTGCAAGAGTTTCTAAAGGAAAGGAACGTTTCAGCTATCAAAGAGCTACGATTAAGACACGTGTACGGTGCTAGCAGCTCATGTAGAAGTCGAAGGAAGCTCAAGAGATATAGCTTTAGTTTCTTCTCTATTTCGATGTATTCTAAATCTGTTCAAATTTCGTAACAGATTAGATAGAGAGAGAGAGATTTTTGTAAAAGGAATATAAACGTTGAGCTAGTGGATTCCTGAGAAGATTTCTCCGGCGAGACGTAGGTTTCCAGTTTAGGTTCTGAACTTGTAAAAGTTTCGGTGTTTTTAAGTTTAGCTAAACATATAAGAGAGTGAGTTAGAGCGAAGATCGATTTAAGATTCTAATCGAATTGGAACTGAATCGTACAATTTGGTATCAGAGCCTAACGGTGGTGCTCCGATCTACAAGATGACAGGCTCGAAGCACGATGTAGTCATGTTCGATGGATCGGGAGATTTTTCTCTATGGAAGATGAGGATGTATGCTTACCTGAGCATACAAGGTCTAAAGGATGTTCTGGTGGAGAAGCCATCTTCTCCGGAGTTATCAGATGAAGATGAAAAGGATCTCGACAAGAAGAAGAAAAGGATTGAAGAAAAAACGGCAAGGATGGATCGATACGAGAAGGCAAAGATGATGATCTACCTCAACGTATCATATCCGGTGTTGAGAAAGATCAACCACAATGCAACCGCAACATAAGCGTGGGAAACTCTAGAAAGATTGGTCATGGTAAAAACTCTTCTGAATAGGGTATATCTTCAGCTTAAGGTTTACAATTTCCATATGCAAGAATCAAAGTCAATCGATGAGAATATAGATGAATTCTTGAAGCTGATTGCGGATTTGAATAACCTTAAGGATCGAGGTTCCTGATGAAATTCAAGCAGTCCTATTGTTTGAATTTGTTGGATATGCGGCAAAAATGGACATTACAAGAAAAAATGTTACAAGTGGCTTGAGAAGAACGGTCACAAGGTACAGGGACAGAATAAGGCTGAAGCAGCTCATGCCAGAGATGACGCGCAAGACCTGTTGGGTTAGTAGCATCAGAGGTAAACATGACAGAAGGAAGTCAAGATAAAGATGAATGGATAATGGATACTGGATGCTTGTTCCACATGACGCCAAGAAGAGATCTATTTATCGACTTCAAGGAGATCAACACTGGGAAAGTAATAATGGCAAATAGTTCTTTTCTGAAGTAAAAGGCGTAGAAAGCATCAGATTCATAAATCCAGATGGTACAACTTTTCTACTAAGCGATGTGAGGTACATGCCAAGTATATCTAGAAATCTAATTTCCATGGGAACTCTAGAGTTTAAGGGCTGTAAATTCAAGGGTGGAGATGGAGTTTTGAAGGTTGTCAAAGGATGTACGGTGTTCATGAGAGGTTCTCGAAGAGCTTCACTATACATACTGAAAGCTAAAGCTAAGATTAGTGAAGCAATGAATGCTAGGGATGAGAAGTTAGCTCACGACAAGGATCAAACACTACTATGGCATATCAGCTGGGGTCACATAGGTCAGAAGAGCTTGGAGGTTTTGCTAAAGAGAGGTTGTTTTGGGAAATATCGTCTCAGAGTTCAAGTTCTGTGAAGACTACTTTATCAGGAAGACGCATAAGGTCAGTTTTAGTACTGCACAACATGTTACTAAGGAGAAGCTTGATTATGCTCACCCAGACTTCTGGGGATCCCCCAATGTACCATTTAGTCTAGGTAAATGTCAGTACTTCATGTCATTTACAGATGATTGTTCAAGAAAGGTGTGGGTGTACTTTCTGAAGACAAAGTATGAAGTTTTTGAGGCCTTTGTGATGTGGAAAAAAATGGAAGAAACATAAAGCGAGAGGAAGCTGAAGAAATACATAATTGACAATGGTCTTGAGTTCTGTAACCAAAGATTTGACAAGTTCTGCAAGGATGAGGGAGTAGTAAGGCACAAAACTTGCACATACATGCCTCAGCATAACGGTGTTTTTGAAAGGCTAAACATGACTATAATAAACAAGGTCAAGAGTATGCTCAGTGAGAGTAGACTTGACAATAGTTTTGGGTAGAGGCAGCTTCTTCAACGGTTTATCTTATAAACCGAACTCCATCGTCAGCAATTGAGTTTGAAATCCCATAGGAGAGGTGAACATCAGCTTTACCGAGTTTTAAAGGTCTAAGAAGATTCGGATGCATTGTCTATGTGCATTCAGACGAAGGCAAGCTAAATCCAAGGGAAAAAGGGAGTATTCACAGAATATCCAGAAGGAGCCAAGGGTTTTACAGTCTGGCTCATACAAGATAAAAGATGCGTTATAAGATGGAATGTGGTTCAGAGAAGACGTTATGTACAAGAGCATAACTGCACAACCACAATCAGGTATTTCTATCCCTAGTGAATTGGTTTTAACTAATAAAGCTTCCAGTTTAGATAGTGCAAGGACAAACAAATATAGAGAGTAGTTATCTCAAGGTAGAGCTAAGAGGGAGCAGTCTGACTCAAAATAAGAAACTAAGACTGAGAGTTCACCAGTACAAATTCCAGTGAGTTCGGGGTATCAGATTGCTAGAGATAGACCAAGGAGACAGATTATTCCACCAGCCAAATTGCTTGAGTATTTGACGAATGAAGAAGAGATGGATGAGTTAGAAGAGATTGGCTATGCATTTCTGGTAACTGAGGATGGTGGGAAACCAGAGTCTGGTAGCTATCAAGAAGCTCTAGAAGATCCAGATAGCGAAAAAGTGGATATTAGCTTCACGAATTTAAATTCCACAACAATCATATTTTACACAAATTTTTTTAGTTTACAAGTATCTTTATTTTTTTCCCGGGTTGCAGAAAAGGTAATACATGTAACTATATTTTTTACATAATGGAAAATAAAATATTTTTATTTAATTTATTATTTTTTCAACTCATATTTTTCAAAGATGATTGAGACTTATTTGAGTTCTTACATGGTGTGTTTTCACGTTTTTGTGTATATATTTATTATTTATTTAACTAAAAATAACATGGAATTTTCAATAATTTGTTTTTCCTGTTTATTAATATAGATAAAAAAAATATTAATCTACAACATACAACTAATATCTTTATCAAAAAAAAAAAACATACAACTAATATCTATCAATCATAATACTTGATTATTTATTATAGAAGTTTTTTCAAAAGTGCTATAATTGATTAGATGTTGGATACAAATAGTTACCTTTCAAGAAGAGTGTCTTTAGTCAAGAGATTTCGTTAATGCTAAATCACGTTTTCGCGTGAAACAATTTTGGGCATTGTCGATTCAAATGATATCTTTTAGACGTTTTAATACCCGTCCAGTATTAGAAAGTTTTTATAGGGTTTTAGATGGTTCTAAATATAATAAAACTAAAATTCATAAGTTATGATTTTGTCAATAAATATGAATTTTAACGTTAGCATATCTTGTTTTAGGTAAATTATTTTTTTTTGTTTCTTATCTTTTTTTTTTTTGTGAATCCTTATATGATTATAACTGATAATTTGATAATCTTTGACTATGCTTGGACAATTTTGTTTTCCTAATAAAATTTAACATTTTTAAGAAAACAACTGTATGGATGCTTTTAATTTAAATTTTCTTCATTTATGAAAAGTTTATATATTTTAGATTTTCCTATTTATAATATTTCATATGGATTTTTAAAGTAATTTGAAATTTGAATGCTATGAAAAATTTGACGTTATTTGACGAGTTGTGTCCTCTTAGTGGTTATCATTTTGACGAATTGTGTCCGGTTAGCTGTTATCGTTTTGACAACTTGCGTCCGTTTAGCGGTTATCGTTTTTCTGAACACTGTTTAATACATCTTAAATTAACAGTTTGATATCCAAGAGCTCTGGAGCCTTTCCACATCAATATTTTTTTTCGATTTTATATTGATAACAATAATATTTTACACAATTCTTTTAAGTTTACACCTATCATTGATATTATATTTGTTTTTTCTGGGGCTATAGAAACTTAAATACCTACAACCATATGTTATGTGTTGTGGAGAATAAACTAGTTTTATTTAATTTATTATTTTGTCAACTCAAATTGTTTTCAAAGATGATTGTTATAAACATATATTTTAGTTCTTATATGGAATGTCGAATGTTTTCACGTTTTAGTGTTTATATTTATATATTTAACTAAAACTAACATGAAATTTTCGATGATCATTATTTTCTTATTTATGAATATAGATAAAAAATACTAATCTATAACAGTACAACTAATATCTATCAATTATATTTTTATCCTTAAATGTGACAACTATAGTTACCAATGTTGCCTTCCAATTTTTTTAAAGTTACAGCCAAAATCTTACTACAAGTCTACAACTGCATCAAAATTCTTTTTTTTTTCTTTAACATCATAAATTCTACAATCAAAATATTAAAACTACACCAGAAAATCTTAGAGCCTCAAATTTAAAGTCAAAATTCCTAATGCTACCGTTACTTTTACCAGTCAATCCTAAGGCTACCGTTATTATTTTTTGTTATCAATAACACATTGCAGCGAGTAATGACACAAAGTAATATAGGGTACATCGATATCTATTAAATTAACTATGGATTAAAATTACATTTGTTTTAGGATTAAAGAAGTCACCCGAATGGATTAAAGTCAATGGAATTTCGTTATAGCAACCGCTTCAAATCCACTCAAGATATGTTCGTGACAGAAGAAGAACCTAACATAATAGCATGTATGAACAAAATAGGCAACGTACTGAAAATAAGAAAAATTAATAATACAAAAAAGACATGAACTTGTATTGACATTTGGAGTTACACTACAAGAAACCCGACAAATGTTTAGTGAGATTCAAACCAGAGATGTTACAACATTAAAGGCAGGATCAAAACGAACACATTTAAAAGATATCGTAGAGTTAATTAACTGTATTTAATTTCTTCAATGTATAAATATAAGAGCCCATAAAATTGTGAGGGAGGTTCCATCTTCTACATTTTTCACCACCATTTTTGACACAAACAATGTTACTAAATACTATTTCTTTCTCTTTATATAATCAAACATATATACACAAAATATCTCAGTATCTAAAGTTTATTCATTCTTTTCTGATTAATACTTACTTGGATAGATATACTTATGTTCATCATTCATTTCTTTTAATAAGTTTCATATCTATATTCAAAGCACTACTTATGTTTTGGGTATTGGATCATGTATCCACATTTTGGCACTATAAAGAGGGGTGTATATCCCTTGAATCTTACAAGATCGAGCTCACTCGCAACAATTCAGCATGATTGATGTGATAAACATCATCAAGATTCTCAAGAAGCTGCCACCTTTTGATGCTATTTCCCATGCATTACAATGAACAAGAGGATACAAAATCTATCCACGGAATGCCCCGGGAGTAAAAACCAACACCATATGGTAGAATTTTCTCTAAATTATTTCAATGTGAGAAAAGAACATGATTGATTTGGCGTATGTTTGAATCAAACAATATAAAATGGCTATTTCTACATGGAAAATACTACAATTCAATGTTGAAACCACGTTTAATATATTAAAAACCATAAGGAAACAAAAAAAATCACAATATATATATTAAACAACCAAATTAAAAATATTTATAAACAGTAAAAAAAACTACAAATTTATATCAAAACAATTGATCCGCGGTGTACCGCGGGTTCAAATCTAGTTTCTATTAAAACAGTTGATATGTGGAGTACCGCAGATTTCATAAAAAATTTTCCATATAGAACACATAATATAATATAATTGTCAAGATGTTAATATCTCAATAAGTCAAGATAACAAACTATATATATAATTGAAAATTTCAAAATTATTTACACATAATTAATTTTCTAAACTCTATAAAGCTATAAATACATGTAACAAAACCAAACACACCAAATTCGTTATCGCTAATATTTAAAATTTATATTACATTACAAAAATATTTTTTTACTATAAGTAAAATGAGAAAATAACGTTTTTAACCTTGAAAATGTTAGATGTTAGCGCTTTAAACCTTGATTTCCCCTGTTTTTTCTGCCATAAAATTCACTACAAAATAACTTCAAAAAAATAGTAAAATTTCTAATAGTAATCTGATGAAAATATTTTACGATAATCCGATAGATTTCCGATAAAATAGTTTCGTCGGAGTTTTAGAAATTCAAACAGCAATATCAATGTACTATATCAACAGCAATATCAACATCCGAAAATATTTTACGGTAATCCGATAGATTTTTGACATAATAGTTTTGTCGGTAATCCGTCAAACAATTTCTGATGGATTTTTTTAGTAACATCAAAAATCCATTGTAAAACATATACATTGATAACTGTTTGAATTTGGAAAATTCTGAGATAACTATTTTGTCGAAAATCCGTCTGATTACTGTCAAAATGTTTTGTCGGATTATCATCAGAAATTCTGTTAGTTTTCCTATACATATTTTGTAATGAATTTTATGGCGAAAAAATATGGGAGATAGTTTCAAAATTTTAAGTGTTAATAAAAATAGTTCAAAGGTACTAATGTAATAATATATTCAAAGTTTAAAGTGTTAGCATTTAACACTTTCAAGGTTAAAAATATTATTTTACCTAAATAAAGCTAAACAACAAAATATTTGTCCATAATCCTTGTTCAAAAATGTGAGTGCCGAGACCGCTTAGGCGGCGGTTAAACGCTCGGTGGCCAAAAACCATCGTGATATAATGTAATCGCCTAAAATCACAGACAAGTGAAAAAACAATTCCTTATTTTCTAGTTTTTTCTAGTTTGGAATGAGTTTTTAATGGTAGATCTACAAGTATCTGTGTAAAACGCAAAAAAAGGAAGGATTTGGAGACAACAATCAATGGCGACCGCATATTAGGGTGTAGAAAAAAGTTAGTCGAGTTGAAGATAATAGAAATTTACCGTTATGCCCTTCAATATAGAAATAAAGATTTTTTTTAACAAAAAAATGGGATAGTTTTGGTCGAATTCATGATATTCCACTATATTAATATATAAATACGTTTAAAAATAAAAAAATCATAAAAAAATAAATTCTCGATTAATCTCCATTTAATCTCTGCTTAATAGATTATGTGCTACGCCCTACCGGGCCACCCAAATAACGCTTAGAAATCAGGACCATAACACATGATTTTATGGCGTTAATATAAAAAGAAGGATAATTAGTATCCGATCCTTTTAACTCACTATGGAACACAGATATCTCACGAATCATACAACTCCACGTGTCAGCTCCTCACTCCTTCTTAAACCATAGCCTAATCCTTCTGAAAATTCCACACAAGATAAACCTTCTAATCTCCACCGTCAATCTAAGCCCACCAATAAATCTCCACCGTCAATCTTTGATTCCCCAAACCTTACCTTCTTCTTCTCCTCTCGTCTTCGAGAAACCACAAATCTCCTCTCTCTCTCTCTATCTCTCTTCACCTCTCGTCTCTCTGCAATGGCGTCTCTACAGCAAACTCTATTCTCTCTTCAATCCAAACTTCCACCATCCTCCTTTCAAATCGCCAGATCTCTCCCAATCCGAAAAACCTTACCTCTCCGAATCGGCGGCGGAGGAAACGCAGCGGGAGCGAGAATGTCAGCAACGGCGGCCGGAAGTTACGCGATGGCTTTAGCAGACGTCGCGAAGAGAAACGATACATTGGAATTAACAGTCGCTGACGTTGAGAAGCTTGACAACGTCTTCTCAGATCCACAGGTACTCAATTTCTTCGCGAATCCAACTGTAGCCGTAGAGAAGAAACGTCAAGTGATCGACGACATCGTGAAATCATCATCGCTTCAAGTTCACACTTCGAATTTCCTCAACATCCTTGTCGATGCGAATCGAATCGATATAGTGACGGAGATCGTGAAAGAGTTTGAGACGGTTTACAATAAGTTAACGGATACACAAATGGCTGAGGTTAGATCGGTGGTGAAATTGGAGCCGCCGCAATTAGCTCAGATTGCGAAACAGGTTCAGAAGTTAACCGGAGCTAAGAATGTTCGGGTTAAGACGGTTATTGATCCGAGTCTTGTAGCTGGGTTTACGATTCGGTATGGTGATTCCGGTTCGAAGCTTATTGATATGAGTGTGAAGAAACAGCTTGAAGATATTGCTGAACAGCTTGAACTTGGTGAGATTCAATTAGCTACTTGATGATGAAATAAATAATGTAAAAGACGAAAAAAAAATTGAGAATCGTTTTTTTTTTTTTTTTTTGTGCAATTTTAATTTTTTATTTCTCTTCTTCTTCTTCTTATCTCATCAATTATCATATAATATACTGATCATATAATAATTTATTCGGAGTTTCTCTTTGTAATATTGCATAAAGTTCCAATGTTTGTAGCTTTTTAAGGTTAATTTGTTTCTGAACCAAGTAGTGAGAAAAATCAAACATTTTGCATTGGTGAAGGAACATAATGATGACCATAAATATAAACGTTTAACTGAAATATAAAACATGGCACATTCATCACAAATCCTATTCAAAGCCAAGATCACGTTAATAGGCCTGGACAAAATACCTCAAACTGAAAACTGATCCGAAAAAGTTTATCAAACTAACCCAAAATTGATAAATACCTGAGCAAATTCTAGATTCTTTTATCCGAACAAAACCAAACCGAAAAACTGAATAGGTATCCGAATACCCGAAATATATTTATAAGCTAATTAACGAATATCACAATTATAAATCCAAAATATAAGTTATTTTAAACCAAAATATCCTAAAGTTCTTAGTTATATTTATAAAAAAATTTTTAAAAATATATAAATATTTTAAAATACCCAAATAAATTTTAAACTTTTAAAACAGAAAATCCGATATCCAAAAAAACCAAATCGAGTCTGAACCAAATACCCGAATGTCCACAGCTTTTCGTTAATAAGAAAAAAAAAAAAAAAAAAAAAAAAAAAAAACAGATTTTGTTCTTTAATAGGCTTTAAATATTCGGCCCAATCAGTTATATTTTTGTAATGGGCTCATTAAAAACTTGCTAATGGATTTTGAATTGCTGATCAATATTCCTCGTACATTTAACGTATTTATACACCTACCGACATGCCAACGCTTAAGGCTCTAAAGCCATGGCTCTTCGTATTCTAATACTAACATTTAAGCGAGTCTTTTGCGGCAAAAGAGAAAAGTTTTGCCTTCCCCATTATGTTATTTCCAAGACACCTCCTTTTCTCTTAAGTTGGAGACAATGTCCTCCTTCCTATTCTATCAAAGTGCAAAACCTCACTCAACTCGAAAGCTAAACCCTCCACTCAGATGGCTCATACCAATCCCGTTGTTTCTCCTCTGGTGATTACAAATGGTACGTTTTGACTCAGTGTCACAAGTCCCATATATGATGTTTTTTTCATTGTATGTTTTATCTTAACGTATTCACTTATGATTATAAAAACTTCAGGAGAATGATCATATATACCCAAAAGGGAAAGATAAGGACAATGGAAGTGGATTTCTTTCAATGTATGTTGAAATAGACAGTACAAGCCTCACTTCCAAAACTCCAATTGATGTGTATGCACATCTCAGGTTTTTTGTCTTTAACAAAAAAGAAAACAAGTATTTTACTATTCAAGGTTTGTTGTATGTACATGTTTACTTTCATGTATATTTTTTTAAGTTTTTTTTGTCTCTCCATTAAGTGTTTACATATGTCCAGATGTGGAATCAAAGCCGTTCAATACAAATATTAAGAACGATGTGTGGATTGTCGCAAGTGCTTCCCCTTGATACATTCAAAGACCGTAAAAATGGATACCTCTTTGATGGAGATTATTATGAGTTTGGTGTTGATATTTTTTTTGCTCCACCTCTAACCAAATGTGGATCTTCCTTATCCCAAGTTCTCTTGGACTGTTAAAATTTTCTCTTTGATACAAGAGAATCCTCTCAAATCAGATACCTTTACAAAGGGAGGAAAAAAATGGTAAAACATACATATAAATATAATAGAACAAATCTTTGCTCTTAAGTTTTAATTATTAATTACTTATACGTGCGCATATTAGAGTGATAATAAGTGCACAATACTTTTTTGTGTGGGGGGATAGAGTTGTATCCCAAGGGTTACTCTACACAAGATGGTAAATGGTTATCCATTTTCCTGTCAAGCTGATGGTGAAATTTTAGAGGAAGACGAGGAAGGTTACGTTAAAGCTCAACTGAAAGTTGAAGATCCATATGGGAACTGGTGCTGCTAAGGTTACATCTCCACCCTTATACTTTTCATATTTGGACTGTCCTGATTGCTTGGTCTCAACTAGACACGCCAACAGCCCCTACTCTGCTATGGAAAATTGTTACTCATGCAATAATCTATAACTTATGGAGGGAATGGAACAGCAGACTGCACAATAACCATGCAGCACCAACAGCCGTGGTCTCTAAAGAGATTGATAGACAAGTGAGAAATAACATTTCGGCACACAAGAACCGGAAGAAATTCCAATCATTAATGCATAAATGACTCTCTGAAAACTAGTAAAAGCTACTCAAACCTAGAATGACTCCTTGTTTTTTAATTTTTTTTGGCAAGGTTCATATATAGTTGGTTAAGCTTTGTAAAACCGTTAATCCTCATTTCATAATGATATTTACATTTTATCCAAAAAAAAAAAAAGTTGAAGATTCATATGGTTCCAATCACTTGATATGGGAGTGTACGTTATAATTTTTTTTTTTTTTGATAAGAGTGTACGTTTATAATTCCTAACTTTTTATTATTTGCTAAAGTATAATTCCTTATCTTTACTAAATTAGCATGTACGGGCTTTTGATCAAATATTCAATTTTACTGCAGTGAACTAGTGGTTCCCAATAGGAGCAACTGGTTTTGGTTGGACTCAGTACGTGTCGATAGCTGAACTTCGGAAGTCTTACTTGGACAAGGAAGATACTTTGAATGTTGGGATTCAATTTGATGTTGTTTCCGCTACCAATTATTCTTCCTTTACCTAATTAATTCATCTCTATTTTTTTAGAGCTTAATATGCTCCAAACGCTTTTAAGATTCTTTAAATTTATTTAAATTTTTTCAGTTTGGTTCTAACTATTAGCTAAATCGTCAAAAATCTATTTTGTTTAGTTCAGTTTGGTTATTTCACTTATTTGTTAAGTTATTGATTTATGAGAACTTGAAACTTCTTTCCAAATCTATAATATACTTCCTTCCTCCTATAACATTCTTTCTTCTGCTCCTTATTAATTCTATTTCTAAAAAAAAAAAATTGGATTCAAAAGATCAAATTTTAAAATATTATATTAGTTATTAATGGTGTTTTGTAATTAGAAAAAATAATAATAATTTAATACTATTGGTTTACAATTACAAAAATTTGTTATTTACAAAAAATGCATTTATAATTAATTTTTAATAAATTTTCTTTAAATTTGTGAAAATCCTAAAAATAGAATTAATAAAGAACAAAAAGACTAGTTAATTTATTCTTCCGTGCATCACAAAAGACGTGGTAAATTACTAATGAGTTAGTCGCCTACATGCTAACACAAATCAATTAATATGTTTTTTGGCTAAAATTTGAAATAATTTTTTTTTTGTCGACTATTACATCATTATTATTAAAAATATTTGATCTAATATGTAGTCATTATTATTATCTCTTGAAAATCACTAGGCTTCGCTGCTAGATCCATATATAGAAGCTTGGAAACAGATGTTATATCGTAGCATGCCACAAACAAGTGCATGGTGTGTCAAAGACACTTCTGCAAAAACATCGGAGAAGTTCACATTAGTCATTATCCTAAGATCTTGTGACGTTAGAAAAAGGTCGTTAGCCTCAATTAGAGATGTCGGCGCAAAACCACATTGAATCCGTTAAGTGACTTGCGCTAGACCAGAACGTTCTCCACATTGAAGAGGAAGGTTGGGGTAAAGGGTTTCCAAGTTTCACATAAACAGGGTTGAAGAATGTTTTTGGCACAGGAGCTATTGATCGGTATCAAGATGCAATGAAGATCAAGGTGATGGGAAAGGCCACACCAAAACCGACTGAAATTTGGAAATACTATGCCGAGGAGCCTAGACCTTAAGCATTCAGACCAAGAAACCAGACTCAAGCTATGGACCAGGTTTCTAAGATTACTATCCCATAACCACCTTCATGATGTCCACACTAAGCTAAGCGGTGTCCAATTCCGTTCGAGTCTAGATATCGAATCGTCAAACTAGTTGGTTCAGACAGTAAGGTGAAGAAAGCATACCTGGGCCAAGCGGGAGTGTTTCCATGCTCTGTCGACGAGCTCACCGGAAGAGGTGTAACTTATGGTCCAAGAGAGAGAGAGAGAGCTCTTGCCATCAACGAAATCCGGTGACGGTAGGCATCTGGGAGAAGTAAATAGGGGTCCACTCAAAACCAGAATATGGATGGTGGTTGGACTTGTTTGAGGCCGGCTGGAAGGTGATCGACAGATTCTTGTATCAATGTTGCCACAAGCATCAAGAGGAGTCCTCCGCCAATCAATGCTTAGTGTCAAGTCATCAGATTACAAGAAATTGTCAACATATAGGTTAAAACCGCATGTGCCTAGCGTAAGTGGATAATGGGCCGCCACTTCTCTGTTGAACCAAGAGGAGAAGTTTAATGGGCCAGTTTGGGTTAGGCCTATTAAGAGAAGCCCTAGAATTCGTTTGGCTGAGTTGTTGAAATTTTGTTTGAGGCAGCACGGTGGCAGCGACAAGTTTGTGATCAGGAGTTGTTGAAGTATCGCCGGAGGCTGTGGCATCAGAGTATGCAAGGTCTAGGAACTCCATTGCCATCTGGAGCGAGTGGCTGAGCGAACTGGGGCGAAGGATCCAAGATAGGAAAGGTTCAGACCGTCCGCCGTCATCTTTATCAACGGTTCCGATGCAACTAAAATCTTGTGGGCTTGATGGTCGACAGGGATCACGAGAGAAAAAGTCGCCGAAGGTTAAAAAGTATTCTTTCCGAGCATAAGTATGTCGGAAGAAGGTTTTTCACTGAAGAATTCATCCGGTGGACGATGGAAAATGTTCTCGCCGTCCAAGAGATTCGGCGGAGTGAGTTGAAGCTTTGCATGGTGTGAAACAAATCTCTGTTTCTTTCCTTTCTCGCCAGCCTTTCTGCTTCTTTTGCAACAAGGAGGTATTGTCTCATTCCTTCCACTACTACTTTGTCTATTTTGGCTTCCCAGTAGCCGGATTCACCTCCATCTGGTGATCTTCAACAATTCCAAACAGAGGATCTAACTCAGATATCAATTTCTTCTTTGGAACCTCTGCTCCACGCGCTTTCATCTGAGCCTCTTCCGCCTTTAGCTGTTTACGTTTCAAAGCCAGGGGACAAGAGGCTTGGTCATGGGTAAGCCTCTGGCAAGTGAAACATCTCTTCTGCACTCTCTCAAAGTTGTAATAAATGTTTACAGAGCCAGCGTTCTTCGGTAAGTGGACCACTTTCACTCTACAAAGAGGTTTGGATACATCAAATTTCATCTTCCCCCTCACAAAGTCTTGTCTCTGCGATTTTTCAGTGTCTAATAACACCTCACTCACCGGTCCTACCAATTCACCAAGCCAAGTTATTGCTGGAACGTTGTGATAGTTGACCGGTATGTTCCTCATTTGAACCCAGACCGAGATACACTGAAGGTAGTCTGGCGGTAGGAACTCAACCCACTGTTCAATCGCTAAGGTCCATTCGTTGTAAGTGTGAACCCCTTTCTCCAAAATAGCTTCCATATCCTGTTCATATTTGAAGATGAACTGGAATTTCTCTTTAGAGAGTGCAATTCCTCTAACTCTGATGAGGACATCAAGTCACCATCAACCAAGGAGCATGGAAGAGACATCAAACAGACGACCAATACCTTTGGAGAGAACCAGCCCGAACGTACCAAAGAAATATATGCATTTATTGAAGCATATCAACCCAACCAGTGTTGGAAAGTGACTGTTGCACTCTTTTTCCCTTGTCTAGGGTTTTTTCCAATGGGTTTACCTAGAATATTTTTTAATGAGGCAATATTAAGTCATCAAGGAATCACAGAGAAGTGGAGTTGGTTCACAAGCTTTCCACATGAGGAAGATATTCAAGTTACAAATCAGCTGACTTCCAATGAACCCGATGGAGATCAATGGCTACTTATTAGAGATATCCGACCAAACCACGAAGAGTTAAGCTGCAAACCGAATTTTTCTACATTCTTTACCCATCAGGGGAGCTTTTCGAATTGGAATCAAGCCAAAACCAATTTTGGTTTAGGAGATATGAATTTTCTAAACCGAAGGATCCTACCCTTACCTTATTTGGAACCTTGTGGTTTTGGAAGACTCCAAACGTATCATTGGCGCCCAGGAGACTTTTACTACTTCTATAAGCTTCCTACAAAACTATAAGGTGCACCAAAACACATGGGACCAGGCGGATCCTCCCACACCTTCACTTTCCATATCCGGAACTGAGCTTGCCTTATTTGACTTGTTTGGAGCTAAAGAGAATCAAACACAAACGGCTCTTTCCTCCATCATATCTGAGCGTATTGAAGACTTATTCACTGAGATAGGTCGTCCCCAGGTCACACACCAAAGCTTTCAAGGCTCAAGAAGATTCCTACTTACCATATTTGGACCGATTTCACCATTAAGCCTCTAACGGCTCCATTTCTTTAATTCTCGAGATTTCTTTCATTTATTTTGGCTTATAGCCGTTGTACTCTGAGTCTATATAATCTCAGCCTTTGTTTCATTGTAAAGCACCCTTAATCGAATTTTAAAGCAATAGAAAGTATTTTTTTCTCTTTTCACAAGTTGCGAATTCTTGTGTTCTTTTCTTTAGTTCTTATTGAGTGATTCTTTAAATGCTATTTATTCTGCGATTCTAGTTATTTGAGTGATTCATATAGCTGGTTTTGTTCATCTATTGAGTGAGTCAATCCCTATCCCATCCATCTTGCTATCTTTCACCCCTTCCGCGAGTCTAGGATTTTGGAATCCTCTTGATCATCAAGTGATCTAAGATTGGTGTGATTCCGATCCTACATCAAACTCTATCATATAACTGCCATTTCCTCGGTAGCTCCAAGATGATATTAGCCACCTTTTGACAATCCGGATTCAAGACTCTGTCTATGATACTCAGAACATTATTTTCACATGAACAGTACTCCGGAAGATCCGGCATACCACAAGGCTCATCTACTATTTCCAAGGACATCGCCATCAAAGCTCGATAGATACTTGACGATATTAAAGCCAACTAATAGGAACTCAAGAAATACGAGGCGGCTGCGTTGAAAAGGTTGAGAATTAACAAGTGGGGAACCAAGGAGGAACCCTAGAACACTTCAACCACAAACCACTATCAAGCAATTAATGCCCAAAAACCCACTAAGAAGGATAAACTTAAACAAAGGGGATTTGTTAATCCCAGTCAAATCTCAGATCCATTAAAGTCAAAGACTAATAGAAAAGGAGAGTTATAAGCGAAATCCTCATGTTTCCCATCCAGAGAGATTCAGAATCGTCCACAAATATGTGATGAAAAAAAAAATCAAATTACTGATATTGCTATGGTTATAAAACTATGTTATTCAATAAATTCTCATGTATTCTTAATTTATTTACAATTTTGAAATCATTGACATTTCATAAAACGTTTAAACAAATAATAATAGTAGATTTTTTATCACCGAGTTCTAGCAAATTATGCGATTATCTTTAAGGTACTTTTCATTTATTTAAAACCTAAGTATTTACGTGGATTCTATTATTTTTTAGAATTTTTTTTGTACTTCATCCTAATCTATATATAGAGGGTATATATAAGAAAAAGTTCCAATCCAATTTATAATTATAAGGCCCAATCTATGTGAGCGTGGGTCAAATTCTACACGCGTGTATATATTTGGTCTCTAAATGTCTTCGAGGAGATATAGATAGATATTAATCACGACTCACGTCTCCACAAATGTGCGAGTGGATTATGCTGGCACATCTTATTTATTTATTTTTTTTTTTTGTATCTTTCTTTTGATCTATATATAATTAACAATCTTTCGGATCTCTTGTGTTGCAAGGTAGTTATGGCCGAAGAAAAGTTGTCTATAATGTCTTCAAACGTATCTTCTACAACTATGCAAAGCTGGAGAGAACGTCCTCCTTCTTCTTATTCCATCAAAGTTCAAAACCTCTCTCAACTCGAAAGCTCAACTCTCTACTCAGATGGCAAATACCAATCCCGTCGTTTCTCCTCTGGTGATTACAAATGGTACGTATTCATTTAGTGCCTTAAGTCCCATAGATGTTGCACCTTCCGCAATATCATTCATCATCAAATTATTTAATTAAATCTTTAATTTGTTTATATGATGTATATATCATCATACCTTATGCGATTTTTGCTTTGTAAAATTTCAGGAGCCTTATCATATACCCAAAAGGAAACGACAAGAACAATGGGAGTGGATTTATTTCATGTATGTTGAAATAGATAATACAAGTCTCATGTCTACACCACCAACTGAGGTTTATGCAGATCTCCGGTTTTTCATCTTTAATAGAAAAGAAAACAAGTACTTTACTATTCAAGGTATGTATGTATAATTGTATTTTGGTTTTTTTGCCCTTTCTCAAGATATAAATCATTTTTCAATATATCTAAATTTAGATGTGGAATCAAAGCCCTTCAATGCATTAAGAACAATGTGGAGAATACCACGAGTGCTTCCACTTGATACATTCAATGACCGTAAAAACGGATACCACTTTGATGGAGATCATTGTCAGTTTGATGTTGATATCATTGTTGCTCCACCTCCAACTAAGTGGGAAATCATCTCCTTTGATGAGAAAATTTCTCTCCCCAAGTTCTCTTGGACTGTTAAAAATTTCTCTAAGATAAAAGAGAATCCTCACGCATCAAATAGTTTTTCAATTGGAGGAAGGAGATGGTAAAATTACATATGATAGATCTTTCTCTTAAGTTTTAACTATTAAGTATGTACATATACACACAAATAAATGTACGAGAGTTTATAAGATTGTTTAATAAGTGGATTATAACGTTTTTGTAGGGTTATAAAGATCTATCCCAAAGGTTACTCTACAGCAGATGGTAAATGGTTATCCATTTTACTGTTTGTAGCTGATGGTGAAATTTTAAAGGAAGACCAGAAGGTTAACGTGAAAGCACAATTGAAAGTTGAAGACCCACATGGATCCAATCACTTATCATACGAGGGTGTTATAAAAACACTATTTACATTATTATTTCTTTATTAGGCGTTTGTGATTCTCAATTAACCAATGCTTAATTACATTACATAATATTTTGATTGCAGTTAACTGGTGCCTCAAAGAACAAGACTCGGCTTATGGTTGGGATCACTACGTTTCCATCGATGAACTTCGAAAGTCTTACTTGGACAAGGAAGACACTTTGAAAGTTGAGATCGAATTTAAAGTTGTTTCCGCGACCAAATACTCTTCTTTTACCTAACTTCTACTTTTAGAATATCCTTTTTTTATTAATAGTTAGAATATATGTGTTCCAAACGCTCTTAAATCATTCGCCAAAGTGTATAAAATGATTTTTTTTTTTAAGTTTGGCTTGGTTATTTGATGCCTTTGTTTACAGTCAATTTTGTCTCAAGATTATTCCACGTTAACCTCACAATAAATCTTTTTAAGAACGTTTGAAAATAGTTTAATCAAAATGACCTTGTGTCAAAATTACTCCGCTGGTGTGGTCTCAGTTTCAACGAATTCAATTTTTTTTTTTCGAACGTGTTGTGTTATAGTTAGTGGTTTAGTGTCATGTGTGTGAACCAATAAATTAGTTTGTGAACATGGACGATTAGGGAACCATGTTGCAGCTCATAAATGGCTGACGAGCCAAATCAATGACCACATTAGAAGGCAGGGAAATGCGTGCAAGTGTGTGAGCGTATGCATGATGTAAGATGGTTAGATTATGCTAGGTTGCGCGATCGCTTAAGTGTATTCTTGATGTATGATCTATTCCATGACTATGTATATGCATTGATGATATGTTTGGTTGTGTAATATCTAGTAACATTAGATTTTAAATCTTATTATTAGTAACATACATACAACCATACTGATACGAGAGGACGCAGCAGAAGACTGAACATAATGATAACGATATTTAACAGACGATTAAAGTTTGAGTACAAGGAGAGAACTCATGACAATATAACTAATTTGAGCCTTTTGTTTCTTCAACGACCCGATAGACTAATCTGTTCATAGTTATTATCAACAGATTCTTTAACAGCATCAACCACAAGTTGTGTCTTTCGGCT
Source organism: Cardamine occulta (assembly GCA_028015245.1). NCBI lineage: Eukaryota > Viridiplantae > Streptophyta > Magnoliopsida > Brassicales > Brassicaceae > Cardamine > Cardamine occulta. The sequence continues at coordinate 9,983,399 of CM051391.1, forward strand.
AATGCTTGGCCAAAACCCATCAGGCTTTGCACCATTTTTCTTGATTTCTCCAACCAACCGAGCAAATTCTCTAACCATATACGCCTCTTGTGGAAGCTCTGTCTTAACCGTATGCTCACTCGGAGGACTAACCCACGCAGTCACAAGTTTATCAAACCCACCTTTAGTGATTGTTCTGAACGATGCCTCGGTCTCCTTATACGGGATAATGAAGTCGTGAACACGAAGTGTGCCATTTGTTCCAATAGCGGTTATCTCCATTGTTAGGTTCGCTAAAAAGGAACAGTATATGGTTGCGGTTCGTCCGTCTTCCCAACTCAGAGATGCTCCACAGGAGAGAATCACTCCTGACTCATTAAGAACCGCACCGGGAAAGGCAGTGACAGTTTTCGGAAGCTCGAAGTTGTTAGCTAAAAGAGTTGCTCGGATCGCGTACCATCCAGCGTCTCCAAGCGCACCAAGCCCATCAAGACCGGGTTTCACACGGATATCGTTTTTGAGGAAATTTTCATCTCCAGCAAACGAGAAACAACTTTGTACCTGCAGATTCAAACATCAAGTAAGAAACAAGCCTTTCAAGACACAGAGCTATTGAGACTATCTAATCTTCAAGAAACAAGAAACCACACTAGTTATGTTCTTCGATGCAAATTTCAATCAGAAGTTTAGAGACTGAGAACATCCAATGTATACGTGATCCCAACTCTATATAGCTAAAAGCTATTAAATTTGAAGAAACCCACCAAAAACCAAAATCGATTCAATTCAATAAATACATCAAACCATTTCCAAAAGACATCAAATTTCATGAGTAATTAAGTAGTTAAGCTTCATATTAACTGAACTGATAAAATCTTAGAGAGTGAGAACATCTACTCTATTTGATTAACTACTCTGAGAACCGAAGCAATAAAATTTGAAGAAACCCACAAAACCCAAATCGATTCACATCAAAACATTTCAAAAAGACATCAAATTTCATGAAAATTCAACAATTATACAGTTTTAAGCTGACCAAAACGTTCTGAATCAGAAAGCTACCAAAAGCTATTGAATTTAAAGAAACCCACAAAAACCAAATCAATTCCTACATAAAAACATTTTAAAAAAAGCCAACAAATTTCATGAAAATTAAAACAGTTATATGATTCCAACTCTATAAAACTAATATGAGCACCAAAGCTATTGAATTTGAAGAAACCCACAAAACCCAAATCAATTCTACATCAAAACATTTCAAAAAGACATAAAATTTCATGAAATTTCAAACACTAACTTACAGTTTTAAGCTGACCAAAACGTTCAGAATCAGAAAGAAACTCTTGAAGCTTAGCAGTTCTAGGATTATGAACCCACATAGTACCATCCATAATCTGAACACCATTAGCTTCACAAGCCTCAACAATCTTATCAAACTCAGCTACGTTCAACACAACAGGCTTCTCCAAAAGTATATGTTTCCCTTTCTCAGCAGCTCGTATAGCCCACTCAACGTGAAGACTGGTAGGGAGAGGAATGTAAAGAGCATCAACTTCTTGATCTTCAAGAATCGATTCGTAAGAGCCATGGATTTTGGTTGGTTTTGGGTAATTGTTTTCGGTGGCAAAGGTTTGAGCTTTTTCTAAAGAACGGCTTGCGACGGCGACGATTGTTGCGTTTGGTGCGAGGTGAATTGCGCGGGAGACTTTTCTAGCGATTCCGGCGCAACCCATTACTCCGATTCGGATTTGAGTGTCGGTAGCCATTGGGTGTGGTGTGGATTGGATTCTCCGACGAGAGATTAGAGAAAGAGAGAGATGGAAGGAAACAGGTGGAGACTTGATGATTACAAGAAGAGACCTTATATAGAAGAGAATTCTAACTTTTTTTTTACTAGAAAAAGAAAGATATAATAACTAAGATTTTGTTTTTAAATTAAAAGTCTAAATATAGTGAGATACACATACACTAGTAGTCAATTAATTGAGTTAAAAAAAGATTGAAATGAAGATAGTAACAGATTTTAAAGTTTTAAATGAATTCTATCCAATCCACACCTTAATGCTTAGATTTTATTCTTCAAAAAAAAAAATTCTATTAAACTCCTTTAAATGATATTACCTACAAAACCATAGAAATATTGAATAATACTAGATTATTTTTTTGATAAAACATAACACTAGATTTTTAAAGAATTTATAAAGTACATAAATGAATAACACTATATTTAAATAGAAACTTGAATTCATTCAAATTCATTTAAATTTCTACATACAATAACTCTCCCTGATTGTTTTAAAATTGAGAAAATAAATCATATTAGGGTTTTAAAGTTTAGTATTTAAGGTTTAATTTTTTTGTTTTAAATGTTCATTATCGTTAAAGAATATAGACTATTCTAAAATTTGTATAAATTTAGACTACTTTAAAAATATTATTTGTTTCTATGCATAATTAAAAAATAAAATTTGCCCAGTATAATATCCATGCATTTGAACCTTTTTCCCTTGTGTTCTCTTTTTACGTTTCACCTTTTTTTGTCCTTTTTGATTTTTTTTCCTTTAACTCTTTTTTTTTTGTTAATGAAAAACAAATCCTTTAATTCTCAAAAAGAAAATAATTTCTTTGATTTTCAAAGCAACTTTAAAGAATACACATAAATGATCTTTAGTCTCCTCGATGGATTCTAATCTCAAATGATCTTCACGTGTCCAAGAATACTACTGAACAACCTTTATAAACCATAAAAGTAAGTAAGTAACTTTAGTTTAACTTATTTTAGATATGAAACTAAAAATAAATGTTGTTTTTTTATTTTTTTGGTAAGAGGATTTTTTTATATATATTGGGTTCTTAGAAAACATTTGTTTCTTGGATTCTGACAGTGATTTTAACGAATACCCATAAATGATCTTTAATTTCCTCACATTGATTTTAATTTTTTTTTTAATTGTAGAAAAAGATGGTCGTGTTAGTTCAAGCTACGGATGAAAAATCTCCTCCAAATAATATTTTTTTTAAACATCCATGAAGACAAAAAAAAAAAAAAAAAACTGGTACAAATACAATGTTTTTCAACGACTCTCTAGTGCTGTAGCAGTAACAAAACCACATGGTTTGGTCAAAAACTAAAATGAATTGAAAAACACAGAAGAAAAAGTGTGTTTTGGTGATGCCAAGTCTAAAGAAAATGTGAATTTTCATGACGATATTGCTAATATGAGCATTTTTTCTTCAGTGACCAGAAAGACCTGTTCATAGTTTTTGTCAAGAGACTCTTTAACAGCATCAACCACAAGTTGTGTCTTTCGGCTAATATTGGGCCAAAACCCATTAGGCTTTGCACCATTATTCTTGATCTCTCCAACCAACCGAGAAAACTCTCTAACCATACATGCCTCTTGTGGTAGCTAGCTCTGTCTTAACCGTATGCTCACTCGGTGGATTAACCCACGCAGTCACAGAATCATTAAACCAAGATTTAGTGCTCGTAGTGAACGATGGCTCAGACTCTTGAAATGGGATAACAAAGTCATGAACACGAAGTGTACCTTTAGTTCCGATAGCGGTTATCTCCATGGTTAAATTTTCCAAGAAAGAACAGTATATGGTTGCGGTTTGTCCATCTTCCCAGCTCAAAGATGCTCCATAGGAGAGGATTACTCCTGACTCATTTAGGATAGCGCCGGGAGATGCTGTGACGGTTTTGGGAAGCTCGAAGTTGTTGGCTAAAAGGGTGGCTCAAATCACATACCATCCAGCATCTCCAAGCGCACCAAGCCCGTCTAGACCGGGTTTAACACGGATGTCGTTTTTAAGGAAATCTTCATCAGCAGCAAATGAGAAGCAACTATGTATCTGCAGCATCCAGCATGAAAATGTTTATCAAAAAAAAAAAAACAGAAAAATGAGTAAAAATAAATAAAAGACTAATTTCATGAACCACACTGGACTCACTAGTTATGTTGTCTACTTGAAGTGAGGATTTTCTTTTGTTTGTTGTTGAAATCTTGATCACATTACTTTTTGCAGCTTCTAACCAAATCAATAATTCTATATAAAACGCTTGATAATTATGACATTTTAGTTCTGTGAAATAGTTTATGATTTAGCAAAATACTTTATGTATCGGTGAGAAATAAAATGCTTTTCACAGTTTCAATTATAACTGAGAAAATTTACACAAAAGCAGAAAACACTAAACGTTCTTACTTCTTAGATGCAGAAATTTTATAAATGTCAAATCATTCAAAGAGAGTAACGAATATAAATTTATAATATCAATCACTATATGTTAAATGAACTGTCAAATCTAAAAGCGACTGAGAACATCTATAGAAAGATTTACTTACGTTTTTGAGCTGGCCAAAACGGTCAGAATCAGAGAGAAACTCCTTAAGTTTAGCAGTTCTAGGATTATGAACCCACAGTACCATCCATAAACTGATCACCATTAGCTTCACAAGCCGCGACAACTTTAGTTGAAAAATTATCAACTTTGTTTGGTTGAAAAAATGCACAACTTTAGTTGAATTTTTATTTTAATCGCTAACTTTTATTGATTTTGTCAAATTAGTCACGCCTTTAAACTCTCAACTCTCAAATGACGTAACTAAATTGACAAAATCAACAAAAGTAGCGATTAAAATAGAAAGACAACAGAATTTGGTTCTATATTTCATCCTAAGCAAAGCTAAAAGATTTGTTTCAACACTTTTTGAGAGTTGAGAATTTTATTTGTCATTTTTTGCATTAAATTAAGAGAAAATTTGTAAATTAATTTAAAATAAACAAAAATAACGAATATACAGTAGCAAAAAATGTAAATGATATAGGTTATATATATATATATATATGTTTTTAGTTAGGTACTACAACCGAAAATAATTTTTAAACTAAAAAAATAATTAAGAAAATTGTGTTTTCTTAATATTAAAATAATTGGTATACTCTACGGTTTTTATGTAGAAACATCCGTCTATGTGTTCTATATACATTGACGTGAGTGTTATTTTTGTTTTATATATCAAAATATAAAAAAACCTATGTAAATAAATTCTAAATCCAAATTATAAAAAAATAAACTTGAACCCATCAGATACAATTTATTTAATACACAATCGAGAAGTAACAAAATTATGTAAAAAATAGAGAGGACGATATAAAATCGAGAAAAAAGAATACAAAAACATACAAAATTTTAAAAATGGACAAAGGAGAGGAATTAAATGAAAGATATATAAAAATAAAATCTTAAAATGGTAAATTGAGAAAAAAAATAAAAGTCTCAAGAGTATAAAAATTGAAAATGAATAAATATTTTGTGAAAATATATGAAAGAGATTATATCATCAAGAAAAAATATATAGATAAGAAAATTTTTTAAATAAGCAAGAGAAAATCAATAATAAAAACAAATATCTAAAAACATATTATTTAAAACTCAAACTGAAATAAAAATAATATATTATTGAAAAAATAACTAACATGTAGTCTATAAATTAGTATGTTTGGGAAAATATGTCAAGATAATTTTACATAAATAAGTATAAGTTACTTAAAAAAATTTAAACAAATTATTTCATAGAAAAATCTGCGCATATGCGTTGATATTAGCCTAATTATATATAATGTGAGAGTTTTCTCTCTATCTAAGGTGTCAAAATCATCACCTTAATTATCCAATGTAGAAAAAAATATATTATCAAATAACAATTTTTAATGAATATTAATTAATTATAATAGTTAATGAAAATTACTTAGATAGTTAATGATTAAAAAAAAGTGAAAGTAAAAAATAAAAAAGGTTTTAAAGAACGATTTAAACAAACACACAAGTTAAAAATATTTTTAACAAATTAAAAAATACTAGACTATGAAATAGTTTATTACTAATAACATGACTAATTTTTAACAAAAAATATCTTTAAAATGATCAGAAAAACAAATTAAAAGATGAGAAAAATGAATTAAAATATATAGAAAAATACTTAAAAAAAACAAATGATGAAAAAATATAGAAACATCAGAACTTTGGGATGATGAGTGTCAATAGATCAAAATCTAAAAATTAAAAGAAAAGTAAAGATATCTACGAATATGTCCAAAGATAAAATGAAATCACTAGGAAGCAAATATTTTAATAAAAAGTGGGTTTAAAATTTAAATTATTAGAGAAATAATTACAAAGATAAGAGAAAATGAATTAAATGCATAGAAACAATAATAAAATATAAGGAAATGATGGGAAATTATAGAAATAACTAAATTTTGGGGCGAAATGAATATCAATAGATCGAGATCTAAAGGGAAAGTGAAGATATCAACGAATATGTCGAAAGATAAGATGAGATATTTAGAAGGCAAATATGACATACACCATAATATGTTCAGAGAAACCTTGTGACTACAACTTCATATTTATCCTGAAATTCTTTGACACTCAAGTCAGCAAAAAGATCATGCAACTAATCATATAAAATAAAGAGTATAAGAAGATGAAGTTGAGAATATAAGAAGATGAAATTGAGAATATAACTCTCATCTAGATTAAGAATCATTCTATAGTTCTATTTGTTACATATGAGCAAAGAGAACATGAAAATATCCAGAAATGAATGAGTGCGTCTTGGAAGATGATGAAAGATATACTAGTGAAAATGTTAGAAGAGAAATTAGTGAAAGTGTGGTAAGATGTATTTATGCACATATGACTATAATAAATATTTTAGATCTAATTCACTGTATGAAATTATTGACTATTTAGAAAAGTATATGACATCAAAAACCATACTAAATCATTTGGCAATGTAAGTATAAATGAGATGAGATAACCGAAGAGGGATATAAATAAATTTGTCAAGAATTCTCTTATGCTATGATGAACTTACTTCAATGGATATAGTGTATTTCTCCAACCCACTATAATGGCGCTTAACGATTCGTTGTTTTTCCAAAACAAAAATTATTCTCCACAATATATGTTGTATATTACTTGGTAAAATTCAACGATTCATTTTATTAATAATTTAAAATTAAATTCAGCGCATTATAAATCTAATTATCTCTAATGATGTAGTAGATGACAAAAAAAATTAAAAAAAATTATGTGTTATCTCCAAGTTTAATGTATCTTGATTTTATTGTATTGTTTGTTTACTTCAAAGTGGAATTGAATAAAAGAAAAAACAATATAACATGTTCTTTTTTTTTGGATAAGAAATGCAGTAAAACCTCTATAAATTAATAATGTTAGGACCGGAAAATTTTATTAATTTGAAAAAGTTATTAACTTATCGATAAATTAATAATTATTAATTATTAATTTATAGAAAGATTTACAGAATTTAAAAAATAAAATTCATATTTAAAGTAAGAAATTTAAAATAATACTTTAATATTTTTAATGGTATTTAGATGTTAGAAAATAATTATCATATATGCAATTTTTAATAATTTTTTTATGTAATTTGAAAAGATAATACTATATGTTTTTGATGAAGTATGAAAAAATTATTGATGAATTACATAAAAATATAATTTTATGAATCAAAATAACACTAAAGTCATAATTCACTAAATTTTCTTAATTATATTTTATAGTTTTATATATTTATTAATTTATGATATTATAGGACCACATAATTAATTATATAATATTTTTATAAAAATTTTATTTTATTATTTTATCGAATTATATTAAATAATTATTATATTAGTTCAACTTAGACGAAAAAAATTTATTAATATAGAAAGATTATGTATAAAGTATTAATTTAGGGAGGTTCTACTCGAAAAGTAAATTATAAGATCAGCAGTCTTGGAGGAAAAAAAAACGTCGGGATCTAATTGGCGCCCCCTTTAACATTTTCCCTTGTCATTCTTCGGATTCTTTTCAAATCGAAAAAAAAAAAAGTTAGAAATTGGACCCCTACAAAATCCTCTCACTGTTCACGAATCCTTCTCTACGCATTCTCATCTCCAAGATCTACAGATTCCATAATTCATTGTTTCGATTAACAATGGCGACGAGAAGACGTACTTTGCTCAAGGTCATTGTCCTCGGCGATAGCGGGTATAGACGAGAAGACGTATTTTCTTATTTATTCATTCCTTTGATTTTTGATTTTTGAATTTTGATCTGTGATTTTCGTTTTCTTAGGGTTGGTAAGACCTCTTTGATGAATCAGTATCCTTCGATTGAATCAATTTCAATCTTCAAATTCTTTTGATGGTTTGGGGTTGAATTGGCTATAGATTCGTTGTTTTTGATTTTGTGAATCCTTTATTTTTTTGTGGACCTTAATGGATGAATTTTAGATATGTGCATAAGAAGTTTAGTTTGCAGTATAAAGCAACGATTGGTGCTGATTTTGTAACCAAGGAGCTTCAGATTGGTGATAAGCTTGTTACTCTACAGGTTTGGTTTTTTTTTCTTGGTTTTGAAATTACCAGAATGATTTCACTTTTATAATGTGTGTGTTTGTGTTGTTGTTAGATTTGGGATACTGCTGGACAAGAAAGGTTTCAGAGTCTTGGTGCTGCTTTTTATAGAGGAGCTGATTGTTGTGCTTTGGTTTATGATGTTAATGTGTTGAAGTCTTTTGACTCTCTCGAAAATTGGCACGAGGAGTTTCTTAAACAGGTTCTTAGCAATTTCCCTTCTTTCTTGGTGTACTTTGCTTTTCATTTGCTTTGGTATATGCTTCATTGTTATGATAAATACATGGAACATGGGAATATGGTACTTCTGTTTCAATAGGTTGACTATTTAGAGTAATAATCTTCAGCTTTTGGTTAATATATCGCTTCTGCAAACCCAGAATCAAACACTTTTTTGGATGATGTGGTCAGGAGAGCTTTTGGGTATCTTTGTATCTATCTCAGGACCCATATCTTAATTTTTGTTCTCTCAGTAGATAACAAGATGATTGTTGGAATGTAACATGTTTTTATGTTTGAGCGATCATTTGCCTCTAACTAGTTAAGCCAAGTATATGACTAACATCGTTCTGTGTTCATAACGGTTTTAGAATTCATTAGTCTATACACATCAGTTTGTTTTCCTGCACTCACACTTTTAATCCTCTAACAGTTTATAATATGCTCTGTTTCCATGCCTTTGTCTTGTGCTACTCAGGCAAGCCCATCGGATCCAAAGACATTTCCGTTTATAGTGCTCGGAAACAAGGTTGACGTAGATGGAGGGAGCAGTAGAGTGGTAAGAAGAAGATTAAAAAAACATTTTCCATCGTGCTTTAAGCCTTTTTAGTCTTTTACTCAGTCTAGTTTCATCTTCTACAACTACAGGTCTCTGAGAAGAAAGCAGCTGACTGGTGTGCTTCAAATGGTAACATACCTTATTTCGAGACATCAGCAAAAGAAAACTTCAACGTTGATGAAGCATTCTTAACCATTGCCAAAACCGCTCTTGCAAACGAAACTGAACAGGATATGTATGTTTTCTCTTTCGTTTATCTGTAGTATATGAGAGCTTCAAAAAAAATGAAATCTTGACTGCATTAAGATACTACTGAAACATAGAACATAGATATCCTGGGAACTAGTAGCTTTCTTCTTTCCAGATGTTTTGGTTCCTCGTTGTTTGGATTGTCTAATTCTTAAAATCGAGAGTCTGAAAAGTGTAGAGATGTTGTATGCAGATAGTATAGAAACCCAAGAATCTCTTACTGTATCCAATGTCAGATGTGTTTATAAGCTGAATACTTATATAATTGTGTCCCTTATACACAATGTTATGGGTTATTGCAGATACTTCCAAAGCATACCAGATGCAGTGACTGAAAACGAGCCAAAAGGCAGTGGTTGCGCATGCTGAACCGTGGATTCAAGATTCATTTTACATTGGGGTTTTTTAATGCATTCATTGAAGGTTGGTGTACTCTTGAGTTGCAGAAACGATAAGCTTGTAGAAGCAATTTTTCGCCGTTCCATCATATATTAATTGATTGGAGGAAGTCTGTATGATCAAGTCGATTCTGCTGGATAATTTTTTATTTTTGGAAGAACTATTTATTGCTCTTAACCCCATGTGTGACGAGATGAAATTTATAATTCAATATTTCAGTTTTGTTTTTCCACTCATCTATGGGATGTTACTGCATCTATATTAAGACCATATGTTCATTTTGCATGTATAAATAGTTTTTTTGGAGGTATTGTGAAATTGTGAAATCAACATAAAGATCATGTGATATCCTTTATCCTTTTTTCTTCTAAATGACAAGTAACTTGGCCAATATGAATCTGCTACGTGGGATTTTTTTCACAATTTTGAGATTTTTAAATTGAAAGTAACGATTTGGCCAAAAATAATAGAATCACATCTATAAAATTCATGACCATTGTGTATCTATGGTTGCCAAGTTGATTAAAAACGTGTGTAGCAACCATATATCATTCTTGAATAAAATATGTATGCATCTAAAGGTAGCTATCCAGGATTATCTACGTGGTACAATCAAATAGATATTAAAAGGTTGGTGATGTAGTGGCAGTACAAGGGATTGGATTTTTTGTGATCCAGTTATAAAAATATGACTCTAAATATTGGGAAATATTATGAATAAAGGCCCAATACTCTTACAGTTTAATAATGAAAAGCCCTAAATACCATATATTTCAAGAGTTTAAAACATAATTAAAAACTCAAAGATCAATAAAGAATATATTTTTTTTTAAGTTTTAGAAAATCACTCAAAATTAAAACTCTCTCAATCTCTCAATCTTAATCTTTATAAACTCATAAGTTATGTCACAAGCTTGACATCTCCTTATATAAGAAAACACTTACCATAATCCTATTCTTATTAGGAATATATTTAGATAACTCCTAAAGATACTAATCTTAATCTCATTAGGATAGCTTATAACTCAAGCTTTATTCAAGTTTAAGTCAACATTCTCTCTCTTGAACTCGATTTCTTGAACACCAATGAGATCTCTCATCTCCTTGAACTTATTCTTCCTAGAGTTTTTGTTAGGATATCCGCCTTTTGCTTATTTCCGGGAAGGTGTTCTACCTCAATTTTCCCATTCTCGACACATTCTCTTATGAAATGATATCTTGTATGTATATGCTTGCTACGTCCATGGAACACCAGATTCTTAGTAAGAGCGATTGCTGACTAGTTATCTATCCGAATGACGACTTTCTCACACGTTAATTCAGTGATTTCGCCGAGCAAATCTTGGAGCCAAATTGCTTGTCTTGCTGCTTAGGTTCCTGCCATGAACTCAGCTTTATACGAGGACAATGCCACTGTATCTTGTTTTTTTGAACACCAAGAGATTGGACTTGAACTTTCACCAAGATAGAATATGTGACCAGTTGTGCTTTTTCCATCATCAAGATCAACATTATGACTATTATCGCTGTAGCCTATCAGTTTTGGTACCTTCGAGGACGAACATCCAAATGTTAAATCAAGTGTGGTGGTACCTTTCAAGTACCTCAAACATTGTTTCATAGCAGCTCCATGAGATTCTTTTTGGTTTTGCATATATTAACTTAGTACTCCTACGCAATAAGACAAGTACGGTCTTGTATGAAGTAAGTAACGAAGACAACCGACGTTTTTCCTAAAACTTGGAGCATCGATCTCTTTTTCGTCTTTGGCTTTACATAACTTGAGTCCCGGCTCCATTGGTGTGTGAACCGAGTTACAATCTCTCATCCCAGCTTCTTCCAAGATCTTTAAAGCATAACGGTTTTGGTTTAATGTTATTCCTCCCTTGTGTTGACACACCTCAATCCCGAGATAGTATGTCAATTTACCGAGATCACTCATCTCAAACTTAGAAGCCATCTCTCCTTTGAATTCGTCAATGACTCTTATATTTGTCCCTGTGACAAAAAATTCATCTACATACACTGCCACAAGAAGAAGATTTTCACTTACCATTTTCCAATACACCGATGGCTCTTTTGAACATTTCTTAAATTGGAGCTCCTTGAAAATCTGATTTAACTTAGTGTTCTATGCTCTCGGTGCTTGCTTTAGACCATACAAGGTTTATTGAGCTTGTAAACTTTTTCTTCACATCCCTTTTCTTCAAAACCCTCTGGTTGCGTAACATAGATGGTTTCTTTTAATTTTCCATGAAAAAAAACCGTCTTGATTGACGAATTATTTAGATGTGTTAATAAATTATTTGGCGTGTTAAAATGAAATATTATATATATTCAAAAATTAGAAAATATTGTATTCTTTTGAACATCAACACATCTACCTTGCCCTCATTATCAATAACGCAACATCAAAGAGTGCTTTCGTATGATCCACTATTTTCTTATTGATAAATTAATCTGAAAATGCTATCAAGATGTTTTACAAACCAAAATGGATATACATATATAGAGTGAAAGATAGAGAAACTCACGAGTTCGATGTGCATAGGTCTAGCTTATATACTTCATAACGGTTCTTACATATAGCTACTGGCTCCATCAACTACTCAACAAAAAATAAATACTATCACTATAAAAAAAAAACTAAGGGAGGACTGGTAAGACTCTCATTCGTGGAAGCTGAAACCTGTTCTGTTACATAGCTGAGATTTTCTTCGATATTTATTGTGGAGCTGGCCGTAAATAATTGTTGGAATTATTCAACTGCATGCCGCTTGTCCAATGGTTAATTATTTCTTATGATATATCATATAAGTATATTTTTCTAATGTTTTGTTAATCGATTTCCTTTGTTCAGTGTACAAATTTAATAAGTTTTAATTCCATTTATATGCACATTTATAGTTAGATCATTGAATATGAGCAAATAATTATATTTTTCCTACATTTTTATTACTGTTTATTTTATTTATTTTCTCAACTAGTTAAAACGTAACATGTATTAAAAACATAAAGCTTTTTTTTTTTTTTGCATGGAATATTAGGATGTTCAACAAAATGGCAAGCAAAATGTGGTTAGGAATTGGATTCAATCCAAAAATCATTTTTAGCTATGCTTTAAAATTCAAGTTCAAGTATAAAATTTTTGTCCTGAATTATCAAAAAAACGAAAAGTGAGCCACCATTTTTGTCAATCTCATACTCAATACATATACATACCTTTTAATTATCATCATCGGGTTTAACTATAATTGGGCCAACATATGGGCCTTAAAGGATTTAATCTCTTACACAATTTCACTCCACTTGCAAAATACAAATAAAACCTATCTTCTTCCTCTTCTTCGCTCGTACCAAAAGACCTCCATGAACAACAACACCTCATAAACCTTCCACTAAACCTCTCAATCGAAAACGCGCCAAAGCTATGGTAGGAGCTTCAAGAACAATCTTATCATTATCTCTTTCTTCCTCCCTCTTCACTTTCTCCAAAATCCCTAACGTTATCCCATTTCTCCGCCTCCACAAACCTTCCTCTAGATTCCACCAAGCTTTTCGACCTCTCTGCGCCGCCGCAGCAACCACCACTCCCTCAACGGAAACAAACATCACAGATCCGGATCAATTGAAACATACGATCTTACTAGAGAGACTACGGCTTCGACATTTGAAAGAATCAGCGAAACCACCACAACAGAGACCGAGTAGTGTTGTTGGAATAGAGGAAGGAAATAGTAATAAGAAGAAGAGTAAGAAATTAATTGAGAATTTTGAAGAGTTAGGGTTAAGTGAAGAAGTGATGGGAGCTTTACAAGAGTTGAATATTGAAGTTCCTACTGAGATTCAATGTATTGGTATAGCTGCTGTGATGGAACGTAAAAGTGTTGTTTTGGGATCTCACACTGGTTCTGGCAAGACTCTTGCTTACTTGCTCCCCATTGTTCAGGTGCATTGAGCTATAAAGTTGAAATTTTGTAGCATATGCAGTGTTTGGTTCTTGAATTGCTTGTTAGGTAGTAGATAAATTTGGTTTCGATTCAAAATTTGAAACTGACTTAGATTAGGAGATGTAGTTAGTGAGCTCCAATGTGTAGCTAAATTGTAATGTCGTCGTTGTGTCACTCCCTAGGTTCAAATCTGCATAAAGTGTAATGCTTTATTAGTAAGGAAGGTCTGACTCTGTTGATATGCTCGTGTATTCTTATACAATGTAACAATTTGTAGATATATCCATACTTAAAAAGTAGTTATGTAGAGCACTTGATTTGATTTGTTTCTATGTTTCCTAGTGTGTATAGCTCTTTTGTTTCCAATGTTGTGTTGTTTATTTTGGGTACTCTATTGAAAATTCGATATGGTTATTTCGATATGAGGGTTTAAGTTGTGTTGATTTGATTTTGTAGTTGATGAGAGAAGATGAGGCTTCACTTGGTAAAATAACAAAGCCTAGGCGGCCAAGGACTGTTGTTCTTTGTCCAACAAGAGAACTATCTGAGCAGGTTTGTGTCTTTACCAATATTAGTTACTGCTCTCGATGAATGCATGTTGTGAGTAATTTTAAATGTGGGTTCTTTGTTTAGTTCGACTATTGGAACAATTTGGTCTTGCAATTCTCCGGAAAAAGAAGGAAAAGTCGGAATCTTTATTTTCTATAAAGTCTTGGTTGCTTTCATATAGGACGACCATGAAATTGGAGAATGATTTAGTGTGTGATTATAGTATTTTATGCCAGTTTGTTATATATCGTAAATGTTTTTAGACAGAGAAATGGCGAAAGAAAAACTAATTAAAGAGTCTGCATTAGGTTTACCGTGTGGCAAAGTCCATAAGCCACCACGCGAGGTTTAGATCTATATTGGTTAGTGGTGGTTCTAGGATAAGACCACAGGAGGATTCTTTGAACAATGCAATAGACATGGTTGTTGGAACCCCTGGTAGAATTCTTCAGCATATCGAAGAAGGAAACATGGTCTATGGAGATATCGCATATTTGGTAAGCTCCATTTTGGGATCTTGCATTATATTCCAGGATTCTTTTGGTTTTGGGATCAACATGAAACAAAGCAATGAGAATATTTTTTATTCAGGTGCTGGATGAGGCAGACACTATGTTTGATCGTGGCTTCGGTCCCGAAATTCGTAAATTCCTTGCCCCGCTAAAACAACGTGCTTTAAAAACGAATGACCAAGGATTTCAAACCGTCTTAGTAACTGCTACTATGACGACGGTATGTACATGTTCATTGGGCACCATTTCTTGGTATTATTGTTGCTCCTTGCATATTGAATTTGAATAAAGGTAATGTGAGTTTTCAGGCTGTTCAGAAGTTAGTTGATGAGGAGTTTGAAGGGATAGAGCATTTACGAACATCAACATTGCATAAAAAGATAGCTAACGCTCGTCATGACTTCGTCAAGCTTTCAGGTAGTGAAGATAAGCTAGAAGCACTTCTACAGGTAAATGCATCATTAAGATTCTGAATTGCGAAGGCAATCAGTTACATGCTCATTCTTTCTCATATGCGCCTGTCGTACTTATACATTACTTATGCTTTGATGAGAATGCAGGTTCTTGAACCTAGCTTAGCCAAAGGAAGCAAGGTGATGGTCTTCTGTAACACTTTGAGCTCCAGCCGCGCTGTTGATCACTACCTCTCTGAAAACCAGGTCTCCACTGTGAATTATCACGGTGAAGTTCCAGCAGAACAAAGGTGGGATTGAAACAGCTTAGCTTAAAACGTGAACCATTTCTTGAGGAACGCAGTTGCTTAACCAAAATGTAAAATCTGTTTGTGTCTCATCTATCCAGGGTTGAGAACTTGAGAAAGTTCAAGGACGAAGAAGGAGACTGTCCGACGCTGGTGTGCACGGATTTGGCTGCCAGGGGTCTGGACCTTGACGTTGATCATGTAATCATGTTTGATTTCCCAAAGAACTCTGTAAGTATCTTGGCCAAATGTTCCTGCCTGTAATGCTTATACGTTCTTCTCTTAATTTGTTGATCCTCTTTCCTTGAAAAGTTAGTTTTATTTGAACTTTAATTGCTTAGATTGACTACCTTCATCGCACCGGAAGAACAGCTCGCATGGGTGCTAAAGGTTTGTTTCCTAGATTTAGATTATTACTTCTCAAGACTCTATTGTATTTCAGGTGGTTTCAGCTAGGTGCTGAATCCAGTTTTCGATCCTGTTTCGTTTACAGGGAAAGTGACGAGTCTGATAAGCAGGAAGGACCAAATGTTAGCAGGAAGAATCGAAGAAGCCATGAGAAACAACGAGAGCTTAGAATTACTCACAACTGATAACGTGAGGAGAGACGCTGCAAGAACTCGAATCACTCAAGATAAAGGAAGAAGCATTAAGCAAATCAGAGAAGTGAGCAAGCAACGAAACACCAAAGACAAACCGGCATCATCTCCTCCTGGAAGATCATCAACAGGTGTGAAGACACCACTGAGAAAGTCAAGTTCAGTTTCAAAACCCAGGAAAGCATCATCGCCTCCAGAGAAATCTTCAAAGCCGAAAAGAAAAATACTAAAAACGGTTGGATCTAGATCGATTGCTGCGAGGGGACAGAAGGGTTCAGAAAGAAGAACAGGGAAGAAACTAAGTGTTGTTGGGTTCAGAGGTCGGTCTTCTTCGGCAAGAGCCACTTGATTACATTCTGGAAAACTTCTGGAGAATCGAAGTTTGTGGTCTAAGTGAATTATGTTACGGATTACGATAACAAAAGCTTTAGAGATAAATGTCAAGCGATCATAATATGTTCTTTCCTGAACAAAGTTTGCAACGATCGAAGAAATTCACTTTGAAACTCAAACATTTGGCCGATTATAATATCAGGTAAGTTTGTATATGGACATCTATGGATGGTTGTAACATATTATTTTCGAGAGTAGAATTGTTATTTATCCAAACTGAGTCATTTGTCAATCCTCCTATTCTGCTCTGCACCTTCTTTTGCAGCCATGGCCAAGCTCTCGTCAAGCTGAAACTACAATCATGAAGCTTCTCCTACAGGTCACTACATACACCATTTGGAAAGAACGTAACTCTAGGATTTTCTCTTCTATCTTGTCTACCCCCTATGCCCTTAAAGCTAATGTGTGACAGAATGATGAGAAACCGTCCATCTCCTTGAATTTTTGTTTGGTTATATCTCCGATCCGTTGTAATTTGAAGTCGATTAGGATATAAGTTACGTTCTTGATAAATATATCTTAACATTAAAACCCTTTTGGTTATGGCGTGGATATTTGTTAAAATAAATGTTGGGTTTTGGAGAAAATAATAGTTGACAGTTGAGAGAAGCCAATAATAGAGGTGTCTAACACCAAGTGCTTGAGGCCAAGAGTTAACATGAAAAGGATCTCTTCTATAGGCTCGTACATTTGTGTCCTTGACTTGTTTTTTTGGGCTCGTATCCGTTTGCACTTTTGTCTCAGCAAGCAGCAAAAACAGTCAGCTAATTGTAAAGGGATGAGATTGGAAAATCAGTAAATTCAATTTCTAAACTTTCACTAATTGTAAAAGCCGTCTTCCAGACATATCTTTTTGACGAAGTTTAGAAATTTTTTGAGAAATATAAAATATATTTATATAATTTTCATCAGAAACGGGAAATATAAGTATCGAATATGATTCTCTTGTCTAATCCATTACCCAAAATAAATATTTTCAAACGAGTAATTTATTAAAAATAAATGGTTATGAGACGAAAAATTCCCAATGGATACGGGATTGGATGGATTTTCTGTTCTGAAATGAACATGCTTATTTTTTCATACAAGATATACCTAATCACACATAATTATTTTTTAACTTTAACCAAATCTTATTTATGGCATCTAAATTTTACAACATACATAACTAAAATTAAAATACAATAAATATCAAATAAATTTGTCTCATAAATATAACCCTGCACGTAAGTGCATGTCCGAATCTAGTATATAGTTGAGTTTGTAAGAAAACATAATCCCCTAACAAACTTGAATGTTTTAAAACTTTTAAACCAAAAAGTAAACAAAAAATTAGGAAAAAATAGTAGTAAAATTGGTTATTATTTTTATGATGAAAAAAGAAATAATAAACTGTAATTTATAAAGCATAAAAAAAAAAGATTTTCAACTCTTGAGGAACTCTTTGGACTTTTTCAAATTTACAGCATGTCTTGCCTTCTTAGTCATCACTCACCACTCTCCACGCATTTTCTCCTATATGCTTGTTTCACCATATTTCTATGCATCAAATATTATATGTTGATCAACTTCATCAATATATATATATATATATATATATATATATTCTATTGTTTCATAAAAATTTTCTCTTTTAAATCTGTAACCTAACTCCAGCGGAAATATTTGATATTTTTTTCCTCATATGATAAACGATTTCTAATTTAATCCAAAAAAATACACGTACACACACAAAAATTAATGGTTATTGGAGTCCCTTATAAAAACTACAAAATTTTTTAAAAAAATTTAAAAATAAGTGATGTCAACTATAAGAGATTAAGAGCTGTGATGAAAAAGAAGAAAGTTAAAATCAACAAAATAATTCAAAGTAGCAAATAACTTTGACGTTTCAACACATACAAAAGATAGGTATAGTTTAAACTATAAGAATTGAGTAGAATAAAACAAAAATAACTGAGACCTAGATGTTAATTATGGGTTTTTACCCCGCGGATATTCGAAATCCGGATATAATATCAAGCTCGTAGGTCTGCCCGTTTGTGTTAAAAAAGACGGGCTTAAAACGGACGGATTTTATTTACTCCGGGTTTTATTCGGGTTTACCCTATCAGGTAGTGGATACCCGTCAGGCTTTTTTTTGTGACAAAAAAAATCATAATTTTTTTCCAACTTATTTTTTTGAAGACAAATAATTAAAATTATGGCTGGAAATCTTGAAATAACATTTTTCGCCAAAACTGTAAAATCACAAAAAAAAATTCCAACATTTTTTTCAAAAAATAATTACAATTATGGCGGAAGAATCGTGAAATGACATTTTTCTCCAAAAACACAAAATTTTGGAATAACTTTTTTGTGCCAAAACAATAAAATTTTGGAACTGATGATTTTTCGTGAAAACCGTAAAATCACAATTTTCCAACTTTTTTTTGAGAAAAAATTACAATTATGGCGAAAAAACTCGTAAAATGACATTTTTTTGCTAAAAACACAATTGCGGAATAACATTTTTGTGTCAAAACAATAAAATTGTGATTTTGGATTTTTGGGTTTAAAAAAAACAGACATAAATCAGGCGGGCTCAAAATGGTTTTGGATCAGGCTGGATTTGTTTATCCACCATAACATCCGTAACCCCAAGGGTTAAACCGGTCTGATAAATATATACAGACATCATTATGTAATTGTAATGTTAGTCTCATTGATATGCTTTTTCTTTTGCTTAACTATATAAGATCATGATTTTGAAACCAAACTGGATGATGCCTATTAACTATTTGTCTACAAGCTTCTGCTTTGAAACGTAAATAATCAGTTTTAAGACGTAGAATTACTTACAATTCATGCCTATTAATTACCATGAATTGTAAAAAGAAAAATATGAATTAAATCTGATTCATCTTATAGATTTATTTTCTAATTTTTTTGTTTTCAAAAACAAATTAAATTAAAAACACAAAAAAAATCAATTTGAGTACCCGCGAGTATACCCAAAACCTACGGAATTTTTTCAGGTAAACCCGATAGGGTATCGGATTATACAGGTTTTCTTAAATGGATTCAATATGGGCAGACTCAAAACAGGCTCGGGTCGGTTCGGGTAAAAAAGTCCACTGCAACATCCCTAAAATAAAATCAGTTTTCATACTAAGAAAATAAATTTCAAAATTTTAAAGATTACGTTGATTAGTAAGATTTTATTTGGAAATTAATCTTGCAAATACTTTTCTGGCTTCTCTCTGCACACGTGAAGGTATCGTTGTCAAAGCACTTGATCCTAATGCTGCTGTTGCTAGCCGGGATACACTCGCAAAGACTGTCTACGCCCATCTGTTTGACTGGTTTACTTTTATATTCTTCCTTTTATGGATTTGTGTTAATGTATTACGCTTGTGTTTGAACTTTTCGAATCTTGCATCAACGTCGCAAATGAAAAGCTGCAGCAACATTTCAATGAGGTAATGTGGATGACTCATTTTCAACGATTTTAGAATATTAATGCTTCCTCTCCTTATGATCGATCTCTTCTCTGGTTTCAGCATGTATTCAAGATCGATGGAGCAGGATGAGTACAGAAAAGAAGAAATCAATTGGAGTTTTATTGACAACCAGGATGTTTTGGACCTTATTGAGAAGGTACATTTCTCTGTTTAGTTGTAATTTCCTGCCCCTTTGCTGAATATTGTATCAAAACCTCAGTATGAGATTTTGATCATGATTTTAGTTATATAATACATGGTTTTAAAATCTTATGTCTATTTATTATTTACTATTGTTTAACTCAGATTGTCGAGAAAAAAAGAGTTCAACACCCACCCTTTAAATATGATATTTGTTGAATCTTATCAATTCTAAAGAGTTAATGCTATTCATTGTTATTCTCGGCTCGTTTCTCTGTCGTCTCCATTACTTACTAATAAGGAGACAAGCGATGAAGCCTGGTGGATGAACCATGAACATGTGTTAATGGCTATAAGACGACTCTTTTAGTGTTTCTGGCGGTACTCGGCTAGAGCTCTTCATTGTGTTTTGTTTTGTTTCCCACATCGCCAAGCAGCAGAACAGTCAGCTAAGAATTACGTGTGTAAAAAGTATGGAAAATGGAGTTTTGCTTTGGCTTGGAAAAAAAGAATAATCCCACATCGAGAAGAGATAAAAAAGGAAGACCAATGTTGAAGCTATAAAAGAGAAGCGAATAGGCCAATCCAAAGCATACCTTTCTCGGCCTTTTGGCTAAGATCAAGTGTAGTATCTGTTCTTGTCAGTTTAATATCCGGGCTCTTGAGCGTCGCCTCTGCGTTGCACTACTGCAAGGGCTTTTGGCGCACCCCACTATAAAACCAGCTTCAATCTTTCTCTCTGCTCTATTTAATGGCTGCAATAGAGCTATGATTTCATCTTATAAGATTATGTGTACTTCACTAGTGACAGTTTTTCAATCTTGAACATAGACGCTTCTTTGAAGAGACGTCACAAATAAAATGTATGAATAAAACAATTAACATGTTATTTGAAACATTTTACAAACACAAATGGGAGTGAATGGATCTGATTCTATTACAAACCTAATCGTGTACAAAAGCTTCATGACTATCAATCTCGGCATTGGTAAGTGTAAGTGTACGCTGAAGCTTCCGAGGAGAAAAAACCTCAACCTCTACCATAAATGTAGCTGTGACCGGCCGGTGATCAGAGAGTTTAATCTCACTTCTTCTATAACTCATAAGCTTCATTCCTTTCCCGTACCAAATAATGCGATCACACCTAAATCATATTCAGTTTAAGTACATATCACTTCGATGCGTTATCACAAAAGTTTGTATTGAGAATGTGTTCAAAGAGTTATACCAAGCTGGTGTTCGTTTTCCGGATTTTGGATCATTTCCTCCATAGTTTTCTGAATCGATTCCGTATTTGTAAGTTGGTAGAAAATCTAAAGCTCCTTCTGACCATCCCTCGAATACACGCCCTTGTCTCATTTCTCTTGCAAGCTACCAAAGATTTATAACATATGAATGTAAAGCCTCATGACCCTAGCTTAGCTTTATACAAAAGTTTATCGAAATTTAGTAATCGTACCTCGTCCTTTTCAGCTAACTTCTTCCATTCCTTTCTTGCAATAAGTTCATGAGTCTTCTTATACGATAAGTTAATCCGATAGTTCATATCTCCAAACCAGATTATTCTTCTGTTAGAACAAACAACATTCGTCTTGTTAAATGTTTATATAAAGAAAAAGTGTTCATAGTACAAACATACTCGTGATCGCAGATGCTTCTCGGTAGTCTGGTCGCGCTACGAGAACGAGGATGAAACTGCGTTCTTCGATGAATATCGCTTACATCCGCGTTCCGTTTTCTATGATCTCCATCTTTTTCCCCTGATGCTAGATGTGTGCACACAAAACAAAAAGGTGTTTGATACACTGACATGCTCACAGAAACAGATCCCTGAAAAGGTCCAAAATGAAATTGTTACAATCCTAAACTGAAGTCATAAATCAAGTTTTTAAGAAAAGTAATTAAGAGAATTAATGAAGACCTTGTTACCAATGTAACCCATAACGCCAACACCAACAGTAGACACACTAAGGTTTCGTATATGTTTTCGTAAGCTCCTTCGAACCCAAACGGTAAGAAAAACTCCAACCATCTGCTTACTTACAATCCGAACATACGAAGGTTTTCTCACATTCATAAGAGGCTTGAAATCTAAATCTGCAAGTAGAGGTATCTTCTTATCTCCATAGTTGTTATTTACAGTTGATTTAAAAGAGCTATAGTTCTTAAAAGACTTTAAAGAACAACGTCTTTCTTTAACATGTTGATTCAACAATCTCAATGGAGGTTCAGGCCAGCTTAAACCAACTCTTTCGGAGTAACTAAACCATCGGTTTAAACTTTTCACGCGTTTCGAACCATCATTGTCAAGCTGCATTGAAAACAACCTATCCAACGTTTTTGGTGATGAAAATTGTCTCTGTAGATACTCTTGTCTTGGCAAACATGAACTCTTGTTATAATTAGTATCCACAATACCATCATCATTAACCGAATGAATCACATTGCGCGTATCGATAACCATCTCTTCTACTAAATCAATGATTTCTTCAAAAGGCTTAAACTTCGATGGAGAAGGAGGATCACTATAACTTACGATCTTGACCTTTCTCGGTCGAATCCTATTAAGTGCATCGCGTATAGTATCCTCCCATTCAGAAGCTGGCTGTTCATCCTCAATACCAAAAATGTTTCCAGCATTCAATGGAACAATCTCCTGAAGACTGAAAAAAACCGAAAAACACAATCGAAATTACGAAAAAACCGAAGAAATGTGATAGATTCATAAGAAAACCATACCCGAGAACATAAATGTCAGCAGGTTCAATGGTATCAACCCAACCATCAATATCTAAATCAGTAGGTGGAACTCTTCCTCCAACATTCCAAGTTCCAACACAGATTCTAGCTACACCAAAACCACATTACTAAAATTAATAATCACTATGGATTTAAGTAAAAGCAACATACAAAGTAACAGAAACATCTCAAAATTATAAAAATTAAAGACCTGATCGCTTTGGTATCCATATACTGAACTCTAAACGTTTCTGAATTACTTCTTCTTAGCCTCGGTTCAGTATCTAAAAACATTCCATAAAAACGAAAACTTTATGTAAGAAAATACGAAAAAAGAATCAAAGTCTCCATTTTTTTAACTTTGATTTGAGAACAGAGTATAGTACCGTCAGTATCAACATGAGAATCTTCAATTCCTGTAACTCAAGATCAGATTTTTCCGATTAGGCAACCAAAATGTTACATCCAGATTTGAGTAAAATTGGGAGAAACACTAACCTTCAATGTCAGAATCTGCAGTACTGTCATCATCATCATCATCATCTTCATCATCAGTATCAGCGATATGATCTGATTCAGTGTTGGAGATATTAAACCATTTACGAAAAAGAAGACGAGGCCAGTAGAGTTGTAAGCACGAAGAAGATGCTGAACAACATAGTTTAGCCCAACCACTCTACAAAATTCCAATTTTGATTAAAATTCGAGAAAGCCCCAAAATTGAAAACAGAGCAGGCAAAAAAAAAACGGAGATCTGAGCACCTCGGTTCGCTTCAATTGGAATCGTTCAGGCGCCATAAACTCCGAGGACTAAGTCTAATCAGAGTAAAGAAGAGAGAAAACAAAAAGTAATTGCAGGGGAAGACAGTTGAGAGATATTAACGACCATTGTTGGTTTTGACTTTTGTAAAATAATTTGAAGTAAACGGAGAAGACTAAGTTGTGATTAAGTATTAATCTGTAATTAGCCGGCGTTTAGGGTGCTGATTGGTTAACATTTGCAATATAATTATAATTTATAAAGTCTTGCTTTTTCTTTGTTAGTTACTTTAAGAAGACAAGAGCCTATAAAACCATCCAAATCGGCTAGAGAACAAAAATAACAAGACATGGAAAACCGAGACAGCTCTAAAGTGTAAGAATCAAGAATGTAGCATTTATTGTATATTTTGTTTCTAATTTTATATATCTTTTTATTCATCTATTTAATATTGAGAAATAACCTACAATATTATATTAAATATTATTTTTTAAAAGAAACAAAAATATATACACAAAGCTACAAAAAAAATCTATTAAAATTTAATTGATTAAAAATAGATTAGATAAAAATGTGATAAATTGTATAGTAAAAAATAGATTAGATAGAAATGTGATAAATTGTATGGTGAATAATTGATATTCCTTCCATTTCATGATATAAGATGCTTTGGCGAATACAATTTAATTGATTAAAGCCACAAATTCTTGAAATCTAATTGATTTGACTTAATGGTTATAGTGTAGAGGTCGTTCTATATTTTTTTTTAGGCTTTCCACAAATTGAGATTTGGCCGTAGAAGAGTTGAATTGTATCCGAGGAACAGCATATATAGAAATGTGATAAATTGCATGGTGAATAATATGTTTTTCTTCTTCTATGTTATATTTGTTACATGATTCTTATTTGTTTTTGTGATAAAAGACAATCTTTTTAATTTGTATGAAACTCATAATAAAATTTTACGTTTATATGGCAGGTTGTTTTCATATCTCCCACTGACGTTAGCATACCAATTTTAGTTTGATTTTTGTCTTTCTTATGTTCTTTTGGTTATTTTCTTTACTTATGATCTTATGATGATTGTTTGCTTTATTTGCAGGTCATCCAATTACCCATAAATACAATAAAACAAACAGAAATTTTAATTTAAAAATATTGTTTCATGCATTTTTTATAAAAAAATTTTAAGGTAACTTTAATGATTTTAAGATTTTCATTTAAAAGTATTCAAGTTTTAATGAATTTGTTATTAGAATGGTCTAAGAAGTGCTCGAACATTCGGAGGTAGAATGGTGTGATTCATGTTCCTGCTTTGACAACGTTACAACAATGTCAAAGATGCAACAAATTAAGAACTCAAACAGGACATACAAATTCGACATTTGAATGCGCATTGTAGTCTATGAATGATCGAGAGGAAGGTCAATCTTCAAATAGAAAATACACATTTGCAAAATGATATGAGAACATTATTCATGTTTTATGAATACAATTATTGTTCAAAATACATTTAAAATTTACAGTTTTATTTATTTTGAACATATTTTTTTTGTTAGGGACTGTAATGTGGTCTACATCCAAAATAAAGTTATTTTGCAAATCAAAATTTTAGTGAAAAATGAAAACAACAAAATGGTACTCGCTTTGGTTTTTAAAGAATGTCATTATGACATTTTCACATAAATTAAGAAAATCTTTAATTATAAAAATTTGCCCCTATTTAATATGCCATTAATGAGATAATACTGACTTAAATTCAAAGATTTTTAATTTTTAATAGAGGGCAAATTAGAATTTTCGTTTTAAAAACTACATTACAAATTTAAAATAACATTTTTTCTAAAATTTTTTTTAATAATTTCTTCGGAAATCGTGTAATAAACATGCAAACTGTTTAGTACGCACTTCTAAAATTTTATTTTCTGATTTTACGTTTGTAAACATTTTTTTCCAGTTTGTACAACCAATTTTAGATTGAATTTCTAATTATTTAATATTTGGTTGAAAAAAAAAACTCTAAAATCACTATCTTTTGGAGGGAGTAATATGCAAATTCTCAAAAATACAAATGAAAAGAAAAAACTTTCTGAAAAAACTAAAATGCTACGTCATCAATATTCAATAGTCCTTGTCACGGTGAGGTTTTCTTCTACGTGTCACAACCTCTCTACCGGAAGTTCTCTATTCTCAATCGACGACTCGACTAAGGATTCGAAACGTTGTCGCATGACCTATAACTTCACACCATTGCTAGAATCTAACATCTCTTTCTCCACAAACTCAGGAACTCGTGCTATCTTCCACAACTCACGAAAATGTTTCTCTTAAAGGTACGTTCTTGTAATCACTCATTACTATCGCTTGTTTGTTTTTGTCATGTCGGAATTAAAAATGACTACTTTTGTTTGATTTTGATCTGTAGACATGGAGATCAACCGCTTTTGGGGTTTATGGCTATATGAACTTCACCAAGAATGGTTACTTGTGAGTAGAATTTGATTTGCTCTTCATTTTTCAATGCTGTGGAAATGAAAATTTGGAATTTTTATGGTTTAGAGACTTATATGATTCATGCGGTTTCGTGTTCTTTGTGAGTCTTTTGATTAGCATAACTGAAGGTATCAGAATTCGTAGAAAGATTCAATCTTTTGATTTGATCATTTGCTTTCTCATGAGAATTGATACCTGTGGAAATGAAAAGATGGTTTTCTTTAGACCAAATCACTTATATAATTCATGCTGTATTGTGTTCTTTGTGAGCCATATGTTTAATCTAAGTGCAGATATCAGAATTAGTAGAAAGATTCAATCTTTTGATTCCAAATTTGCTTCCAGATGAGAATTGATACCTGTGAAAATGAAAAGATAGAATTTTTATTTAGACCAAATCATTTGAATCTTGTTTGCTGAGACTTATATGATTCATGCTGTCTGGTGTTCTTTGTGAGCCTATTGATTAACGTAACTGAAGATATCAAAATTTGTAAAAAGATTCAATCTTTGGTTCATCAGTTGTTTTCACTATGATAATTGATACCTGTGGAAATGAAAAGATGGAATTTTTATGGATTATGCTAGACCAAATCATTTGAATCTTAATGCTGTCTTATGTTAGCCTGTGGATTAACATAAGTGAAGCTTTCTGCATTCGTGGAAAGATTCAGTCTTTTGATTCAAAATTTGCTTTCACTATGAGAACTGAAACATGTGGAAATGAAAAGATGAAATTTTTATGGATTATGCTAGACCAAATCATTTGAATCTTAATGCTGTCTTATGTTCTTTGTGAACCTGTGGATTAACATAAGTGAAGCTATCAGAATTCGTGGAAAGATTCAGTCTTTTGATTCAACATTTGCTTTCACTATGAGAATTGAGTCCTTGAGCGATCCGGTTATAGAGAAGTGATATTGTACTTGTGGTGTTTTGTGTAGAGAGCATTCAAAGAAGTTTAAACCTGAAGATATGCAGATACAAATAGAAGGAAAAAATTGTGTGGTTACTGGAGCTAATTCTGGTATTGGTTACGCTGCAGCAGAGGGTCTTGCTTCACGGTAAGGTTTCTTAGTTATGGAATTGAGGGATTTAGGAAACAAATTGTCACAAAGTCTATTAGCTAGTCACTTTCTTTTTGTGTTGTTACATGTACCTCCTTGAGTGGAGAATTTTGGTTGTCTTGGTCTCTATTCAAAACTAAAACAAGTTTGAACCGATTGAAATACTTGTGCCAGACTAAACGTTGAATATTGTTGTTTTCTCGAAAGAGATCTCGCGGGAAGAGTGTTGCCAAATCTATATTGTCCATAGTGTTTTTTCTTGGTTGGTGTGATCCGTTGGATACAAATCCAATTCTTAATTTGTGTTTGTTTCTAGTGGGGCGACTGTTTACATGGTGTGCCGGAACAAGGAGAGAGGACAAGAGGCTCTTTCTAAGATTCAAAGCTCAACAGGAAACCAAAATGTGTATTTGGAAGTATGTTACTTTCTTCTTTGAAATTTGTTTTTGCAAATTCCATACTCTTTCTATGCAATTTGGATCTCAAACCTTTTTAGCTTTGCTTCTTTCTTAGGTTTGTGATTTTCTTCGGTTAACGAAATAAAGTCCTTTGCTTCGAGTTTTGCTTCCAAGGATGTTCCAGTTCATGTGCTGGTATATAGTCTCTTTTTTCTATTACCTAAAGAAAACATTACCCTATACAACTTAACTACTTAGAACTTGTTTGATTCTGATTTTCACTTTTCAGGTTAACAATGCTGGTTTGCTTGAGAACGAACGTACTATTACACCTGAAGGGTTAGTCTTAGTTATCTTTCTTGAACATTTCCAATATTATTTTATTTTGATTTTTAACCTTATGTTTGTCTGTCATGTCAGCTTCGAGTTAAATTTTGCGGCGAACATACACAGTGACCGAGCTGATGCTTCCACTGTTGGAGAAAGCAACACCAGACGCCAAAGTCATCACAGTTGCCTCTGGTGGAATGTATACTTCGCCACTTACAACAGATCTTCAGGTAATCAATCTTCAAGAATTGATTATGTTCATTTTTGCTTAACCTCTTTGGAACTATTTATATCACTCTTATGTCAGATTATAACTCAAGCTACATATGATTTTTTCTGCAGTTTAGTGGTGAAAAATTCGATGGAGTGGAACAGTACGCACGGAACAAAAGAATCCAGGTCTGTAAAATCAGAATCTAACAGTCAAAATGTCTTCTTTTCTTTTCGGTTATCTGAGTTCGTTTGTGTAAAAAATGATTAGGTGGCTCTGACAGAAAAATGGGGTGGTAAGTACAAGAACAAAGGAATAGGATTCTACTCAATGCACCCTGGTTGGGCTGAGACACCAGGTGTCGCCAAGAGTTTACTGAGTTTCAATGAATCGTAAGAAAATTACGCTAAAGAAAACAATCTTTTGTGCTAAACGCATACATCTTTTTGTGGTAAAGAAAGTTTAAAACTTGTGAATCAGGTTCTCTGGTAAGCTTAGAACAAGTGAAGAAGGAGCAGACACAATCGTTTGGTTAGCATTGCAGCCTAAAGAGAAGCTTGTCTCTGGTGCATTATATTTCGATAGAGCTGAAGCAACAAAACATCTGAAGTTTGCAGGTACAGGTAAGTCTCATGACCTTATTGACTCAGTCATTGATACTGTCCATTCCATGGCAGCTCTTAACTCTTAAATGTACATTTATGACATGTTTTTTTTTCCTCTCGAAAATAAATTACCATTGCATGTAAAAGTATGAAACTTTTTTTGTGGAAATAATATAGTGCTGGATATTTTTATATCTTGTACTCATTACATAGTATCAGAAAACAATAGTAACACAGTTTTTAGCTTTGGCATAGTTAATTAGTTATATTATACATCATCGTTTATTGGCGACAAGTATTTGAAAGTAGATAGCATTACTTATGAGATGTGTAAAAAGATAAAAGCTGAGGCTTTTGAAGCCAATACTGTTTGATACTCTGCCTTGAATACTCGATATAATCGAACTCAATCTTGTTCACATAGCGCTGCACAAAATCACATTCCCACACAATCATTAGCTTCTGAGATTATTTCTGTTACTGTTTTCATCGAAAGAAAGAGAGAATTAGCCTAAAGAGATGATTCCTCATAAGCCCTAAAAGAGATGGCTTGCGAATGTATACTTGTCAGTATCTTCCAAAAGCTGTTTTATGTCTTTGTCATTTCATGTTCCAATCCGGTTCTTAAACCGAACAACTAAATACCAAAAACCCAAATCGATACTTAAAAAGTTAAAAGTAGGAGCGAACAATCCAAATCGTGCAAGTAGTCAGAAGAAAATAGAATAATCATAAATAAATAAATAAAAATGAAAGAATAATAATATATAATTTACCCGAGCATTGATAAACTCTGCCTCCTTCCGAGGGTTTGGTCACACGAAAACCCTAACGTAAACACCAAGTCACCAACCACTCGTCGTATATATAATGTTTCGCCCTTGAGGATTTCTTCACGAGGCTCTTTTTTCTTCCGAGATTCATTTATCTTCGACCCTACGAAGAAGAATGAGTAAGAGGATAAGCCATCTTCCACCGAAACTGGTAGGGGAGAAAATACTTAGCAAGGTTCCAATAACATCCCTGAGAGCAGTGCGGTCCACTTGCAAATTATGGGACTCTTTAACCAGAGACTGGATTTTGGGTAAAGCAGCATTAAGGCAGCAGTTTTTGAGTTTCATGATAATGGATTCCAAAGTTTGTTCATTCAGTTTCCATCTCAACACGGAAGAACTAAGAAGACTTGGTTGATCTATCTATAAACCAGGTAGCTTTACTTAATCGAGTCGAGATATCCAAAGTTTTTCACTGCGATGGCTTATTGTTATGCGTCGCCAAGGACAACTCGAAGCTCGTTGTGTGGAATCCTTATTTAGGGCAGACAAGGTGGATTGTACCCAGAACAAGTTTCCACAGATTAGACAGGTATGCTCTCGGATACGACAACAACGGTAACCACAAAATCTTGAGGTTTGTGGATGATTGCGTCGGTAAACACGTTTTCGAGTTTGAAATCTACGATTTTAGTTCTAGTTCATGGAGGGTTCTAGACGTTAGACCTGACTGGGAAGTAGAATTCTATCAACGCGGCATGTCTTTGAAGGGAAGTAGTTATTTTGTGGCTCATGAGAAGATAGGGCCTGACTTTTTTAATCCAGTAGGAAATAGGATCTGGTGGAGGGGGAGATGAATGGATAGATCTAGAAGAGGTGTATGATTTCTTACATTGTTTTGATTATACAACCGAGAAATTTGGACCGCGTCTGCCTCTTCCGTTTCACTCTATTTATCAAGATACTGTGACCTTCTCATGTGTTAGAGAAGAACAGCTCGCAGTGCTATATCAGAAGGATATGGATTATTCGCTTGAAATATTGGAGATTTGGGTTACTACCAAGATTGAGTTTAATGATGTGTCCTGGAGCAAGTTTTTGAAAGTGGATATGAGACCACTACTCACCGGTTTTGTTGGTGTTTGGTTTGACTCTGACTTTGGGAGCTTTTTCATTGACGAGCAAGAGAAAGTCGCTGTGGTTTTTGATGTAGATGGCCATCGACACACCGAGACCCCTAGGTACACTCAGCTTTTATCATTGGAGATGACGGCTACTTTAAATCTATGAGTCTGGGAGAAGCTCCCAATGTCTATGACGGGCGTCCTGGAAATTTCGGATATATTCCGCAAACTCATTCTCCCCCACTTGTGTGCTCTTCTTCTTATCTCCCAAGTTTAGTGCAAATCAACCAACCGCGCAAAAGGAAAGAATCTAACTGATAGTCAATCATCATCATCTTCGTTACGTTTCTATTTATCAGTTAATGACTAAATATTTCTTCTATTTCATGTTTCTTTGCACCATCGACATGGTTTATATTTCCTCGTAGTTTTAAGTTACTTATTTTTTTCTTGCATTGTCCAATTGTCAAGCTATTGTTCTAGTCACTTGTTCACTTGCAAAATAACTGTTCAAGATTTTTTCAAGTTTACTTATTGTCAGCCTTCAATAGTTTTCTTCTCCTTATCACGTCAGACCAAGACACACATCTCATAAGTAAACAACTAGGGTTTTGAAAAAACTTATACACATTACATACAAAAGGTTGAAAGGACTAAGACAGAATCATATATATGTGAGGCTTGATTTCAACATATCCATCATTAAGTTGATGCTTCCATTATTGGAGAAAGCAACACCAGACGCCAAAGTTGTCACAGTTATTGATGACCTTATTGACTCAGTCATTGATAATACTGTACACTCTAAGGCAGCTCTTGATTCTTAAATCTCCATCCTCGACATGTTTTTTCTCAAAAATAAATTGGGATTGCACGTAAATGTATGAAACGTTTTTTTCTTTTGTGGAAATATCATAGTGCTGGATATTAATAACTTTTAATCATTACATAGCATCAAGAAAACAAGAATTATACATAGTTTTTAGCTTTGGCATAGTTGTATTATAGATCCATCATATAGTGTTTTATCGGGAAAAGTAGATAGCATTATTCAGGAGATGAGTAAAAAGACAAAAGCTGTTGCTTTCGAAGCCAATACTGCTTGAATCTCTGCCTTGAATACTCAATATAATTGAACTCAATCTTGTTCACATAGCCCTGCACAATCACATTCACACACAACCATAAGCTTCTGACATTGTTGATGTTGTTATTTTCATCTTGAGCTATACTATGATCTGATTCAAAGAAAGAGAGAATTAAACTTACTGAGATGATTCCCCATAAACCCCAAAAGAGATGGCTTGCCAATGTATACTTCTCAATATCATACAAAAGTTGTTTTATATTTTCTTCTCTTGCCTCTTCACCTGAAGAGGTGAGGTAGTTGCAAATGAATCTCCTCCTTTCTTCTTCTCCTGCAATTCACAAACAATGAATTCCAAAAAAAAAGTCACTTCTTGATTATGGATTAATTATAAACACCATTTCTTGATTAATCACTGTACCAGGATATAGAGTGTAGCTCAAGATATGAGGAGTCTCAGAATGATAATTTGCCATCATCTCACAGAAATGATTTGCTATGTCATAAGCTATTGGATTACAACTTGCATATTCATAATCCTGTTCACACAAGCTCCATAAACGATTAGAACAGAGAAACTAAAACAATTTATATTCATCGATGAATGCATGATGATATTGTTTTACCTCGAGTTAATCGTATAGTAAAAATGGGTTTTAAACTTTTTATCCCCATTCTGAAAAAAGAGAAAAAAGGTTATGAAATTTTCTGGCTATTAGTAAGACTTACAATGATAGTAATGGCATTGGTATCTTCATCAATCATGATGTTACCATACTGCAAATCATTGTGACAAAATCCAATCTCTTCTTGGTTCACTTCTTGTTCCAACAAGTTGATTTCATCTTCAATGTTGTCTAGACCAAACTCTGTTGAATGTTCAGTTGAACATAGATTTTTGGCTTGCCCTACCCAAGTCCTATTATTTCATGGTTTCAATGGGTATTACATTCATCTGATCAAAAACATTTTAGTAGGAAAAATATTTATAGGCTTTTTTCAGTTTCTCTTACCTCATTCTGTCCCAGATGAGTACAGTTCTATCTCCAGGAATGTTTATGCTGTGAAATTTTCTTAACTTAGATGCAACGAGAGCTGATATGTTCGGATCACGAAGATCGGTTGCTGATAGTGTCTGAAACAATGTTACAAATGCAAAAATTAATATAGCTGATGGATCCAATGGTAGCACTGTTTTAATATAATTCACAATATGTGCACAACAGAGCCGGTTTGTTTTTTTTCCGGTTCAGCACCCACATGAAAAGCTAAACCAATTATATGAGGGATAAGGTTTTTGCTCAATCTAGTTTAACTGGACCTGGACCAGGTTCATGCCAAAAAATCAAAAAAAAAAAAAAAAAAAAAAACTGAACCAGAGATAGTATCACCGTTTTGGTTTCATTAATTCATATCGAACAAAGCAAAAGCGAACCGAACCGGAAGAAAACCAAACAGATCAAAACTGAATTTCTTTGAAAATCCAATTTCTTTATAAAGTAAACCAAATTATATGAGCGATAAGGTTTGCTCCATCTAGTTTTAACTGGACCAGAATAGCACCGAAAAACAATCCAAAAACTAAACCAAAGAAAATACAACTGATTCGATTTCAATTTTTCATATTGAACCGAACCAATTTCTGAACCAAACAAAAACAATCCGGTTTCTGAATTTCTTAAACCGAACAATTATATGCCAAAATTCCAAACCGACAACAACTAAAATTGTGGTCAGAGAAATAAAATATTCAAAAATAAATAAATAAATATGAAAGAATAATAATTTACCCGAGCATGAATAAACTCTTCGACTCTACCGCCAGCAAAGCGGCCAAGAAGCGTAGGTCCGTGACCATGGCGAGCAACATACTCAAAAGTACGAATCTCATCGTCTCTGTTAAAGAAAAGCTCAACGCCTTCGCCATAGATGCGAACAAGAAGTTTCCTACATCGAAGATTCGTGTCTTTTCTTGGCCAATTCACCATGAACACTTCGTTAGTCATCGCTCCTTTCATTGGCTTCACTTCAAGACTCTCAAGATCTTCAACTACGTCTCCCCATTTTGTAGAAAGTGCTTGTAAAACTTTCCTTAGCTCGTCTGGTGATAAGCTTGGGACCAATCCAAAGATTCCTATCGCCATCGTTTTTTTTTTCTAAGAGAGAACAAAAAAAAAAAGCAATCAAATTTTTTTGTTTCTTGAATTAGCAGTACTCTGTTCTTGAAAAAAAAAAAAAAGTTGTTACTTAGTTTTTGGCTCTCAATCTGATAGTGCGATTCTAATATTAAAGAAAATAAATATAGTCTTTCCGTTTCATATAATTTGTGGTTTAAAGTTTTTTCACAAATACTATAAAATGAGGTTTAACTTCTAACACAAGTACACAACAAGTAATATGAAAAGAAAGTCTCAGTTTCACTAAATGATCAAACTTGGGAAGAAGAAGAAGAAGAAGCTTACCAAGAAAGTTGCAGAGAATCTTTAGGAGAAAAAAAAGATCTGAGATTTTTGTTATTGTAGGAGAGAAGTCTTGGTCAGAAGGAAAGATAGATTGCATGGTGAATGAGAGAGGTGTTGAAAGAGTTATTTATGGACATTTGTCTTCACACTAGAAAGGAGAATATCTATCTCTTTGTCTTGGTGTGTAGGATTTGAGAGGATCAAGAAAGAAATAATTAAGAAAAATGTTAGTATTTATTTTGTAACATTTGTAAAATATTAAATAAACACATGAAAATCATTCATACATAAAATTCTATCAAACAAGCAAATAATTGGATTTTTCTATGAGGAAACAGAAAATTTTGTTTGTTTTGGTAAAGAAAAAATATAAAATTGGAGCAGTTATTGAGTCCGAATATAGAATATCGATATTATTTTTATTTTTGTGACTAATAAATAATTTTTTTGTCAATAAGTTATAATTAAAAAATTTAGAAATCCAAACGGGTGGTGAAAAACATACAAATGTAAATGTTATGATTTGTGAGATAAAAATATCAAATGAACTCTATTAATATTTGATATTATTGCTCTCAGCATTTATTATTTTAGACAGAATTGTAAATTTGTGGACATGGTTTTTGTCAATAATATATATATTCTAGGGGTTTGAATTTAGGTGGTGATACAACAACATTACTAACACAAAACCACTCTATTATATATTATATATATTGTTCAGTTTGTGGAGACCTATGGATCAAGCATAGTCGGTGAACACTGCTACTATTTGGCCGAAAATAGAACTAGAAATATGAGAACAGTATTAGAAATATGTGTAACCTCTCCCAAAAAATCCTCGTGTTACACTTTTTGAAGCTAGAAAATATGGTTAAAAGATGATAAGCACAAGAAATATAAGGAGCGTTATTTGCCCGCAAATGTACAAATCAGGATAATTAATGGCATTTACATTATGGAACCACTTGGCCCGAAATAAATTCTTAAAATATATCATGTGACCATGATTAGATAATGACATTTTCAAAGAGTACTTTAAAGAGTTTTGAAGACTTTTAGAAGTTTTAGCAAATACGTACTAATCAGAATATACATAATCTCTCAATTTAATTGGCAACATTTAAAAGCGTTGGGCATATTTATTCTAAATCGTTATCGATTACGTCCATGATATTTCTACCAATAATATCTTAATAATTTAGACTATTTTTACGGTTCTCTCTATCAGTTTTCTTGTTTATGTTCGGTTTAGTTTCTACAGAGACCCGTCTTAAGTATTTCGACAATTTTAGATAATATTAAAAAAATGTACTCTTTATTTATACGAAAGATGAAAATCAATCACCAATTAATTATATAAAAAAGATACTACTATATATTTTTGTCTTAAACACTTGCTTAATAATGGACCCACATTTGTTCTAATTTTTATTGCAAATTCTACAACAACAAAAAAAAAAATATTATGAACCTCTAGCAAATGTCTATGTTGTCAATCGTGATAAACGGATTTTCTACACATGTAATTTTTGGTTCAATAAATGTCGACTCTCCGAAAACTTATATATACAATATAAAATTATGGACGGTGAGACAAAAGTAGGTAATGACTAATGAAAAAGATGAGTCGGACCTTTTGTTGCTCATTTTCAGACAGACCACCGTCGTTATTTAACTCGCAGTTTAGTAAACTACGGAACTCAACTTGGATTCCACTGCTTAGTATACAAATCAGAATACGACACGTTTTAAAATACCACACTATTGTACAAGATAACGTTGAGCGTCTTTACATCGTCGGTTCTAGTCCTACTTACCTATATTTTTTCCTTTTTATATACCATTGTGACTTCTAAAATAAAACTACAACCATGCTCAGAGTCCACGTCACCAGAGAGAACTCAAATACTAAGAGCGTACGGATATCTGATAAAGCCGATGGAGAATCCCCAAATCCATCTGGGTTAAATGGGTTAAATAAAATTGGGTTTAAATCAAATTTTGGGTTGGGTTAATTGGTTAAAAGGCAATTGTTGATTTGTAAATGCGATTTAGTAAAATTGATTGCAATTTAAAACTTTTAGATTCAGAGGTGCAATTGTGCATAACAAAATAGTATATGGGTTAAAATGAAACAATGTGATGTTGAAAGTTAAACTTGATTTTGAATCAAATTTAATTATTGGATTAATTATTCAATAATTATCATTTTGGGTCAAATTCAAATTCTAGAGTTTTTTTTAGAATTATCAACTCTTCCACCTCCTTAAAAAGTTCTAGAATTATCCACACATCTCTCCACCTCCTTAAAATAAAAATCTAGAAATTTACATAGAATTATCTAGAATTATAATTAAAATATTTGAAATATTTTGTAATGTGGAGGTTATAAATATCTCTTCTCCTTCTCATTTGTAATTAAGTTAAGCGAAGAAGAGAGTAATAAGAAAGAGTTAAAAAATAAATCAAAGTCTTCAATTACCTATATTTATCTTCTAAATACTTAAACACTTTCTCCATCATCATCTTAAAAGTTTTTTTTTCTTCCAACATGTGATAGTATAAGAGGGAAAATCAAGAGTTTAAGAATTTGGATATATCAACACATAAGCAACAATGTAGAAGGCTCTCACGTCCTTTTTATATATAGAGGTATTTCCTTCTTTTTTTGTTTATTTCAGCTTTCATTTTCCCGTAGAAAACGTGGTGCCAAAATATTATATTACGATAAAAGAAACATAAAAATACTGATTTTCAAACGTGATGCTTGTTGAAACGAAAAAACAAAAGTGATAATTTAAACTTGTATTTTAAGGGTGGTAAAGTTAATGGGGCAGTTCTATGGTTTTTCCACCACAATTCAACTCTAGTAAATCACTTTTTTTTTTTTTTATAAAATAGAAATTTGACTACGAATTAGACCTAATCGAACTAAATGATATTTAAAAAAATTGTAGTTGAATACTATCATCGATTCTCCGGTAAATTGTTTTTGATATAAGTAGGGATGATAAACCGTTTTTGATATGGAAACTTACTTATGACTCCATATGATGTGAGAATCAAGTCAAAATACTTGAAAAATAGCGTTGAATTAAGTAAGAATCAACGTCTGGTTGAAAGCAAAGATTCCCAATTAATTACTTTAAATAATTCGTGAAGTTTTGCTTTTTTTGACAAAATTTGATCCTCCACTTCTCGTTCAATCGTTTGGTTATATTCTTTTGATTTTGAAACTTTACTATTATATATTCTTGAAGTAGTTATGTTTCCCACTACCTTTTGTTATGAATCTCGTCCTTAAAATATGCAGAATATATTCCGTCAAAAATTTAAAGTTATAAGTTTGGCGATTCCTTATGTTTTATTGGTAATCCAAGCCAGTGGTGGCCATTCCCAGGGTGATTGTTTACGAAATGGCCTAAAGATCTTGGGCCGATTGGGGTATTGTGACGGGATGGACCTAACTTATTTTTAATTTTTTTATACGCACACACCCCTTTGTTTCTTTTACCCTTTAATGTATTGGTATGTTTGGTGGCAAAGTTAAGACATGAGACTAAAGGCCTACTGAACGGTTTATGTCGTGATTTGATCAGAGACAGTTCAAGTTTAAATGAATGAAGTTTCAAAGGTTTTCTTGCGGAACAAAATTTGTATCTTACATATTAAGTAATATAGAGTATCAAATACCGATTATGAAGTGAAACCCGTGAAACTCAAATCAAAGAATAAATTATCACTTAATCCCTAGACCGAGCCTTAGTCTTCTTCACTAGAATTTCTCTTTGGCAAGGGGAAAGTAAACCTGAATTTCTTTAGAGAATAAAGAGCCAAACCTAATTAGTGGCTAATTTCACTTGACCAATACTTATTTTGTCTCTTTTGTAGAGAATAAGAAAAGGAAATGAGAGGAATAAATTATTTTGGGATATTTAATGCTTGATATTATAAGAGCAAGATGTTGCTTTTGCGGATCAAGTACTGATTATGAAGTAAACCCCGCAAATTTTAAACCAAAGAAGAAATTATCATTTAACCCCGAGTCCGAAACTTAGTCTTCTTCACTAGAATTTCTCTTTGACAAAGGAAACAAAACCTGATTTTCGTTAAAGAATAAAGAACCAACCCTAATTAGTGGCTAATTTCACTTGACCAATACTTATTTCGTCTCTTTGATAGAGAATAAGAAAAAGTGCTTGTTGGAGAGATAAAGAAATTGTTGATCAAACAAAAAAATCTAATGTGTAGCTCAAATGCTAATCAAAGAGGGAAGAAATAGGTTTGGAGGTCGAAAAAGTCAAGCGTGAAAGATGAGTGAACCGTGTGTGGAGATGATTATAGGGGGGTCATTTGTTTTGTTTAAAAAAAAACTTTTTGGATTAGTAAACTACTTATCAAAAAGAAGGTTGGTAAATTAACATTATCTTGTAGTAACTATGTGAGTTTAGTACAAAGAAGAAACAAGTCTTTCTCCCTAAGTTTAGGAACAAATTGATAGTGTCTCAAACGCATTAATAACACAAGATTCAAGTTTCAATACTTTTGTCTTCGTCTTTGATTTTATATATAATTGACTACGCTTAAATACACAAAGAAAGAAACTAACCAACCCATAGCAAATCTGTGTGAAAAGGAAGTTGGGTCTAAAAGAGATTAGTTTGGATCGAAGGTCTGGATGAACCTCTGGATTACAAAAAGAAAA
The DNA here is from genome assembly GCA_028015245.1 of Cardamine occulta. Classification (NCBI taxonomy): domain Eukaryota; kingdom Viridiplantae; phylum Streptophyta; class Magnoliopsida; order Brassicales; family Brassicaceae; genus Cardamine; species Cardamine occulta. Next base: position 10,022,329 of record CM051391.1, read on the forward strand.
AAAAAAACTAACTAACTACTAAAGAACGTGAAGAGTTGGGGATACAATCCCATTAATTTACGAGAAACAAAGGCACATCTCGACTCAATCTTTGACCTAGTCCTTGCCGGTTTACTCTGGTCAACCAGTTGATTCTCATCACAAGTCTCCACCTTTGCCATTTTAACTAGTTGTAGGAATTGAGATGATGATTCCAACTTTGTAATACATTTATATATATATATATATATATATATATGTGAGAAAGTCAAATTCAATCTTCCAATTGAACCATTGTGTTCCCATCTTCTATTGCTTTGACTCGGACCCTATTGTCTATTATTTAGAGCGTCAAATGCAAGGTACAATCTAATTGCACAATCTTATCCACATTACATTTCACTATGTCTCATTATCAACCCACATATCACTTTCATTAGCCACATATTTCCTTAATCATGCCCCAAACAACAAGAAAAGCTCCCTGGACATTATTCTACAACAACTAAGACACCCGAAGGTCCATTACCATTCCTTTTACTTGATTCACAACATCAATATTCAAGCACATGACATTACACGCAACAATATTAAAACAAATAAGAAATACCAAATGAGACGTTTATTTGCTAACAAAACAAATATGTATGCATAAAGAGAGATAATAAGAGTCTTTAGATGGAGTCGATGAACTTAGTCTCAGTGACACAAAGCAAAGAAGCTTCAAGAACAATGGTGTCTTCAACAAGGTATCCTTTTGATTCATCATTTAGATCCTCCACAGATATTAAGTCAGATTTCCCATATCCGTCTTTACTCTCTCTCGAATAAATATGCCAAACTATATCAAAACATCACAGATAGAAACAAAGTATGAGTCAGTCTTTAATGATGATTGTATCAATTTTTCTGAAGATATTTTGATTTGTACCAATTTTCTCAACGTGGTTAGAGTTTTTCTGATTTATCAGACGAATCTTGATCTTTGCATAAGTGCTAGAAACGACAGCGTTGGGCAGATATGTCATGGCTTCAACATATACTGAAAGTGCTCTTTTCTCTTTGTCTCCCTTTGGACTAATACTTATTCTCCTTAAAATACACAATAACACCAAATAGAATAGATCCATTAATCCGTAACAAAAACTAGCGACCAAACATTGTATTAATGAATAAAAACTCACCATTTTCTTTCTCCCACCACAAACTCATTCGAGTTATGATATTTCTGGTTTAGTTTCGAAAAATCGGAGACTTTCCATGTGAATTTGTTGTTTGGTGGATGTGTGAAAACAACTCTCTCTACCTTCTCTATAGGCTTTATAACAAAGACCTCCACCCCAACAATACAAGCATCTCCATCGATATACCCATTTTTTGGGTCGTTAAACTTCGAAAACAACTCTCTCTACCTTCTCTATAGGCTCTATAACAAAGACCTCCACTCCAACAATACAAGCATCTCCATCGATATACCCATTTTTTGGGTCGTTAAACTTCGAAAGAGGAACCATTTTCGCAAATCCCCACTCTTTTTTCTCCTTATTGTAATGTTTCACTGTTCCATCTACACATATACACACTATAAACATAAGAACTAATTCTGACCAAGTAAGTTCTTCTTTGCTATGAGAGATTGGACTAAACCGCCAAACTCTATCACAATATCGTTTTATAGAATATTAATCTTGATTTGGAAATAAGTTTTCTTCTAGATTTTTACATAAAAGATATGTTCATACCTTGGAAAATTGAGTATTTCTTGAGGTTGTGATTGTAGATGAAGAACTTGAGTTCTATGTTAATCTCCCAATTGTTCATAAGCATCTCAGAAGCAGCTGTGTCTTCGATCCTCGCATAAACTGAAACATGGTCTTTTCCTTCATCTTCTTCCTTTCCAGCCGGGTGAAATATCAATCTCCTGACTATATATATCATTATTTCAACGATTAATCACATGGAACAACAACACGCATATAAGAGCTATAAAATACATAGGAGTTCTTAGTTTTTTGGTTGACTATACCATTTATGACCAGAAGCTTCGAAAGCAGCCGATTCATAAGGTTGATGACTTAATCTAACCTCAGAGAAACCCACTAGCTTCATCAAGTAGCTGGAAGGAGCCTCCTCTCTTAGAGTTTCCATGATGATGAAATTTTCTATGCAAATTTTTGTTGACTTTGGAGTTGTGTATATGTATGGAAGCCAAAAAGAAGATGTGCATATATAGAAGAAGAGAGAACTACATAATAGCTATAGACTAATACTTTGATCTCTAGAAACATTAAAATATGACTGAACAGAGTTATTGACTTTCCAGACAAGTCTTTGTTTTTGAGTTTTTTACATGTTAATGTATTCTGTATTTTATTTTTATTAGATTCTCTCTTGATCTACTAATTAATTTATTTTCTAACCAAATCAAGCAAAGTATTGTAGATAGAATTTTTTAGTATATCAAAAGTGTCACAGCATCAGAATAAATGTTCTAACACTTTTGTTGTTAAGGAAACATAACACGAAAATTAGTAGAAACTAAATAAAAAACAGAGGAAAAACCGTTACAGTGTTCTTCATGGCAAACTAATATTGAGATGTGCTAATGACTGAATACATCATTGCAGAAACAAAAGATAATGTAATATTAAACTAAATTGGACAGAAGTAATTAATGAGAGAAGCGGTGGTTTTGCAGTTTCCAAGATCAGCCTTTTAACTTAGCTTCTTCTTCTGGTGTGTTTTCTCCAAGCAGTTTTCTCCATTCCTTAGTCCCAAATTTAGCCATTTCTTCAAGCTCTAGAGGCCATTCCCAATTCACGAATTCATCAGTCTCATCCAATTCTCCAAGCGGTTGGTTCTGTTCTTGAGTCAAGTTTGGGGGCTCAGTTGTTTCATTTTCGACAACATTGTGACCGAAATGATTATTGTCTTGTTGTTGCGGTTCTATGTATTTTTGAGTCTCCATAGAAACCATTGAGATATGGTTTTGAGTCAAATATCCTCCTGAAAATTGAGTAAATGAACCAAACTCTTGATGCTCCACGCCTTGATGAGCCAAACTATTGTCATGTTGTTGGAAAACAAACAATGGAGCCCCCATATTTGGTCATGTTGTTGCGGTTCTATGCCTTGATGATTTTGAGCAAAGTAAGAGTTAAAAGGTGGCCAATATAACTTACGTAACTCCTTTGTTATTATTTATTATTTATTTATGCATGTGAACAAACACGTTTAGAATTCCTTTTACTTGTAGAAGAATGAAATCATTTTTTTTTATTTTGGTGTGATTTAAAAAAAAAACTGTACTCTACTATATATCTGAAAAAAAAGAGATTTAATGTTGTTGTTAATTAGAAAAGGTATTTTGTCCGATATAAAAGATACAGATTAAGTATCGAACTTGTTGGATCAAAATTTCTATTTTAGTTATAATTTAGATTTTTAATTTTATAATAAAAGCAGCATAAATTTTATTTGTCTGAGCTATATCGATCTTTCAACATAAAACTCTCTCCAATTTTATTAAATATCTCACCCTACTATCTATGTAACCACACAAATCCAAAGTATTTTTTTATATTTAAAATATATATTCGGAAATAAGATCTTCACAAAACTATTTTTCACCTTTATTTAAATTTTCATACATCAAGTTATTAGTTAAAGCGAAAATATCATTTAAAAATATGCATAATATTAAATAATTTATAACTTCTAAAATTTAAAAAACAAATTCAAAAGGAATGTTTCTATATATATATATATATATATTTACTATCATATGTTAAAAACATAAAATATTTAAACGGCTAATTCTTGATGAGTTATTTTATCTATTTGGAACAAAATTAAATTATTTCAAACATTAATTATTGTATTAAGGTAATCAAGTTTTGAGTCTTACGCAAATAATGTGTATAAATTATAACGTTTATTATTTTTTAACCAATTATCACATTAATTTGGTGTTGGATCACATATCTGTGCTATGAAATCTTTTTACGGTGTGGATAAGGCACCCATAGTAATTCTTGATTCTAACCAAATAAGTAAGTTAAAACTCCTAGCTTATAAGAAGAGAACACTTACTGGCTGAGCTTTGGAAAATTCTTGCAGGTTTTAGGGGTTTTATGATTTTATCTTAGTACAATCATATATCACTAAAACCTTTTACACCATCCTCATTGATAATATTTATGATAATGTCTTTAAACATATAAAAAATAAAAATAAATAAATAGAATGTCTTTAATATGTGTGAATAGTTAGCATTAGTGTCTATAGGAACACATTTTAGATCCCTAAAAATAAAATATTTTTAAATTTTAATATTAATTTATTATGAAGACACCCATAACAATTTGACCAATAATAGTGCTATTAGCTCATGGGCGGATCCACGTTATAAAAAATTGGTGCAGCTGCACCAGCCAAACTAAAAATATTTTTAATTTTTACACTAAATAACATATTTAATATTGACAAAATGGTTATAATGCACATCCTTATTTAGTGAGATCAAGGGTTCAATGCCTCTTATATGCTATTTACGACGGTGCATAACATAGTCATTCAAACTACAACATCACCGACTAAATATATACTCAACAACACATAAATTTTGCAATTTTTTAAAAATCAAATGTCACATTAACGTTACATTAATTTGCTTGTAAATATTATCCGGGCTATAATGCGGATACTTAAAAACAGAGGATGAAATGTAAGATGAAGTGAATCCACGACGAAAGAGTAAATACGTTTGTGGGTTAAAATTTTAAATTATACATATGTCTTTCTCTTCTGTGTCCATGTGTCACATAGCTGCAATTTTTCTTTAATATAGCTACTGTCAAAATTAATATATGTTTGCACCAACCTACTCATGATAAAGTAATGGTGTTAGTGAAGATGAATATATATTGGATGGGAAATGCTCGAGCATGTTGTCAAGTTCCAAAATCAGCAAGAAATTACTATTTCACCACAGCTCATGAATATGATCAAACAAGATATCAAGCTCAACTCCAAAATTTTGACAGTTGTTCTAGATAATTTTGTTTCTAAATAATTTATTTGATTTTTATTATTGGTTATAAATTTTGATTTTCTCTTATTTGAGTCAAGTGAGAGGTTTTACAGTAAAAAGTGATAACAATTAGAATTAGATTGATTGTTTTTACCTTGTTATATGTAGTTATGTCTTGTTTTACGAAATTTGATAGTTATAGTTTTTCTTTTGGATATTGATCTTAATTTTTTTTATTCTTTTAGTGTGACAGTATTTTTTAATCTTTTAAAATCATATATTTATCTCTCTTTTTTTGTGTGGTTAATCTAAGACCAATGTAATTATAAATAGATTTATTTGAACCAACCTTTTGACATTACAATTTTTAAGTGAATTGTTTTTCAAAGTTTGATACTGATAAAAACTGATAACTGATTTCACTATTTAAAAAAACTATTCACCATTTACTTTCACCATCCAAATTTTTTTTCTAAGTGTTATTGATTTATATCTTACTACAAGAACATGAGTAAACCATAAACTACTACTATTTTAAGCGCAACTAATTTTCAGGTTTGACAAACATTCTCAGATATTGTAGAAAGAGGGAGATCCTCTTTTAATCTAAAAATCTGTTTAAGATCACTAGAGGTGAACTTAACAAAAAAAAAAAAGTAAAAAGTCTTTAAGATATCATAGTGTTCTGACATAAATGGTAATTTGTTTGAACGGAAATTTCTCCGATAAACCATTCTAAAATAAGTTGAAATTTTTATTATAGTGTTTATTAATGTTAATACTTTATATATTGGTTGAAGATGACACGCAATTAGACTGCCATGACATAAGAAAATTTAGTATGGGTTGGATTTGTTTACTATTTGAGATAGTTATGGTTGAAAAAGTCAGACTATATGAGTTTAATAAATAAAATTATAGAAAATATGCAAAAAAATAACATATTTCAACAATAAAGTTTCATTTTTATATTTTAATATTTCTCTATACTATGTATCTTTATAGAAACTGTTTAATAAAATTCTAAATTTTAATGTGATAATTTAAAATAACAATTTTGTTATTTTAAAAAATTATATAAAAGGCATATATTGTTTAGTTTTTTTCAAAGAATTTGAAAACATTTGTCCGATTATGTGGCAAACTTATAGCATAAACCAGCCTCCCGTCGATCTCAAGCACAACTTGAATGAATGCAAAAAGTATTAGTGCTAATCTAATTATTTCTAACCGAAAAATATTAAATCGACAAAGTTTTTATTATTAGTTGGATTTCCATTCTCGAGATTCAGAGTCCGATAATTATGCGCCGATGTTGCCACTAGTTAACGTATTTTTTGAGATAAAATAGCTACCATAATTGTTAGTGATTAAAGATAAGAGAAAAAGGTAAATGATTAAGTTAGGAGAATGACATATTTTAATGTAAATTTGAAATTTGAAATAATTTAGACGTGTGAAATTAAAAATGGGGGATTTCTTAAATCTGAAAGTTTTCAAATTTTATTTAGATCCATTTTTTTTTTACTTTATTGGGTCAATTTGACCTATAATCATTTATTTTAACTTAATGTATTTTGGTTTAGTTTTGGCCCATTTTCATGTATTCTTATATTGTTACATATTTTTTAAAACAAAATATTTGAATTTTCCAAAAGTAAAATTAGGGGTAGGCATTTGAGTCGTGCTAAAAATAAAACTAATTAAATAGATTTTGTTTATTAATAATTTTGGTTTTAAAGAGATTTAGGATTGAAGAATCCATATTTCTATGCTTTATGATTAGTTTTAAAATTCAAACTATGGATTTTGGTAATTTATAAAATCTATAATCGACTATTTTCATAAGTATCTTTAACAACAACAACAACAACAATAAGTAGCCTAACAATAAGTTAATAACTCTAACATCAAAATTATTTGATGCTTAAGAAAAAGAAAAAGTTTAATAAATTATTTTCATAAAGGGTATAATGGTCTTTGAGTGTTTCAGAATTACGATAACCCTACTAATGAGAAATATTATATATAAATCATTGAAAAACCCTAGCAGCCTCTTTTGTGTTCTTCACTCTGCAGAGATCGTTTACTGCTTGAAGACGGCTTCTTCTCACACACCTCATCTCTGCAAATCAAAATGGTAATTAGGGTTTTCAGATTTCAATCTCAATTCTATCGATCTGCAATAAAAATCCAGTCTTTAGATGTATCTATTCGATTCGACTACCGAACCTAGGAACACTGAGCTAAATCAATCTTAAATTGTGTTAGTTTCTGGAAATTTGGAGTTTTTATGTTCTGATTTACAATGTAATCGAGAGAATGTTGAGAAAGTTTGTGTTTTTGTTTTAGTTTTTGTGAAATTGCTGATTGGTGATTGAATTTTGTTTATTGGTTGTGTAGTCTCTGGTTGCAAATGAAGAGTTTCAGCACATTCTTCGTGTGTTGAATACTAATGTTGATGGTAAACAGAAGATTATGTTTGCTCTTACCTCTATCAAAGGTATTGGGAGGAGATTTGCTAACATTGTCTGCAAAAAGGCTGATGTTGACATGAACAAAAGGTTTGTGCTTTTGTTTACTTTTCTACGTTTTGTTAATTGAGACATCTTAAATGTTGATTAGTAATGGTTTGTTATAGATTCTTGAGTGTTAATTAGCTTGCTCAGTTTAGCTCTGTGTAATGTGTAGTTCATAGATTTTAATAGTTTGAGATTTCTGTTTATTCATATTTCATATTGATATGAATACGGTTTCAAGTTCTGTTATATCTGTCTGTAAATGTTAATTCAAGGGAAGAGCTTAGTTCAGTGTATCTTACCATTATTCTGTATAATTATATCATAGATTTTCCTGTTATTTGAGATTATTGTTTACCAATATGAATATGGTTTCAGGTTCTTTGTCACATCCGTCTGTAAATGTTAATCAAATGAGAACTTTAACTCTTTTTTCTTACTTTTCCACACATGTATGGTAGTGTAAACATCTGTAATTAGAATAACAAACTTGTTAGAAGATTTAGTTGAAGTTCTCTTAGTCCGAATCAGTTGTTTTTGGAGTATTTAATTGAATATAATACTTTGCAAATCGTGTTGTTTTGTGGGAGATTGTTGTCTTTACTTGATTCTTTTATGTGAGACTGTTATCTTACAAATTGTTGCGCAAAATTCTTTGCAAATTGTGTTTGATTTATGTGAGACTGTTATCTTACATGATGTATATGTTTACAGGGCTGGTGAGTTATCTGCTGCTGAGCTTGACAACCTCATGACAATCGTTGCAAACCCACGTCAGTTCAAGATACCAGACTGGTTCTTGAACAGGCAAAAGGATTACAAAGATGGCAAGTATTCTCAAGTTGTCTCCAATGCGTTGGACATGAAGCTGAGAGATGATCTTGAACGTCTCAAGAAGATCAGGTATAAAAACCAACAGATGATTCTGATCCTTATTCTCAATTGAATATTACATTGTGCTAATGTTTCTTTCATGGACAGAAACCACCGTGGTCTGAGGCATTACTGGGGTCTCAGAGTCAGAGGACAACACACCAAGACCACTGGTCGTAGAGGAAAGACTGTTGGTGTGTCAAAGAAGCGTTAAGCAAGAGTTAATGATTCTACTTCTGTATTGGATGCTTCATAAGGACCTTTTTTTATTTTCGGACTAGGACCTTTTTGTGTGACGCTTGTTGGGGTTTTTGTGACCTTTTACTTTTGTTATCATCCCTTCTTGATCCTTCCAATTTCCTTAAATAGTCTATTTGTTTGAATTTTCAGCTTTCTCTGAGTATTGTCTAATACTAAGTCGATTCTTAATCTTAAGTATTAATTACAATTGAGAAAACAATGCTAATAACCTGTACATGTAACTCAAGTTTTCGTTCCGTGACTAAAGTTAGAATCTGCCAAGTCTACTAAGTTTAGTATCTCTCGAGTACCGAATCTTAACAGTGCAAACACCAACAAGAACAAATTTTATACCAAGTATATTATCTCTCAAGTACCGAATCTTATCGAATACAACTTCCAACAAGCAAGATACAAAAATCATACTGAGCTTTGCAATCTAACAAAGCAAAAAAAAAGAAGATAAAAACACCATTAGAAGAATCAACAACAAGATTTCCACATAAGACTAATATTTATACCAACAATCGAAAAATTCGCGAATGTACAATAAACTTAAGTAACTCTGTAAATGGAAGATGAGAAGGTTTAGTATATAGCTTAAACATCTTAAAACAAGTGTCATTAGTGTCGTCGAAGCGAAATGTAGTCCAGTTAAGGTTGTAGCTGCAATGTAGATGAATCATTAGAGAGTTAAAATAGTAGTAGCTAGTGATGAGAGGTCATATAAATAGGTTTGTTAGAATTTTTACCAAAGGTAAAACCATAAGTAGCCATTAAAACTTTATTAACAAGGATGATTCCAACAGAAGTAACTACATTGAACATCCAAGCAGCTGCATCTATTAATGTTGCTTTCTTGTCTGATTTTTTAACTGGAGCCATTGTTAAATGTTAACTTCACCTTCTTCGATTACAAAATCTCAACTTCTTCAATCTCACCTTTTTTTTTTGATTGGTTGGTGTAAGTGATCTGAGATAGTTACTAATAACCACCATTTTTTGTCTTTTCTCTTTTTTTTTTTTTTTGTCCCAAGCTAAGAAAGTTATACAAATCAACAAAATATATACTGTGAAACAAAAAGAAGAAAGATTTATTCAATGTGCATGTTGTCACAATATTCTGAAAGTTGATGAATGTTGTGATCTTTATATGAGACTTAATGAGTGTGGAAGTCTCATGAAAGTGTTATCAGACAAGTTTATATATAGTTCTTCAAGAGCAGCAATGGCCACTTAAGTTTTAAGCAAAGTTGATGTTCGTTGAAAGAACCTTAAGCTTTCTACATTTCTTCCATGTCCAAAGTTTTTTATTTTCTTGAGTTTCCAAAATAGAAGAAGGTAGCATCTCTAAACATTGGAAATCGACTAGATATAGTTTCCTCGAGATTTCGTTCAATTTTTTGGATCTCCATAAACTCATGGTCTTGTGATGTATAAGTGGCTTAACAAAAAAATTCAAGGCAGTTTAAGGTACCATGTTAAGAAACTTGATATATAAATATAATAATCTCTTAATGCCATTCAATATAAAACCTTACTTGTGAGGACCTTCCCATATCTTCTCAAGTATCATGTCGAGTTC